>QGSO01000604.1:176893-290162 GCA_011037825.1 Carya cathayensis
GGAGGCGGGGGAAGAGATTAAAGTGGAGGATTTTTCATATTAGATTAAAAAGAAGCATACGTGCCTTTATTACCGTGTTAGTTTATATAAAACAAATAGTAGCTATTGTAGCAGCATTTAAAAGACTACTCAATCAGGTTCAATTAATTCACTGTTCTTCAGTTTAATGGGATGTTTGGGAGATAAGATGATATTAGAATTTTGTAAATAGTAGTAAGATGAAATGAGAGAGAAAATTTGAATAAAAAATATTAGAATATTATTTTTGTTTTGAGATTTGAAAAAGTTGAAATATTTTTTATTTTTTATTTGAAAATTTGTAAAAGTTGTAATTATTAGTTTTAAAGTATTTGTATTTGAATGATACTTGAAAAAGGAAATGAGATGGAATAAGATGAGATGAGATGGAAACTTTTTCCAGGCATTTCCTATTAATGGTTTGGGTGTGGAACAGAGAATAGATACCCTCATAATCATCTTTCTAGAACTGTGAACAAACAGGAAAACAGAAAAAGGATTTTCCTTTTGGTGAGCGATAGCTCTCATCAGCATCTAACAGGCACTCTTGATCAGGTTCAAATCAACTCAAATGGATAACTACTACATATTGTCTAGCTCCTCGATCGTGTCTGATCGTATGGAAAGTTCCTGATCATGTGCACTTATATATATAATTATATAATTATATGGAGACGGCCGTTATTAATTAATTGTATTATACATATATATATATATATATGCTTCATTTATTGCATATGCACTGACACCATTAAAACACTGGTACAACGATAAAAACCAATGCCCGTGCGTTTTCCTCTATTATTTCCCTCAATATCTATGCTGCGAATAGGAGGTCAAGAATCCAGTACAAATATTCATGTATATATATATATATATATATATATATATATATATGTGTGTGTGTGTGTGTGTGTGTTGGACAAAGCACCTAAGTGTAAATGTAGTAACTAAACAGTTGATATGCACATGTACCGTCCTACAGCGCCGTCCTATATGGTGAAACTATAACTGCTGCAGCACTGTCCTATATGTTGCAGCACTGTATTATAGCTGCTGCAGTGGGAGGTTAGCCATCAATTAGGGCTGATAGTTAGCAACATATTTATTGAAACTTCTCTTATAAATAGGAGAGTTCTGATATGTAAGAGAGTAGGGCAAAACAGAGAGAAAATGGACGTGAGAGAGAAATTGTTGAATGCTTGTAATCTCATACAAACTCAGTGAATTTTGGCTCCAGTGGACGTAGGCAATTTGCTGAACCACTTAAATATATCTTGTGTAATTTTGGACAGGCTAGAGGCGCAACAATTGGTATCAGAGCTTTGGTTTGTACTGTCCAAAAATCAAGTTGATTGAAATCAACTTTTGACAACTCCAGAGTGTTCCTCGCGTCAAGACGAATTTGCTACCACAAACGGAATCGAAAACAGAGGTCGAATGAGTTCACACACGCCCCGAGAAGTAGGAGAGTGAGTCCACACACCTCACTCGCAGCTGAAGGTTGAAGACGACTGAAGAGCTCGAATGCACCCCCACGCGCCCCCACGCCCCAGAGGTTGAAGATGCGTGAAGGACACGCTCCCCCACGCGCCCTAGAGGCTCTCAGCGCATGTACTCCACGTGCCCATCAGACTCCCTGCTCAACGCGTGTATCTCATGCGCCAGGTGATCAGCACCATCCATTTTTTCAGATACTTATTGGGCTTGATCTAAGCCATTTGGAGTCCGATTTCAACAATCAAATAGTGTTTTTCAACTATTTGGATCATTCTGGACTCATCCGTTCAGTTAAAATTTTTGAAATTTTTTTTCTAAATTTTTCTTAATTCAAATGGAAAGTTCTGAAAAAGATAGGAGCTCTGGAAATGCCAGTAGCTCTGGGCATCGGTCTACAGTTTCAAATGCTAAGTTCAAAGTTGAGAAATTTGATGGAACAAGCAACTTCGGCATGTGGCAGTGCGAAGTTATAGACGTTTTGATCCAAAAAAAGTTGGATATTGAATTAGAAGAAAAACCAGATGATATGACTGAAAATGATTGGAGGAAGCTTAATACCCAATATTGTAGTACAATCCGATTATGTCTTACCAAAGAACAAAAGTACTTTGTCATGAGATAGACAAATGCAAAGGAACTTTGGCAGAAATTGGAAGATAAGTTCATGAAGAAAAGCATTGAGAACCGTTTGCACTTGAAGAGAAAGCTCTTCAAATTCCAGTTTCGTGAAAGTATTTCTATGTCTGAACATCTGAATAGTTACAATCAAATTCTTGCTGATTTATTAAACTTGGATGTTGAAATCCAAGATGAAGATAAGGATTTACTTTTATTAAATTCCTTGCCTGATACATATAAGCATTTAATTACTACACTATTGTATGGGAAAGAAAAGATCAGTTTTGACAATGTATCTAGTTCTTTAATTAGCAATGAGTATCGCATAAAAGATAAGCAGGTACAGCTAGATGCATCAAGTGAATCGTTAACAGCAAGGGTGAGACCACAATCAAGTTATCCAGGAAAGAAGAAAGGTTTTCCATCGAAAATCCGACCCACATCACGTGGTTCATCAGTCGGGAAAAAACTTGCCAAAGACGAGTGTTCCTTTTGTCGTAACAAAAGACATTAGAAGAAGGATTGTCCCAAGCTAAAGGGACAACAGAATAATCAACCCACCACAGCCAATGTCATGGATATAGATGAAGATTCAGATTTTATCTTGACAATCTCACAATCCATTTGTCATTCCAATGAATGAATTATGGATTCTGGATGTACCTATCACATGTGTCCCAATCGGGACTGGTTTACTGACTTCACAAAGATTGAGGGTAGAGCAGTACTTATAGGCAATGATAATGCCTGTAAGACTCAGGAAATAGGTAGCATTCGGTTGAAGTTGCATGATGGAAGCATCAAGACTCTGACAGAAGTTCGGTACGTTCCGGACTTGCGGAAGAATCTCATCTCACTTGGATCTCTGGATTCAAAGGGATTCAGAATCACCATTGAAGACGGAACTCTTAAAGTAGTAATGGGAGTTCAGGTGGCTATGGCGGGTTTGAGGCGAGAAAACTTGTACTTCTTGCAATGAAGTACTGTTGATGGAAGAGCTTCCACATGCTGTGAGAAGCTAAATGAGACTGATGCTGACACCACCAGTCTTTGGCATATGCGTACGGGACACGTTGAAGAAAAAGTTTTGCAAACACTAATGAAGCAAGGCTTACTCAAAGGTACCAAAACTAATAAATTGTCTTTTTGTGAGCACTGTGTATTGGGGAAGCAGAGGCGGATCAAGTTTGGAACTACTGTACACAATATACAGGGGATACTTGACTATATACACTCCGATGTTTGGGGACCTACCAAAAATGCATCTTTGGGAGGTAAGCATTGGTTTGTAACTTTTGTAGATGATTATTCTCGTCGTGTGTGGGTGTATATGATGAAGAATAAAGATAAAGTGCTGAAAATCTTCCTTGTTTGGAAGAAAATGATTGAGACTCAGACCGACAAAAAAATCAAGCGGCTCAGATCTGATAATGGAGGTGAGTACACTTCAAACCCCTTCATGGAAGTATGCTGGAAAGAGGGAATTGTCAGATACTTCACAGTACGACGTACACCGCAGCAAAACGGTGTGGCAAAAAGGATGAATCGTACTTTGCTAAAGAAAGTGTGATGTATGTTACTGGATGCTGGATTCAGTAAACAATTTTGGGCTGAAACTGTGACATATGCCTGCCACCTCATCAACCAACTACCCGCAGCTGCCAATGACGGGAAGACACCCATTGAAATGTGGAAAGGTACACATGCTACTGATTATGACTCTTTACACGTTTTCGGATGTCCTTCTTACTATCATGCTAAAGAAAGTAAGCTTGATCCTAGAGCCAAGAAAGCAAAATTCTTAGGCTTTAGTACTGGTGTAAAAGGGTATAAACTCTGGTGCATAGAGTCTAAAAAGGTAATCATCAGTACAGATGTTACATTCAACGAGTCTGAGATGCCTAAGTCACATAAGCATAAAGATTCCAATGAAGGCAGCCATGATGGCGAAACACCAGATGATTCACAGAATGTGAAATTTACTACTTCAAAGGATTCGGGAGAGTATGGACAAGATAAGGTTGATAGTCCAGTCACAGTACCTCCACGTCAACCCGAATCAATAGCAACCAACAGTCCGAGACGAGAGAAACGTGTACCGACACGTTTTACAGACTATGTGACATATGCATTACCAGCTGAAGGAGGTGAGATCCCAACCACTTACAGAGAAGCCATACAGTCCAGTGAACAAGTTACATGGACAAAGAAGATGAATGAAGAGATGCGGTCTCTTCACTAAAACTAGACTTGGGAGCTTGTGCCGCTTCCACAAAGAAAGAAGTCAATTGGCTGTAAGTGGATCTTTAATCAAAAAGATGATCAAGCGGTTAAAAATGGAGTACGACACAAAACTAGGTTGGTAGCCAAGGACTACGCTCAGACAGAAGGAATTGACTACAGTGAAGTATTCTCTCCTGTTGTGAAGTACTCATCCATTCGGATATTGCTAGATTTGGTTGCACAAAATGAGCTTGAGTTAGCACAGCTTGATGTGAGCACAACTTTCTTACATGTGATCTAGAAGAGGAGATTTATCTGTCTCAACCAGAAGATTTTAAGGAAGCTGGTAAAAAAAATTGGGTCTGCAGTTTGAAGAAGTCTCTCTATGACTTGAAGTAGTCACCTCGGTAATGGTACAAGCGTTTTGATAGCTTTATGATGGATCTGAAATACACTCGTTGCCAATACGATCACTTTGTATATTTCATAAAACTTGCAAATGGATCTTTCATTTATTAGCTTTTATATGTAGATGATATGTTAATTGCATGTAAAAGCAAGGGGGAGATAAATCGTTTGAAAACTCAGTTGAGTCATGAGTTTGAAATGAAATATTTGGGAGAAGTACAAAGAATATTGGGGATAGAGATTAGCAGAGATAGGGTGAAAGGTACAGTTCACCTTACTCAAAAGCAGTATCTGAAAAGAATACAGCAACGCTTCAACATCGACTCGAAGACAAAGCCGGTGAGTGTGATACCCTGTTTTTGCGTGTATTTTCACTGAATGAGTATTTTAATTTAATTAAAATAATAGTTCTTTTATTTTAAATTATCAGATTTTAATTGGATTTTATTTGTTGTTTTGAGTTTAAATTGTTGTTTAATTTATTTTAGCTTGTTTTTGGATTTAAAATTAAGTAGTTAGTTTTTATTAGTTATTTATTATATTTTAGCTTTACGTTGTATTTAAATTATTTTCTTGGTTTTATTGCTTTTAAAGTTGTTTTCGTTGAATCAGTTGTTGGACTCCAGAGGTGAGGATTGGACCTCATTTCTTTTCCTCCATCTTTTCTTTTTCTCTTTTTTTCTCTTTTCCTTTCTCTTTCTTCTCTTTTTCTTTCTTTTTTTCCCTTTCTCCCCTGTGCTTTCCCCTTCCCCCGTTCGGACACTCTCTCTCCTCTCCCTCACGCCGTTTCGGCCAACCACCCAGACCCGCCGTGAGCCACACCACCACAACCAATCTCTTCCCCTCCCTCCGGTGAACCACTCCACAAATTTCCACCGCCATCGGAGCTGCCGTTTAGCCGGAATAGCTCCTCCAAGCCGAACGGCTTTTGCTCCGATTTGCTGCCGTCGCTCCACCTCCGGCCACCACCTCTTCACCACTTCATCACCGACTCCTTTCCGTCCTAAACCACCCATTTCCGGCCTCAATCCGTCGCCGGAGCAGCCCCCACGAACTAGTTTCTGATTTGGGTATTTAAGCTCTTCTACCGCCATTTTCGCCGCCACCCACGGCCAACCTTCACTTCTACTAGCTTCTTAAATATCCCTAAGTCATTCCCTATCAATCCCGAGCCTTGGTTTGTCCCTGTTCAAAAGTGGGTATTTTACAACCCACGGCCACAGTATATTTACACTGTTACGTTGCTTTCGCTTCACCATTTGTTGCTCGCCGATCCTTCAAAAATTATTATATAGCGCTGTAAGTATTTTTCCAAACTTCATTTTAGATTTAAATATATTTTTGCTCTTACAATAATTATTTGTAACTGGTTGGTTATTCCAAACTGAGTCCGAGGAGTCGGGGGTCGGTTGGATTTGAGGACGGAGTTGTTTGTTTGGTTGTTTTGGATGTTTGGAAAGTATTGGTGAATTTATGTAATTTTATTTTCTTTGCATTGTGCACGCATATGCATGTGTTAATTATTGAAAAATGAGTTTTCATGAGTTAAGTGGATTTTTGGGTGCGTGTGTATCACAACCACAAGCCGAGATGGGGTATTATCTCGGTGGAGCTCCCCTGGTCACTCGGGAGCGTAATATACTGAGTGACGTCCCCTGAGTTGTCGCTGGACGACAACGGGAGCAAGCGGGATGGTAACGCTCTCTTACCAACTCTGTGGCCCCTCTGCTGGCGGGGGCTAGAGGATGCTTGGCTAAGAACGCACGGGCCACTGAACTGGGCATCGCTCGTTACAAAGTCACACGCATGGTCGTTACCCATGGTGTGACAAAGGGAGCCAAGGCTTGTGGATGACCCCTAGGGGAGGTCATGGTGCATTTGGTTAAGGAAAAGTGGAAAATGGTTTTAAGACCTGGATTTTGGGTCATTATCTGGGATAATAGCGAGGAAAAATTTAATGGATATATTTTGGGCCAAATTGGACTTTTGGCGTATGTGGAAAAATATGTTTTATGGGACATGTGCATTGGGCATTCTTTCATGCATATTGTAGAGTTTAATATATTTTTATCTTGTGGCGTTTGGAATATTACTTACCTACGGTACCATTTTTGGTACTGTAGATTTTGATGCAGAGGTAAAGGAGGAGGAGGCTGAGCCCAAGGAGGCAGCTCCGCCTGAGGAGTGATTTGGAGTGCTTTTTATGTATAATACTTGTAGTTGCTTTTATTGGTATGTATTTGGATTTAAGATTATGTTGAACATGTAATATTTTATTTACGCGTATTTTAAACTGGTTTGTAATTAAACAAAAATTCTGGTACTTAGTTATACGACTTTATTATCCGCTGCGTGGTTTTATTTTGTACACATGTTGCATGTACACACACTTAGCACTTGGCGATGGGATGTGTGACCCGTGTTGTCATCATCCCGACGTCTCGATTTCCACATGTCTGTACGTGGGAGTTGGGGGCGTCACAGTGAGTACTCCTATGGCCTCATATTTCAAGTTTAATGCATTGCAGTCTCCTAAAGATGATGAAGAGCGGGACTATATGAGGTGTTCCCCAGATGACTAACACAAGAGGGGTGTGAATTGAGTTATATTTAAAAAAAATAACAATTATAAATCAAATATACAATATAAAATATAAACAAAATATGAAACAACAATAAATATAAAGAGTAAGGGTAAGAGAGAAGCAAACTCAGTATGTTAACGAGGTTCGGCCCCACTGCCTACGTCCTCGCCTCAAACTACCCCTTGAGGATCCCCGAATTCACTATTCAATCTCCTTCAGGTGGAGATAGAAACCTATTACACCTTTGAACAACACCGCTACAAAGGATCCGTGTAGAACACCCTCTACACTTGCAATCACCTTACACGTGGTGATTCAACTATTCCTTGTGTAGAAAACTTTCTACACACACAAGGGTTATACACACCCTTTTACTGATACAAGAGCTGATAGTAGGTAGGTTATCAGAAAACACTCCTCATTGAGTGAAATAAGAACAATACAACGCAAATTATATCTCTCAAAATGAACAAGGGTTAAGGCTCAATGCATAGAGAAGAGAGAATGAAAGTTTTGAATGAATGTTGTATGCTCTTGATGTTGTGAATGTGAAGCTCTCAAATGATCTATTTATAGGCATATGAGACTTCATATTCAAATTTAAAAAGATTCACATGTCAAAGACATCATCATTCACTTTTCAAAAATTTCAAACCTAATCTTTTTACTTTTTGCATGTGACAAAAGGAGCACACTTTACTTTTCAAAAATTTCAAACCTAATCTTTTACTTTTTGCATATGAAAAAAGGAGCACACTTTACTTTTAAATTTTTCAAACAAAAAACATCTTCCTTTTGCATAAGTCAAGAAAAGTATCAATCACTTTTGAAAATATTAAAATAAAACATGCACATGTGAAAGATGACAATCAATCATCTTAATATTTTCAAAGTTCAAACCATTAATCATGTCATGCACATGTGAAAGATGACAATCAATCATCTTTTAAAATTTTCAAATTTAATTTTCAAAATATTCATGCACATGTGGAAAATGTATTTTAATGCTTTATGATAAAATATTAATTTTGAGCCTTAATCCTAATTTCAAATTTTTAGAGATTTACAATATTACTCTATGATTTTAATGTGAACTTGTTCCCTTCTTGCTCATGCTTGGTTCCTTGATGTGTTTGATTCCATTGTGTGGACAACTTGAATTTGAGACTCCTTTATTCTTTGAATTCATTTGTTATCATCAAAATCTATGTGTATATTTATAATTAAACAAAACTTGAAATCTTGGGTTCAACATGAGGAATGTCTCATATGCAAGTATTGTTGGAAGCTTAATGTATATCATAGTATGTACACGACCTGATATCTCTCAGGCCGTTAGCTTAGTTAGTCGCTATATGCATAATCCTGGAAAGGCTCATTGGCATGCGGCTAAATAGATTCTACGATATATTTTAGGAACCGTAGATATTGGTTTGAAGTTCGAAAAGAGTGAAGATAGTCGAGTAACTGGATATGTTGACTCAGACTATGCAAGTGATCTTAACAAACGCCGATCGACAACTGGATATGTGTTCACTATGGCTGGAGGACCAGTTAGTTGGCGATCAAATTTACAATCTACAATTGCACTATCATCCACTGAGGCTGAATACATGGATATAACAGAAGCCGTGAAAATAGCCATTTGGTTACAGGGACTGGTAACATACTTGGGTTTTAAGCAGCAAGAGGTTACCGTTTGCTGTGACAGTCAAAGTGCAATTCATTTGGCCAAGAATCAAGTATATCACTCTCAAACAAAACACATAGATGTCCAATTTCACTTTATACTTGAAATATTAGAAGAAAAGGACATCAAATTTCAAAAGATTGGCACTGAAGATAATCCAGAAGATATGTTGACGAAAGTCGTCACAGGGATCAAGTTCTAACACTGTTTAGACTTGATCAATATTGTACACTGCTGAGCACCCTCGGGTGCATTGGAGCGCATTTGATAGCAGAAGTCTCTCATGTCAAAGAGGAGGTGCATTCATTTGAAAAATGAATCAATTGTAGCATCGTCCTATATGTTGATTTTCAACTATAGCTGCTGCAGCTGGAGGTTAGCCATCAATTATGACTGATAGTTAGCAACATATTTAGTGGAACTTCTCCTATAAATAGGAGAGTTCTAATATGTAAGAGAGGGGGGCAAAACAGAGAGAAAGTGGATGTGAGAGAAAAATTGTTGAGTGTTTGTAATCTCATACAAACTCAGTGAATTTTGACTCTAGTGGACGTAGGCAATTTGCTGAATTACTTAAATATTGTCTTGTGTGATTTTGGACAAGCTAGAGGTGCAATAATATGTATATATAAATGTTGCCATGATTTTTTCTTGCTTAGATGAACATCGACAAGTTCTTATAAACAAATTAACATTAGTGGATATATAATTATCAGAAGTCCAGCGATGTCTATAGAAGCTCTGGCAATGGCAAGCATTGATTACAGAGAGTGCAGCATCAAGATTGATCAAGAGTGGGATGCATCTGCTGGCTGAAAAAGAAGATGAACATGATTTATTTATGGCTAATAGAGAATATGCATGAAGGCCAGGATGCACGAATGGGCCAAAGCTGTTGCTGCAGTGAATCGTACTTCATTGCACTTTGAAAGGGAGCTATATTTGGTCATTACATTAATAGAGTGTATAAAAAATATGTAAAAATGATTGTATATAGCAGAACTCTTTGATAAATAATCGTGTATTTAATTTATTTTTTTTGGAAGAGGTAAGTTTTAAGACCAGATTTTTTTACACCTACGAGCTGATCAGTTATATTTATTATAAATATTAGTGATGTATCATCATGTACTACATGAAGTTTGTAAAATTGATCTTGTAATAATTAAATTTTTTTTAAATAAATAAAGCCGCTGGCTGCATGCTTCTGTATAACTTGAGACTCATCTATTTGTATTTCATGCGACATGATAGTGCAGAAAATAGAATTGAGAGATAAGATACGATCGAGTCATGCCCCCACTAAAACATATTTAATTGTTTTCCAAGTTACTTATTACCAAGCAACGATTTTTTATATAATCTTTTACATCTTGTGGAACTTTAGCTTAGGAGGATATAGTCATAGGTGTTTATGTGCAAGTAAGAGTACCAATATAGGAAACAAGCCAAGCTACCGAATCTCCAGAGCGATCGGTGTGATCATCAAGAATAACAATTTTAATTTTTTCCTCTTTCTTTACTTTCTCTATACAGACACTTCTAGTAGCACCTCAACCTTGGCGATGACTTACAATATTAAATTCTTCATGTTGTCCATCTGCCTCTAGAATGTAATCATATACATTTTTTTGTGTAAACTTTTGTACTACTTGTCATAGATTTCCGCACTCCGAATCATTTATATAAAAAGAATAATGATAACCTTATCACTATTATACCACCACTTTACCACTTTTTTAATTTTTTAATTTTTTTAAAAATTTTCTTTTACTTAATGATTAAGAAAGTGATTATTAATAAAATTGTATATTTTTTAAATTTTTTCTTAATGATTTAAGTATATTAAAAAAATACTTAAAAGAAAATAAAGAAAAAACAAATACATTACAAGTGATAAAGTGGTGGTAAAATAGTGATAAATATATCATTATCTTATTTTTTTTTTTTTTAATTTGAATCTCAAATAGAGTTTATCTTAAAACAGGATCTGATGACTTCAAACATTTCACACCACCCAATGAGAGAGCGCCACGTCATAAATTTATAAAAACTTACTATGGGTTCACTCACACGTTATTCCTCTATCTTCCTCAGCCCGTTCCCTCTCTCTCCCTCTCTGGCTTCCACTTCATTCTTCTTCCTTAGCCCGTTCCTCTCTCTCTCTCTTCCACTTGATTTCCTCAGTCCGTTGCCGTCCTCATGATCTGTCGATCTTGCCGTCCGTTGATCTCAAACTCCCTCTCAAGCCTTGATTTCCTCAATTCGTCGATCTACTGAGGAAAGTCCTAGGTTTCCGTCGGATAAAGCCCTTTACAGCTCTCTGTTTCCTTCGTTGCCAAAAATGGAAAGAATTTTTATCGCCTGCTTGTAGAAATGTTTTCCTTGGAATGGTGGAGATCAAATGTACTTGAGTCTTTTTCTTCAGAATTTTTTCCCCGTCAAAGCTCCACTTCCCAGATCGTATTTGATAAATAATTATTTTTTGGATGAAATGAAACATTGGATTTGAAAATCTCTTACATTTTGGCACCTTTTCTCCCTCTTGTGGGTAGTACTACTGTTACTACTAGAAGGCTTTTTCACATTTTCAATTCATGTTCAGTTGAGGTTTAATTAGAGCTGTAATTGTGCTGCCATTGAAATGCTTGTAATTTTGTTGTTCATTCCTTGCTGTTTGCCATTAAGAACGAGAGAGAGATGGCAACCGAATGGAGTCTGGGCTGGTTTGTTCGAATGCAAGAGAGATGGCAATGGGGAGAGCACGCACCAGCGAGACAGAGAGAGAGAGAGTCGTGGGGAGAGTACATTTTTGAAAGGGCAAGTGGTTAGTTTCTGTGTTGTGCATCTACTGTAAATTTATTATACTTGCCACGTCACCCTCCTATTGGAGGATGTAAATCTTCTAATTACACCTAATCCGGCCTGTAGGGGCTCTCTTTCAAATATTTTTGGATTTTAAAACTTTCCTTATTGTCAGTAGCTGTCTAGCTGACAAATCAACACGTACGATTATATGTAAATAAAATTATAACTATAAATGGCATTTTCCCATTTATGATGCCATCATTTCATCGTTTCAATTCACAACACTCGACTATTCGAAAACAAAGCACTTATTAACTGTATTAACAGATACAATTTTTGGATTCTATTCGTCAAGGAATTCTCGCTACTTCCCTGCTCTCTCTCTTTCTTTTTTCTTTTTTTTTTTTTTTTGGTGAGTGGGTGTTGGTGTGGGAATTGCAGCGATATTGAAGCTCCAGCAATGGCAGGCATCACAGCATTCAACTGCACCCATGGAACTCCAGGGATGAATCATTGAAACGTAGAGAGTGCACTTCAGTACCTTCGGCTGAACAAAACCAAGCAATGAGCAAAACAGAAGGAGCAGATGGTGAAACAATGGCTGGGGAGGGTAAAGATGATTATATTCTTCACAACACATTCAAATATCCAATATGGAGAAATTTTTCATACTACAAAATGCAAGGTCTTGTATCCACATGAGTTTGAAAACAGACCAAATGAACACACAAGAAAACTACAAAATACATATGAAAAGAAAAAGGAAAAAAGAAGCTTGAACCATACCCAGCAACATATCAAAGATTGGATTACAAGGCTATTATTCTTTCAGTTGGGTATAAAATTAAGCATATCAAACAAATCGTTAAGCTAACCTAACAAAATGGATATTTCACATATCTATAATCTAAGTAAGAATGGGCCCAGATTTATCCGATGCCTCATCTTCCACCAGACAACTCAATAGCATCTTGGTTATAAACAGAATCTTCTCCCCAGTCAAATCTTCTTTGTAGTCTGTCATACTCTTGCCTGCGAGTAACCTCAATATGCAGCCATTCTTCCCACCTCTCAGCCAACCCCTCTCCTTCCAGCATCCGCACCACCTCTGACATTGCAGGGCGTTCCTCTGATGATGATTGGGTACAAAGCAATGCAACTTGAATCATCATTTCCACCTCTTGAATGTCGTAATTCTTACTTAAGTTGGGATCTACAATAGCATCAAGTCTCTTCTCCCTCTCCAGCTTCTTGACCTTCACAAGAGGATAAATACAAAATCTATTAATTAGTAGAAGTTATTCACCCAGATAAAAAGGATGGGCAACAGCTAAACATGTATTGTCATGTCGAGTATCGAGTCTCTTCTCCCTCTGATGCAGAAAATTACTTGTTGACAGTAATCAACTCAACTCCTGGCTAGAGTAAGCACGTAATTCCCAAATACAACTAAGGAAATATTAAATAGTATGACAATAAGAAGGAAGCATTTCTTCTTAATGTTCATATACAGGAAAACACCAACTTAACTGTGAACTACATACACAACAAAGTGAATGTGATGTCTTTAACTGCAAATTAAACATTTAAGCATAGAAGTATATGCACTGAGATAAAGAAGATGTAGCATCCTTGATGGAAGTGATGGTACAAACGATTTTTGCAGGTCTCTATGAGAAAGCAGAGAGTTACTTGCATGAGTGCAATCTAATCCAGCTGCATATAGATTGCACTCGTGCAAGTAATGGTTATACCCAAAATAAAATCAGCTATATAGTACTATACAGTTATATGATACAAGAAAGAGAGAATGACAAACATGCATGTAAAACCAGGACCTACATAACAAGGTTGTCTTACATGGTCCAGCAATAAAACATCATCTTCTTCCTCCAAACGTGAGAAGTCAATCGCCCTTTGGCCTGTCACTAGTTCTAAAAGCATGATTCCGTAACCAAAAACATCAGTTCTTTCTGAGGACTTCCCAGTGGACAAGTATTCAGGCGCTATGTGGCCCATTGTTCCACGAACTTGAGTTGTCACATTAGTTTTTCTAACATCAACCAATTTTGCCAAGCCAAAATCACCAACAACTGCTTCAAAATCTTCATCTAGCAACACATTTGCAGCCTTAACATCCCGATGAATAATTTTAGGATTGCAATGTTCATGAAGGTACTCTAGTCCCCGAGCTGTCCCTAAAGCAACACGTTTTCTTGTAGACCAATCTAAAACAGGCTCCCCAGGTTTAATGTCTGCACCAGTGCTCAAAATCAGTACAATACTATCAGGAAGGCTCCCAGAATCAGTAATAGACTTGATTTTCAATTATTTAAAAAAAAAAAAAAAACAGTAGTAGACTGAGATTTCAAAAGGGAATATGGTCTAATAAGTTACATATCCTATCAGTCAATGGAGAACAAGTGTAACCCCAGGGCAAGTGTAAGGAGAGAGTGGGGGATGTAAGATACACAATTCCCACTGGCTGGCTCAAGTTTTCTGGACACCACCTCAAGCCTACATGGTGTCCAGACACTCAAAGCATGCCAGCCTACTGGTGGTGATGTTCAACCATCAGAGACGCACACAAGAACCGAGTTCAGAATCTGTTCAACACATCAGTGTGTGTATGTGTGTTGGCATGTGTCATTCTCTGTGCAATGGCATTCAACTATCAACAGCTCTTATTCACATACATAACTCAAAGAACTGATACCTCGTAGACGATAGGCAACACTTAAGTTCTGCATATAGGGATAGACTAAGAGGCGTTCTGTGGTAGTCGTGCAAAATCCAATCAGCCGTAAAAGATTCCTGTGAACAGCTACACTTATCATCTCAACTTCCCGTTGAAAAGCTTGATCTCCTCCAGGACTCTCATAGTCAGTTAACCGTTTCACAGCAACTTTTGTATTATCAGCAAGCACCCCTTTATAAACTTTTCCAAAACCTCCCTGCCCTAAAACATTTTTCTCACTGAAGCTCTCTGTAGCGAGCTGTAATTCCCTCCACGAAAATCTTTTCAATTGACCAAATGCAATTCTTCGATCAACTTCACCTGAGCAGTGATCATGCATGTTAAAATATTAAAGCAGATGTTTTGAAAGCAAATTTCCCTGTTAAAGTTTAGTTTAGATCAAATACCAATTCTATCAATTTGAGAAAAAGTACCCAAGAACTATCAAATAATCATGTCAGGTAACCAGATAAATTCTACCAGAGAAACAATAAATTCAAGTAGGCTCATAATCAGAAGTGCTTGTGTATATCATACAACATAACGCCCTATGGCATTGTGAAAAAAAGATCAGTTTAATTATATAACTAATGCATTATGGTATTGAGATAGACAGATCATTGGAGCATCTTCTATGTGAAATTTGATATGTTTCCAGGCAGAAGAAAGTAATCATACAATGTCGAATAAATTCAGGATTGCTTAACAAATCCAGCTAAATAACAGATTTCAAATAGGATTAAGATCATGATCTTAGACACACAAACACTGTGAGTGTGCCTGGATCATACACGGTTTTTTTATCCAAGGGTAGTCACTTTATAATAGAGTTGGCTGGCGGAATCCAGTTTCCTGCCACAGAACAGCTAGGTCACATATTATGCCCAAAGATAAATAAAATAGGAGTACTACAGGATGTAATGTCTACCTCTATATACCAACTGTTTTCACAAGAATATGCAACAATACACACAATGTGCTTTAAAAAAAAAGTGTAGCCCAAGTACGCAAGAAGTATACAAGAGGGACGCCTAATTAAAAAAAGAAAACGACACGAGAATCATGAAAACTCTGCCCATAAAAATCTGCCACAACATGTAATTTAAATATCCATAAGAAGGAATTGCTCAGAGAAATCAGTAAATCAGCACACAAATAATTCTGCTACATACTATATCGGTTTTCTTTTTCAAACTTTCATTCAGCTCTAATAAAATTTATCCAATTCTTGGGCAGTTAACACTAATTAACCTAGTTGAATGATAATTTTTTTGATCAGTAAGTTGAATGATCATTTTTACTGAAAAAGTAAAATATCCTAAAGCTAATTAAAAACTTGGCTAATTTCAAGTGAGTTCTAAGAATTCCGCACTCATATGTTGAAGTTTGGAAGGCTTCACATATGGTTTCACGTTGGAGATGTCACCTAAAAAAATAAGCTATGGTATTATTTCTGTCATCCTAGGTAAACCATGATGAGAACAATCACCATTCAAATTTTTTTTTTTTTTTTTTTTTTATTGGATAGGGAATCACCATGCACAATTTAATTGAGAAAATCACCAACCACTTAAGCAGTTCAATAAGTAAAAGGACAACAACCTGCAACATCCACAAAAACTTCACGCTTGTAGCCTTTGTGTCTACCCTTATACAGAATAAACAGAAAGCCACCAAGAAGAAGAATTACAGCACATCCTGCCACAATCCCAAGTATAACTCCAATATTTGGCTTTTGCGAACCACCTGTCCAGAGGGAAAATACTGCCATTAAGCTACTAAAACAAAAGATTAAAACACCGTTACACTTGTGGAGAAAAAAAAGAACTACGCCATTTTACTTCAGAAAAATTTCTCAATATTATGAATCTGATCCAATTAACCTGAATCTCCACTTTCAGATGCACAAATCCCACATTTAAACCTGTTTCCTGAAAAGCTGAAACAAGGAGTTTTGTTAACAATAAAGAGGGGCAATAATAGCATTCTTTTTAGTAGCACAAATAATAGAAATAATGACAACAGTAATATAGAAGATGTCATGATTATGATAAAACATCTAACATATTCTAAGAACAATCTTATTGTTGATATCAAAAGACACTTCACATATAATAAATATATATATATATATATAGACACACACAACTTTTTTTGTTGGTCAGTATCAGGCACAGAAAGGGGAAAACATCCGGAGTACCCAAGTACAAAGATACCTTCAGCTTCCACATCCCTAGAAGGATAACTAGATGAAAATAAATGCCCTTAGATGTGTAAATTCTTCACAATTTTAACCCAGGAGTGGAAAGGCCTAAACTTCTCGTTCCTATAAAATTCTTCACAATTCTCACTCAAACTTAACAACAGACAGCAAGGTGAATGGAGTTGAGATCATACTGGATCATCTCTCCTGATGGAAACAGTAGTCTCTCGAATAGCAGCCTTAGAAATTTATACATAATTGACACTGATGCATGTGAGAAAATTCAATAATCTTCCACTTTCTTGAGTGTCTTTTCTTACTTACCAAAAAAGGTATTGTTTCTCACCATTGACCATGGAGCAGTGAAGTTCATTTAAGAGCAGTACATTGAGGGAAATAGAACTGGTGTCTGTTTAAACGCTTATCAACTACTAGTAGATCAAGGGCTTCAAATGGAAAGAGCAGAATGGAGCATTATTGGTATCTTGCAATGGATGCTAAAAGAAATTCTGTACTGTTTGTTGGATGCTGGTCATCACCATATGAGACTGATGATATGGAAATGAATTGGATTCGTCCTACCCATACAAATTGGGCCAATATGAGTGAAAATATCTCCCCTACTTAGCAAAGAAGAATTTCAGTATGGTGCTGTGAGGTTGCGGCCATAAGATTTAATTAAGTACAGCAGAATTTTTCCTAGCACGACTCACACTGAAACAGATGAACATGAGAGGATCCAAATCCTAGCAATATATTCCTCAATGGTACTTCAGATACACATATAGTAATTAATGTTGTTCATACTTGTAAGGGGGCATCAGAGTTGTAATACAGGCTACGCCTTCCTTTGATCAATAAAATTGTTTATTCATCAAAAAAAAAAAAATGTTGTTCATACTTGTACTTTTGAACTTTGAATAAACGCTTCGGAATCTGACCGCTGAGATCATTTGAATCGAGCTGACTGAAAAAAGAGTTTCAACCGTACCATATTAAATAATGAAAGAAGCACATAGCCGATAGGTAAATTAAACTTCTGAATATAAATCAAACTTTTCATATCATCTCTGCAAAGTTTAGGATATCACATACAGATTGATTAATTTTTGAAGACTTGAAAGTGAATCAGGAATAGTTCCACTGAGATTGTTTTGACTCAAAGTCCTGCTTTCACAGTGAAGAATATCGCACTGTTAAGAAGAAATTATGAAGATGCATACACTCATCAATATCTTGAAAACTGACAGTGCAGGAGTCACTTACAAGAACTGAAGCATTTTAAGATTACCAAGGGAAGATGGTATTTCACCAGTTAAATTATTATTTGACAAATCCAAACTTCCCAAACTTGCCAGATTTCCAAGCTCCTTGGGAATGACACCAGTAATGCCATTTCCTGGCAGTGCACTGCATGATAATGAAACAGATACACATTAGGGTCGCACATAAAAGCATATTGCTTAGACATATTTCAATGAATGGAGAATACGATCACCCAGGAACCCCCAACCGAAATCTCTGTCAAGTTTGCTTGAATACCCCCAAAATGAGAGTTTTCACGTATATTATATAAACTGAGCCTTAATTACAGTCTACAAATCATCTGTAAAATAAGAAAGAATAAAGCAATACAGGAAAGGAAATAATACTAGCGCCTATACACATATATAAAACTACTGCTATTTACAGCAATAAATATTTATTGCCATATATAGATATCATTGACATTCCCCCTCAAATTTATGCTGGTCGATCAAGAAGCATCAATTTGTCAATCATGAATTGATGACGGTGGCTAGACATAGCCTTGGTAAAGACATCAGCAATTTGGTGTTCGGTGGAAATGTGAAGAAGTGTAATCACATGATGATCAAATGCCTCACAAATGGAATGGCAATCTACTTCAATGTGCTTGGTGCACTCATGGAACATAGGATTGGCCGCAATCTGAATAGCACTGGTGTTATCCGCATGTAGAGGGGTAGGAGTAAGTTGCGGAACACCAAGTTCACTCAATAAACCCCGAAGCCACACATCCATGTTGCCAATTGAAGGCCACGAGCATTGACATTTTGTCAACAAAAAGATATCATTGACAATCTCCATCTATGCTTGGTTCTCTTATGAAATACTGCAGAGGTTATCACTTTGTGTTTCTTATTTTTCCATATGGCCAAGTTTCCTCCAAAAAGAGTAGCAATGTGCAGTAGACCTCTTATTTGATGGAGGGCATTCCAAGGCTTGGAGTGGCAAATATATGAGTGGCAACATCCCAATATGAAATCCAAGGAGCTTCTAAGAAGGTTCACTACACTGACCACATACAAGGTATTCAGCCAGTTGAATATTGAACGGAGATGTTCCCACACCATTCTCAAAGTCTGAAGATCATTTTTCAAATATGTTTATAAAATTCTAAGTTTTCATCCCAAAGAACAAATTTTTTAAAACAAAAAATGTATTTGCTACCTTTATGGCTATTCTTATTTAATTTCTCAGAAAGAATTGTACAAATTTTTTTTTTTTTTTTATAAGTAAGAAGTTTATTAAAACAAGTAATTAGGTATTGCCCAAATACACAGGAAGTGTACAAGAGAAAGACACCTAATTAAAAGCTAACCCTGGAAAACAGTACAGAAGTCATTAAGACTATTCCCATCCAATACAATAACCGAAGCCCAAAGCACCAAAGTATGAAAAAAGAAAGCTTTAATCCCTTCCACTGATTGTTCCCCATTCTCAAAACAATGCTTATTCCTCTAATTCCAAATACACCACATAAGACAAAGAGGTACGATCTTCCAAACGGTTGCTATTTGATGATTTCCTAGAATCCCTCCCCAACAAGCCAAAAGGTTCACCGCCCTCTTGGGCATCACCCAAGCAATTCTCACCTTAGCAAAGACCTCCTCCCACAAAGCCTTCGACACATCAATGAAGGAGAAGATGATCCGCTGATTCACCACATCTTTTTCACATGAAGCACCAATCCATTGCAACGATACCACGCTTTCTCAGCTTATTGATGGTAAGAATTTTCCCGTGAGAAGCCAACCACCCGAAGAAAGCCACCTTAAGAGGCACACCTTGAATCTCCAAATATTTTTCCAAGGAAAAAAGTCGGTAGAAGAATGTGACGCCAAGACCTTGTACAAAGATCTAACCGAGAATATCTTCTTATTTTTTATAGGTAAAAGTAAATTTTATTGATATAAGAGACAAAACCCGAGTACACTAGTGGTATACAAAGAGCATGCCTGATTACAACTAAGTACTAGTAAAAGTTACAAGCAAAGTATGAAGGTTATCCGTGTTACAAATAATGGCCAAAGCCCAAGAAAGAAGTGTATTGTAGAAAACTCGTTTCAGTTAAGCCACAGAATGCTCCATATCTTCAAAGCACCTCTTGTCATCTCCAACCACATGCACCACATAATGCAGCGAGGAATCATTCTCCACACAGCAGCGATATGGGCATTTCCCCGAATACCTTTCCAGCAGCACATAAGGTCCCTAAAACTTCCAGGCATGACCCATGCCACCCTTATCCTATTAAAGACCTTATTCCATAAACATCGGGCCACTACACAATGTAATAGAAGATGATCAACTGATTCCCCATCACTCTTACACATATAACACCAATCTGTCCAAACAAAAAAGGCAATTATGGGCGGTACCTTGCACTTCCAAATAGCCTTCCAAGGAAAGCTATGGACATTAGGAAATCCCAAGAGAGCCGAGTAGAAACAATGCATCAAGAA
This sequence comes from Carya cathayensis, assembly GCA_011037825.1. Classification (NCBI taxonomy): domain Eukaryota; kingdom Viridiplantae; phylum Streptophyta; class Magnoliopsida; order Fagales; family Juglandaceae; genus Carya; species Carya cathayensis. The sequence goes on from QGSO01000604.1 coordinate 197,451, forward strand.
TTTTTTATTTCCACTTGAAATCCACAGCAGCCGATCCCTCATCTCATTGCCAATTAACATAGCATATAACGAATCGAAGAAACCAGAAAACATGTCCAGCTCCCAATCTTGGGCTGCTCTTGAAAATCTCACATTCCAATGTACAGCCCCATTAGACCGTACCCATAAATCAGCCACAACAGCCTCTTTGTCACAGGCAATTTGGTAAAGCATAGGAAACACAGCCAAGTCCCCACACCACACATCATGCCAAAAGTAAACATTGTTGCCGCTTCCAATTGTTATTCTGAAAAATTGAGAAAATAGGTCCAAACCAGCTCTAATGTTTTTCCACAACCCACTCCATGTGCCCCCTAACTTCGTTAGAGCACCCCCCCCCCCCCCCCCGGGGCCCCGGGGGGGATGCTCCCATACTTGGAATCTATCACTTCCCTCCATAAGCCCTCTCCTTCACTATGATACCTCCACAACCATTTCCCCAAAAGTGCTTTGTTAAAAACCCTTAAATTACGCACCCCCACCCCTCCACCTCTTATTGGATAACAAACTTTGTCCCAACCCACAAGATGGATTTTAGCTTCATCCCCCATTCCTCCCCAAAGAAAATTGCAGAAAGTTTTCTCAATAAGAGAAGACACACTTGTAGGTATCGGAAATAAGGATAGAAATAACTGGGGAGATTAGGTAAAGTGCTCTTGATAAGAGTCCATCTCCCACCCTTGGATAGATATAAACGTTTCCATCCGGCCAATCTTCTTTCATTCTTTTCTACCACTCCATCCCAGATAGATTTTGTCTTGAATGCTGCCCTCAATGGAAGACCAAGATATTGCAAAGGCAATGAGATAATCTTGCAGCCCAAGATAGATGCCAAGCCTTGGATATTGTTCACACCACCCACATGGACAATTTCGGACTTCAAGAGATTTACCTTCAAACCTGAAACCGCTTCAAAACAAAACAAAACAGCTATATACTGCATATGAACACTATCTGGCTCACAAAACAAAAGCGTTTCATCAGCAAATAATAAGTGAGATATAGAAATCCCTCCCACTGAAAATCCAGCAATAAAACCTCCACTAACAGCTGCACTCAACACGCGGCTCAATGCATCCATAACAATGACAAACAACAAAGGGGAAAGAGGGTCCCCTTGTCTTAAGCCCCTGGAGCTGTTAAAAAATCCTTCCAGTGTTCCATTCACCAAAACCAAGTCGCAAACCATAGTTATACAATGCCGAATCCATGAAATTCATCTCTCCTTGAAGCCACTTCTCACGAGTAAGTAGCACAAGAAATCCCAATTTACATGGTCAGAGGCCTTCTCCATATCCAGCTTACACAAAAGACCAAGTGTACCCTCTTTGAGTCTACAATCCAGACATTCATTGGCAATCAACACCGAATCCAAAATTTGTCACCTTCACAAAAGCATTTTGAGGTTTTGTTATAATACTACTCAAAACCTGACTCAAGCGATTGGCAAGCACCGTTGAGATAATCTTGTACACCCCATTAATAAGACTAATAGGCCGAAAATCTTTCACCTCAACTGCCCCAACTTTCTTGGAGATTAGAGCAATGAAGGACGTGTTAAGACTTTTTTTTCAAATTTACCAAAAGTGTAAAGCTCCTGGAAAACCTGCATAATATCCTCCCCCACCACATCCCAACACTCAAGAAAGAAGGCATTGAAAACCCATCCGGCCCAGGTGCTTGGTCCTTGGCCATCCCACAAAGCACCTGAAGAACCTCCTCTATTTCAAACAGTCTCTCCTACGACACAAAACTAGCTTGATCAATATTCTCAAAGTGCATACCATCCAATTTGGGCTGCCACTGGAATTTTTCAGCAAGTAAATCTGTATAGTAAGTAACAATGTGGTTCTTAATAACCTCATGATCAAAACATACCTATCCCTCAACCTAAAGCACCTCGATTGCATTATTCCTACGGTGTGAATTAGCCAACCGATGGAAGAATTTCGTAAAACGGTCCCATTCCTTCAACCATAGGGCTCTTGACTTTTGTCTCCATGAAATTTCCTCCATTAGTAACACCTTCTCCAATTTCGTAGTTGTAGCTAGTTTCCTGCAAGCGTCTTCTTCAGAAAGGGGAGCACTCACCTCCCTTTCCTCCAAAGCCTTTAAAACCTCCAAGAGAGACCTTTTCTGATTATTAATAAGCCTGAAGACTTTGGCATTCCACCTCTTCAAATCCCCCTTCAATGCTTTCAATTTCCCCGCCAATATAAAACCGGGTGAACCCTCAAAAGAGTATGAAGTCCACCACGACCTCACTTTATCGACAAAGCCCTCAACTTTCAGCCACATATTTTCAAACTTAAAGTAACATTTACCCTCTTGAATGCCTCCACAATCCAGAACAATGGAAAAGTGGTCCAAGCAAACTCTATCCAATCTTTTCTGCAACACTGCAGAGTAGTGTGCCTCCCAAGGAGGAGACACCAAAAATCTATCTAGACGAGACCAAATGTGCACACCACCAGCAAGTGGTAAGTTCATCAAATTCATATCAAAGATAAATTAAGAAAACTCATTCATTGCCTAGCAAAGCCGAGCATCTCCCGATCTTTCACTAGGAAATCTAGTGACAGTAAAATCACCACCAATACACCAAGGTAAGTTCCACCAGCTGCCCAAACCCGCTAACTCCTCCTAAAGGACCTTCCTATGGGAGTCCATGTTTGGCCCATACACGCCAACAAAAGCCCAACAAAAACCATCCTCCACATTTCTAAACGAACACGTTGCCATATAATTTCCAACACACTCCTCACTAGACTCAACCACCCTTGAGTCCCACATAATGATGCCCCCTGATGCTCCCATTGAGACGAGAAACACCCATCTCACAAATGGGCAGCCCAAAATGCTAGTAATGACACTACAATCTATGAATTCCAGCTTTGTTTCCTGCAAACAAACAATATCCAACTTCCATTGACATAAGAGATTCTTTACCCGCAGCCGCTTATTGGGATCATTAAGACCCCTAATATTCCAAGAAAGAATTCTAGGCTTCATAAGGAACAACAGCCTTGCCCTTGGATCTTTCCTTGCTAGTGCTCCCCTCCCTTTCGTCATAATTGATTGAGCAAGGCGTTTCAATTCCTTCTTATTCCTAGCAGTAGATTTAGGGGATTGAGCCCGTCCCTCAATGGCGATAATCAAAGCCCTGAAATGCTCCTCAAACCCATCACAAGAGATCCCCATACACTCCAAGAGATCCTTCACCTTCTGAATCACCCAGTCCGGTGGTAAACCTTCCAGAGAGACCAGAGGGGATAATGTGCATAAAGGCTCTGGATCCACCTCAGCCTCCCTGTGAATCAATTGAAGCATACATTTCGAGTTAGTTGCCCCTTCTCCCATCCCTTGGACTGATTTGAGTTTTCCAGAAGCCCTCACTGGAGAAGAGAACCTCTGAATCTTCTCCCTACTAACCACCAGCGAAGTCTCTATAAGTTGAGATTGCCCAAAGGCCCTCGTCGAAGGAGAATACACCTGAGCCTCCTCCCTGATATCCATTAGCCGTGTCTATGTGGGTTGTGCCAAAGAAACCACGTCTTCCGGTGAGAAAACGTTGAGATACCCTTCTGGGTCGACTATTGACAGCTCTTTGGACTCCTCAGCTGCGTCAACTCCAACACCCAGGACCTCCATCACCATCAGAGGAGAGCTGCTCCTAGGTGTATCGACATTATATGTGGCATTCGACACCTCGACAGCGCCAACACCATCACGAAGCCTCCAACTCCATCGAAGAATTTCTCAAGTCCTTCTCTGGCGCCTTCTGGGTTTCACGCAAGTCCAACAAGCACCCCGGCACCTTCTCCGGCTTGGTTGGTTGGTTCTGGCCAGCCGAGGTCCCTGCCTCACCCCCTAGCCTGGCCCTCCACACGGGCTGGGCTTTAGCCCTAATCAATTCCATTTTTTTCAACCCTTCAGCACGGCCCATAAGGTTTGGGTTTCGCCCAGCCTTTTGATGATGAAGCCCTAGCCTCAAGTCCTAAGCATTGCCCAAGCCCACCTAAGTATACCCATTACGCCCTCCTCAACACATCGTATTAAAGCCGTTACTTTCTCCTGCAAATCCAACAGTTGCAAATTCAGTTTTAGCAACATACTGAGTGTTACAGAGAAATAGGTGGCTATACCATTGACTTAAAGTGTAAAATAGGTGGCTGTACCATTGACTTAATGTGTAAATACTTAATGTGTACAGTGTAAACAGCAGCAATCAACTGCTGAAATCATGCTAAAAATGCCAACTCTTTGTTGTAACTATATTCTATATAAATGAAAGAAACCAATGGAAAGAGGCATTCAGACCTTTTGACATGGTATCAGAGCTTCTATTCTGATTATCATTTCTTTGTGGTCTTAATTTTCTGAGTTACGACAATATTTTTTTTCTTCTCTGTTATCACACATTGGTGAGTTTCTGAGTTGTGGTGAGTGTTTTCTCGGTGCTTGTGGGGTTCCGACTTGTGGGCTTGTCACCTTGGTGGTTGTTGGTGGCTATCAGCAGCTGCAAGTTCAGTTCCTCTCTGGTTCAGTTCCTCTCTATTTCTAGGTAGTGTTTTTATTTCCAGTGCTTGCTTTGTGGTTTCTGGGCTGTGTCGGCATTTCTTGTTGTCTCAAGCAGTGTTTTTTTTTTTTTTTGGCCGTGAGACTTCATCCTTCTTGTTTTGCCATGGGCCATTTGATTCTGGTTTATATTTGGGTTCTTGTGGGCCATTTGTTTTCAAGTGGGTCATTTTGAAGTGGGATTTATTTTTGGGTTGGATTTATTGCTTATTTGATCATGTCTTTTGAAAATATTATTGTTCGCTTTACTAGAAAGAATTTTTCTACGTGGGAATTTCAGTTTAAGATATTTTTGAAAGGGAAAGAATTATCAAATCATATTGATAGTTCTGCTATGGTTCCCACTGATGAAAAACAATTTGCCCAATGGGAAGTCAATGATGCTAAGGTGATCACATGGCTATTGGGGACGATTGAGTCTCACCTTGTGACCAATCTTCGCTGTTTTACTACGGCTCAAGCTATGTGGGATTATCTTCACTGTATTTACCACCAAGATCATAGTGCTCAGAAGTTCCAATTAAAGTTGGAAATTAGTAATTATAGTCACGGCAATTTACCTATTGCGCAATTTTATTCTGATTTTATTAACCTTTGAAGCGAATATTCTGCCATTATTCATGCTAAGGTTCCTCTTACGGCACTCGCGGCTCTTCAAGCAGTTCATGCTGAGAGTCAACGCGATTAGTTTTTAATGAAGTTTTTACCTGAATTTGAGTCCGTTCGAGCTGGTTTATTGAACCGTAATCCGGTTCCTTCTTTGGATATTTGTTTGGGAGATTTGTTGCGTGAAGAACAGCGGTTATCCACTCAGATGAGTATGACTTCTGAGAAGGTCTTTTCTAAGACTATGAATGTAGCCTATGCAGCACAAGGAAGAGGGAGGAACAAGTTGCAATGTTTCAGTTGCAAGGAATTTGGTCACATTGCTCGTAACTGTCCTAAGAAAATTTGTAATTACTGCAAAAAAGAGGGTCATATCATTAAAGACTGTCAAGTACGGCCTCAGAATCGCCAATCCCAAGCTCTTCAGGCTGCTGTTTAGTCCTCTTCTTCTTCTGAGCCACCTACTATAAGCTCCAATTCATCTGTTCTCACACCAGCAATGGTCCAACAGATGATTGTCTACTTTTACGGCCTTAGGCCTGCAAGGTACAGGTACCAACTCAACATCTTGGATTGTTGATTTGGGCGCTTCTAATCATATGACTGGTAATACAATGGGTCTACATAATGTTCGTAAGTATCGCGGCACGCAAAATACTCAGATTGCCGATGGCAGAACTCTTCCTATTACTGCTGTTGGTAATTTGGGCTCTTCATTTCGCGGTGTTTTTGTCTCCTAGATTATCTACCAATTTGATTTCTGTTGGACAATTTGTAGATAATAATTGTGATATTCACTTTTCTCGTGATGGTTGTCTATGCAGGATCAGGTGTCGGGGACGGTGATCGCGAAGGGGCTTAAAGTAGAACGTTTATTTCCCTTACAGTTTTCTATTCCTAATGTTGTTTCTGTTGCTTGTATGGCTACTACCAATACTAATGAAGTCTGGCATAAGAAATTAGGTCATACTCCTCAATAAAATGGAGTCGCTGAGCGTAAGAATCGTCATCTCTTAAATGTAGTCCGTACTTTGTTGATTGATTCTTCTGTACCTTCGAAGTTTTGGGTAGAAGCTTTATCTACTGTTGTCTATTTGATCAATCGTTTGCCTACTGACACACTAGATTATGATTCTCCTTATTTTCGATTATTTGGCATATCTCCTGAGTATCAATCCTTTCATACCTTTGGGTATGTTTGTTTTGTTCACCTGCCACTTGTTGAGCGTCATAAGCTTGCTGCACAGTCTGTTACGTGTGCCTTTATGGGATATTGTTCTACTCAGAAATGATTTGCTCATGCAAACAAATTCCGAATCTCAAGGAATGTGATTTTCTTCGAAAATCAATATTTCTTTCAGTCTCAGGTTATTTTTTATCCTGCTACTACTCTTCTTCCCGCTTTTGATGATGTGTCTTCCTCTATTAAGCAATTTCAACCAGGTATGGTGTCGTCTTCCTCCTTCAACGCCCCTTCTAGACACTGATTCGTCATCTGATTATGCGGTTCCTATACCTCGGCACTCCACCCAGGTTACACATCCATCAGATAGGTATGGTTTTCCTCATGTCTCGCTTACTGCCACTCTCGACATTATTTCTGTTCCTCACTCTTATACTCAGACATCCACCCAAGCATGTTGGCAGCAAGCCATACAAGAGGAAATCCAAGCTCTTCAAGACAATCACACTTGGGACATTATAATTTGTCCCTCTAATGTCAAACCTATTGGTTGTAAATGGGTATACTCAATCAAGTTTCGAGCTGATGGCTCACTGGACAGATATAAGGCCCGTCTCGTGGTTCTTGGGAACCGACAGGAGTATGGTATTGATTATGAAGAGACATTTGTACCTGTTGCAAAAATGACTATTGTACGAACTATCTTGGCGCTTGCTGCATCGCAAGGGTGATCTCTCCGACAGATAGATGTAAAGAATGCTTTTATACATGAGGATTTGAAGGAAGAAATATATATGTAGCCACCTCCCGGCATGTTCGCTACACTTCCCTCATAGATTTGTCAGCTACGCCGATCCTTGTATGGATTGAAACAGGCTCCGCGTGTATGGTTGGACAAATTTCACTCTAACTTGCTTGCTTTTCATTTTACTCAGAGTCAGTTTGATTCCTCTCTTTTTCTTCACAAGACTTCTGCAGGAATCATATAGCTTCTCGTATATGTCGATGACATTGTGATTACTGGCTCCGATACTAAATTAATTAAGCAATTACAACATCTCAAGGCCTCTTTTCACATGAAAGATCTTGGTCCCCTGCAGTACTTCCTTGGTCTTGAGGTGCAGCTTACTCCAACACCAGCACAAATACACGCAGGACGTTAATTCAGTGGGTGGTCTCCAATAGGGTAATTCTATTTTTACTCCCTTGGAGATATATCTTAAGCTACAGTAGGAAGAAGGGGAACTTCTATCAGATCCATCTTTGTATCGGCAACTTGTTGGGAGTTTGAACTATTTGACGATTACCCATCTTGACATTTTGTTTGCCGTGCAGCAAGTCAGTCAATTTATGCAGGCTCCTCGACATCTTCATTTAGCCGCTGTCCATCGCATTATCCGATATCTGAAGGGGACCACTACACGCGGATTATTCTTTCCAAAAGAATCCTCCTTACAGTTGGTAGGGTATAGTGATGCTGATTGGGCTGGATGTGCGGATACTCGCCGCTCTGTTACTAGCTAGTGCATGTTCTTAGGCAATGCACTCATTTCTTGGAAGAGTAAAAAGCAAGACAAAGTTTCCAAGTCCTCTACTGAGTCTGAGTATCGTGCTATTTCTTCTGCATGCTCTGAGATCACATGGCTTCGTGGGTTATTGGGGGAACTTGGTTTTCCTCAGCTGCATCCCACTCCTCTTCATGCTGATAATACCAGTGCTATTCAAATCGCCGCTAATCCTGTCTTCCATGAGCGTACGAAACATATCGAAGTTAATTGCCATTACATTCGTGAATCCTTTGACAAACATATGATTACTCTCCCTCACATTTCCATTGAATGCCAAACTGCAGACATATTCACTAAAGCACTTTCTCGGCATCGGCATCAGTTCTTGGTTGACAAATTGATGCTTCTTGATCCACCAGCATCAATTTGAGGGGGGATGTTACAGAGAAATAGATGATTGTACCATTGACTTAATGTGTAAAATAAGTGGCTATACCATTGACAAATTACAGAGAAATAGGTGGCTGTACGATTGACTTAATGTGTAAAATAGGTAGTTGTATCATTGACAAATTACAGATAAATAGGCGGTTGTACCATTGACTTAACGTGTAAAATAGGTGTATGTGTACCATTGACAAATAGGTGGCTGTACCGTTGACTTAACTTGTGAATACTTAATGTGTATAGTGTAAACAGCAGCAATCAACTGCTAAAATCATGCTGAAAATGTCAGCTCTCTATTGTAAGTCTATTCTATATAAATGAAAGAAACCAATGGAAAGAGGCATTCAAACCTTTTGACACTATGCAAATCTTCCCCTACCATACCCGCGACAGGCCTGCCACCTCCACCTCTCCACTGCGCACCTACCACCGCAGAGTTGAGTGGAGCCTTACCACCTCTATTAGCACGAACTGTTGTGACAAGTCCCTGATTCGGACCCCTTTGCTGCACCAGAGCCTCTCTATATGACCTGCTTTGTGGGTGGTGGTTCACCTCCACCATTGGCCTTCGTGAAACGATACCTCTGCCCTGAAAGGCTTGTCCTTCCTCCATAACAGCCTCCCACAATACCTCTACCATTTTCCTCCAGCCCTTGCCACCCAACTCTTCAGGAATGAAGATGAAGCTTCTACAGCCACCACTACCGTACTCCACCAAAGCCCTGTAACAACCTCGTGCATTTGTTGCGCAATGAAACTTCTTAAGCCCTCTCTTGCTGATGAGTAAAAATCCTTCTTTTCACCCTTCAGGTAGTCCTCCAAGGATTTAACAATTGTGCCGTGGGGATTCCTAGACTCATCTCCTTAACCATCCTCCTACTCCTCTCAGTAATGAACAAGAACTTCCCTCCCCTTGATTATCATATTTACTTATCATATTTTACCATTCTACTGATTATATGTTAATTAGTAATCATATTCTAATTAAATTATTGGTTAAAAAATCAAATTTTTAATAGTCATTTAATATTAATAACCACAAATGTCTAATTAAACTCATCTAAAATTCAATATAAATGCCACAAAATAAATTCAATATAATGTTAATAACCCTTGTTGACATTGATTGCTGCAGTAAAAGCTAAAGAAACCGACAGTTTTATGAGAAATTGTAGAGGGAAGAGAGTGTTAACAATAAATAAATAAATTAACCACTTGGTCATTGAATAGTTCACACCAAATTTGACTTTACTTTTACAAATACTGTAGCTAAAAGCCAGACTTTTTGACTTTTGCATAATCCATTGCAGCTAAATTTTGGTCCGTAATAGCTAAATGGGACTCTTTTTTGCATATGCATATTCCATTAAGAGTAGGGGGGAGTTCGGTCCGGTCCGGGGAGGTTTTCCGGACCGGACCGGACCTATTCGGTCCAGGGTTTCCCCACCCTGGACCGGACCGAACTTCCTAAGGACCGGTTCGGTCCGGTCCCACTCGGTCCGGTCGGTCCGCCCTATGTTTTTTTTTTTTTTTTTTTTTTTAATCCAATGAAATTTTGTTTAATATTTATGTAATTATATTGTGATATATTGAATATATATACATACAGTATACTATTATATTTATATATTAGTAATAAGCTAATACTATTAGTCTATTAGTAATAATAACTATAATATAACTAATAACTATATGTAATAATAACTATAATATAACTAATAACTATATGTAATAATAGTAATAGTTATAACTATATATGTAACTATATGTAATAGTAATAGCAATAATAGTAATATATGTAACTATATGTAATACTAATAATTAATACTATTAGTCTATTAGTACTAATAACTATACTAGTACTAATACTATAACTAATAGCTATATGTAATGATAGTGATACTATATGTAATACTATATTAAATAATAGAAATAATATTATAATAGTAAATTAGTAATACTCTTATTGCTAATACTCTATATAGTTATAGTGATTTAATACTAACAGATTACATATTAAGCTAACTATACTAATACTATTATAAATTTACAAATATATGATATATTATAATTTATACTATAACTTTTATAATATGTTAATACATTAATATATATACTAGTACTATATATATTTTTTTGATTTGTTATACTAGTACTATATATTATAGTACTATATATTATAGCTAATAGTTATACATTAAAGAATATATTAATACATTGATACTAAATATATATAGTTATAGACTTATAATGATTTAGTTATTATGAATTTATGATTAGTATAACTATATAATTGATTTAGTATTAGACTATTAGTAATTCAATTTGGCTATATTATATTAGTAATATTAGTTATGTTGAATCAGTTAGTTAGTATAACTATATTCTACATTATTAGTATTAATATAAATATTAGTATTAGTTATAACTATATAGCCTATATTAGAATTGAGAGTCTTAGACTATATAATAGACTAATAGTATTAGTATAACTATATAAGTATACAGTATAGCTATATATTAGTTTTAATTATAGTAATTAGTATAACTATATAATAGTAGATTATAAGTATAACTATATATTAGTATTAGTTATACTGTTATAGTGATTTAGTATATTATAATTTCTATATTATATTTATACTATAACTCTTATAATATATTAATATATACTAGTACTATATATTATAGTTATATATTAAAGAATATAATAATACATTCATACTAAATATATATAGTTATATTTCTAGTGATTTAGTTATTAACTTATTATGATTAGTATAACTATATAAATTATAATAGTATTAGACCATTAATATAGCTATATATTAGTAATATTAGTTATGGTGAATCAGTGCTTTAGTATAATTATATAAGTGTTAACTATAATGATTAGTATAACTATATAAATTATAGTATAGTGATAATTATAATTTATATTAATTAAATATAAGTATAGTGATAATTAAATTATATTAATTATAGTGATAAATATACTATATAGCTATACATAGTATTAATTAGAATGATTAGTATAAGTATATAAATTATATAATAGTATATTAGTATTAATAGTAGACTATTATTATAGGTCACTATAGCTATTGTTGAAGTATTAATTATAATGATTTAGTATAACTATATTAGTATAAGTATAACTACAATCTATATTAGACTATTAATATTTTTTATTAGACTATTAATATTTTTTTATACCATATATAATTAATTATATACAAATATTATATAAATAATATATATAAATATTTTTATTTTTTATTTTTATTTTTATTCGGTCCGGTCCGGGGTAGAAAACCCCTGGACTGGGACCGGACCGAACTTGGTCGGTCCCCCTAAATTTGGACCGGGACCGGTCCGGTTCGGTCCAAAAATGGCCGGTCCGGACCGGCCGATACTCACCCCTAATTAAGAGTGCTCTAAACGCCTTGGATTCTATCTCTAAATGCTTCAGGAATGCCATTATCCCCCTACACTAAAAAATACTCAAACTAAAACCAAACAAACACCATAACCAGCTTACTGACCAATAATACCGATGACCAATAATACCGAGAATTCCTTATTACCAAACTCATTCCAAAGTAATCTATCCTCCCCTCCAGAGTTTATGTTTAAAGCATAAAGCAAGCTGTAAAAATCAGTAATGTTCACCACTTCCCAATCCTGGACGTCTCTAATAAAGCTTTCTTTTGATAGGTAATAAGAGATTTTATTCGAAATAAATAGGCATACCCAAGTACACAGGAAGTATACAAGAGAATACACCTAAGTACAAGCTAAAGCAAAAACAATACTAAGTAAAAGCGTTACAAAATGTTGATATCCCTCACACGATTGTTCACCCAAAAATTTTAAGTGCTAAAGAAAAAGTCCCTAAATTCCATCATTGTGCATTCACGATCCTCGAAACACCTCCAATTTCTCTCAAGCCATAAACACCAAAATAAACATAAGGGAATCATTCTCCACTCAGTTGTATTGCCTCCACTTCCCGCTGCACCTTGCCAGCAAGCCAAAAATTCCACCACATGAAAAGGCATCACCCAATCAATGCCTACCTTTGCAAATAACTCATTCCACAAAGCCGTCGCCATTTCACAGTGACGAAACAGATGGTTAACAAATTCACCATCGTTTTTACACATGAAGCACCAGTCCATCACATATAAACCCCTTTTCCTCAAATTATCAATAGTTAAAACTTTCTCAAGCGACACCAACCAGAAAAAAAATGCAGCTTTATTGGGCACTCTAGCTTTCCAAATACATTTCCAGGGGTATGTTATATTACCATGACTATATAACACCTTGTCATAGGATTTCACAGAAAAACTGAACTTATTATCATGAATCCACTGCATCGTGTCTTCCCTGGTCTGATCAATCTTAGAATCATAAAATTTTACATTGAAATCAGCAGTTTCACTCACTTCCCAGTCCTGTAAATCTCTAGTAAATTCCAGATTCCAATTCAGCATGTTGTTAGAAAACAAGTATGAATCTGCCACAGCTGCCCCTTTGTATTTAGCAATCCTGAAAAGGCTAGGAAATGCTAATTTAAGAGCTAAATCACCACACCAAACATCATGCCAGAAAAAAATATTGGACCCAGTCCCCACTTTGAAATTAACGTTTTTGACAAAATCCCCCCCATCCCAATCGAATGGACTTCCATAAACCCACCCCAAACACCCCTTTTATTTCATTAGTGCACCCCTTTGAAATTAATGGACGTCTCTAATAAGGCTTACTGACCACTGAATAACTTCAGCAGTGTTATCCATGCAATCAGCCACAAAAGCACCTTTATTCGAAGCAATTCTTAAGAGAGGGGAAAACATTTGTCAAGGCCTCATCCCCACACCATAAATTATGTCAAAAACTGATCCAGTTTCCCCTACCCACCTCAAATCTGAAATTTCTGGAGAACTTCCCCCATCCATTATGAATGAATTTCCACACTCCCACGCCATATGCCCCTCTCACTTCGTTGGAGCACCAACCATCCCAAGTACTCCCATACTTGGCATCAATAACAATCCTCCAAAGAGCATCCCCTTCTTGATAATACCTCCAGTCATTTCCCTAAAAGTGCCTTATTAAAATTTTTCAGCTTTCTAATCCCCCAAACCTCCCAATGAAAGAGAAGTGCAAATCTTATCCCACTTAAGCAAATGGAGTTTCTTCTCATTCTCCATACCGCCCCACAAGAAAGCACGAAATATCCTTTCCATTCTATTAGCCACTCCTGCAGGCAAAGGAAAAAAAGAAAGGAAATAGGTTGGGATATTAGATAAGGTGCTCTTAATTAAAGTGATTCTACCACCTTTGGACAAATAAGTCCTCTTCCAACCAGCCAATAGACATTCAATTTTCTCTATAATCCCGTCCCAAATTGACTTGGTTTTATGAGGTGCCCCCAAAGGAAGGCCAAGATACTTCATAGGCAAGCTAGAGACTTTGCAGCCCAAAATATCAGACAATTCCCCTAGATTATTGACCATACCAACAAGGATCATTTCAGACTTTGATAGGTTCACCTTTAAGCTGGATACAGCTTCAAAACATAGCAAGAGAGCCCACAAAGAACGGATCTGATCAGGATTTGGCTCACAAAGGATCAAGAATTGTACAAAATTTAAGATTGATTGGCATATGGTAGCCAATGATTGTGTGGTTAAAGATTTTTCAAAGGGATCTCGGCATATTTTCCCAACACGATGATCTATAAACTTCTTATATCAATCAAATCCAGCTTTCCACAGGATTAAACAGGCAAAATCAATAATGGTGCTAAAGCCTACTGCAGCTTAAAGAATAAATACACATTTTAGAACTAACACAGCCAACATTAATACTTTTCATACTTACAGAGTCAAAAGAGATTTTAAAGTTCCAATTTTTGGGGACAAAGTTCCAGTAAATCCCATTGACGACAATGTTCTGCAAAGAAACAGTACATTTTTTTGTAAGTACTGCAAGGTAACAATACATATAAGCACCTACTAAGGAAAAGCTACTGAGATATGCATGGAAAGAATATATCCTTGCACGGGTCATGAAGGTTATGATTTATTGGTAACAACATCGCCAAGCTTAATATAATTAAAAAAGGAAAGCTACATTAATTAGTATCTTACACATGCTGAACAACACTAGAATTATTATCACACTGAACATTGGACCAAGTGCAAGGGTTAACTTGACTAGGATTCCAATCAGTTAGTTGATCGTGTGACGCATTCAATGAAGTCTTTAATGCATACAGGGCATCACCTGAGAAAGAACACCAAAATATTCACCACCTAGTCAAGATAAATCAGTAATAACTTGCAAATATCAGGTAACATAGATGATCAGATATAGGAAAATGAATCAGAGAGTCTCTTCAATGCAAATAGGGCATAACCTGAAACAGAATACAGGAATATTCATCACCCAATTAAGTTAACATGTTAACATGCAATACATAAGTAATAAATTGCAAACTCAGGAAAACATATAAAATCAGAAATTGGAGAATGTATCAGAGAGACGCTCAAAGGATTCACTGACAAGATATTCTCAATAAGCCCCACAACCCTCAATCTTTTTTCTAGAATTTAACACATGGGAGAAGGAGAAATTCTTTTTTTTTTTTTTTTTTTTTGGGGGGGGGGGGGGGGGGGGGGAAGAGAGTAATGTGGAGAATTTTACATATTAGATTAAAAAGAAGCATACATGCCTTTATTACAGTGTTAGTTTCTATAAAACAAATAGTAGTTATTGTAGCAGCATTTAAAAGACATACTCAATCAGGTTCAATTAATTCACTGTTCTTCAGTTTTATGAGATGCTTGGGGAATGGGATGAGATGAGAATTTTGTAAATAGTAGTAAGATGAAATGAGAGAAAAATTGAATAAAAATTATTAGAATATTATTTTTTAATATTATTTTTGTTTTAAGATTTGAAAAGGTAGAAATATTTTTTGTATTTTATTAAGTTTGGGAAAGTTGTAATGATTAATTTG
The DNA here is from genome assembly GCA_011037825.1 of Carya cathayensis. Classification (NCBI taxonomy): domain Eukaryota; kingdom Viridiplantae; phylum Streptophyta; class Magnoliopsida; order Fagales; family Juglandaceae; genus Carya; species Carya cathayensis. The sequence continues at coordinate 212,845 of QGSO01000604.1, forward strand.
AAAAAGTTGTAATATTAGTTTGAAAGTGTTTGTGTTTGAATGATATTTGGAAAGGAAATGAGATGGGATAAGATGAGATGAGATGAGATGGGATAAGATGAGATGAGATGGTATGGGATGGAAACTTTTTCCAAACATCCCCTATTAATGGTTCGGGTGTGGAACAGAGAATAGATACCCTCAGAATCATCTTTCTTGAACTGTGAACAACCAGGAAAACAGAAAAAGGATTTTCTTTTTGGTGAGCGATAGCTCTCATCAGCATCTAACAGACACTCTTGATCAGGTTCAAATCAACTCAAATGGATGACTACTACATATTGTTTCAGTAATCTTCAACTTTTAATTGTCAATGATTTTAGATTTGTATGTAGAATAAATGATGACCTTATCATCAATTACAAGATTCCAAACAAAAAAATTTTTGGATTCTGAACAAAATTAAAAGATCTAAACTGTCCAAAACTTCCAGACATATTAGTCTAGTAATACTTGTAGTCTTAGTGACTGCGTGCCAATTTTATCCTAAGATTGATGTTGGCTACCTCCCAGTCACTCTAGTTCCATCACAATTCCCTAATATCAAAGTACTCTCGCCACAAGACCACTACAATTGGGCATATATGAGAACAACCTTTTCCAATTGATTTATTAAAGAAAAAGAATAACCAACTTCTTAAACCAAAGAGATCTAAAATTGTATCCATATATCCATAGTTTCACTTAAGTAATCATTTACTCGCACTATGAACAAAAATAACTGATCAGTACAGTTCAACTGCAACAAGCCCCAGCCTAGACAGCAAACCAAGGCCAGATGTACAAGATCGAGAAAGAGAAACAATGCAGCAGTTTAAATTTGAGTTTTTTAACTAGTTTATGTTTGATTTCCATTTAAATAACATTGCCTTGGACTTCAAATGCAACATTTTTGTTGGGATCTACAGTGGTAGACCATTTAACTTGGCCTTTCCATCATTTCATATAAACTGATAAAAACAAAAAACTAGACATACTTGGCATAACTATATGTTGTCTGAAAGCCTTAAATATTAGGACTTGGGAAAATAAAAAGGAATTGTCAAGCAAGTCACGGTATCATACCTTGAAAATCAGAAAATACAAAAGACTGCAAGCAAGCCAATATCAAAACAGTGAAGACCAGTTCCATCTTCAATGGCGTCAAATTCTGTTAGCAACGTGATGAGACGCATAATCATCAATGGATACATGGATGAGAGCCATCGTTGCAAAGACATCCCAGAATTGAATAGCAAACTTTTAGTTTTGTAACGGACGATGGATATAATAAACCATAATACATTTTATTATAACACAATCCTGAACATGCATTGATGGAGATGTAAACTGACAGACTGGAAGTCAGGGGGGTATACAGACCCTCTCCCACTACATTCTTGTCTTTCTTCCTATTTCCTAACGAGTCTTAATATACTCGTCTCTCTTCCTATATCATTGTCTGTCAATGTGTCGAGTAAGATATACATACAGGATAAGGCCACAAAAACTACCTTCTTCAGCTAAAATCTGATACCAAGTTTGCGTGCATCCATAACTCCATTCTTTCATTTTGCATTCCAATTGGCGATAGTTATTTGGCACGACTCACCAGAAGGGAAAGCTATTTCGTAAAAATTTAACTTTTGAAGAACTTTTATAAAAGGTAATGATGATATAACTATTCAACTTAATATACGGTGTCCATTTTCAACTGCATAGTCAGTGCTATAGGATTCTGATGCTGACTTGATTAGCCCCTCCATCCCAAAAAACACTCAAAATGGGCCCTCAAATAATTAGTACTTCCTGTCTAAGCAAAGAAAGATAATGAACAACGAGTAATGTTCAAATCTCTTTGGCTCTGACCTAAATCAATCATCCCCCAAGACCTTCAAAAACATTTAATTAAGACTCCAGAGGATTCAAATTAACTCAAATCAAGTTTTGAATAACGCTAACCTCAATAACAAAAATGCTTAAATTCTTCAGGTTCGGTTGCCAACAAAACCAGAGTAATTAAAAACCACCTCGGTTAGAACGACCTTTTTCCGAAAAATGAATAGCGGAAACGTAGACGTCCTCTAAAGTTGAAAAGGCCGAGAAATGAACAAAAAAGGTGGAAGAAGAAGAAATACCTGTTGAGAGGAATCAGGTCAGGAGAAGGTAAATCAGTGAATCAAAAAGTGAGTTTTAAGGTTCGCTGGATGAGTTGCTCAGAGAGAGGAGAGGTTCTGCGGTGGGTGACAGCAAATCTGAAGAGAAGGTTCTGACTTGTTACTGGACTTCAAAGTCACGAACAATGAATTAATAACCATCCATTTTTCAATAGGAAAAATCTTCTTTTAAGAACATTTATACATCAATTCGAGTCCCTATATTGAAATCATCTGGCTGGCTGGCTGCATTATTGCTGTCTATTTTAACTCCTTCTGGATCCCCTCTCTCAACGTTTTTTACAATTAAAATATAAATAAGACGGTGCCTATGCGGGAGTCACGTTAGGCACAAAAAAATAAAAAATAAAATTGTTTTTTTTTTTAAATCATTTTTTAATACTTTTAAATATTTTAAAAAAATATAAAAAATTTATAATAATATTAAACAATTTTTTCTTAATCATTAAGAAGAAAAAAACAAAAAAAAAAATTTTTAGCCAGCGGTGACCTTAATGTTTTCCTATAAATAATTAGATTTTATGAATCTCAATAAGATAGATTTATATTTTAAAATTAAGATCGGTTTAATTTTTTAAATTAAAATATATAAAATAAGTTAACATATAAAAAATTAAAAAATAATTAATTTTATCGATAATTAATTTAAAATGACTTAAATCTTTTTATTAATCAAAAAGAACTCCATTTTATTCATCATTAAAATGAAAAATTAAACAATAGATGGATTTCCTTTTTCAACAATAGGCATAATTCCTTCTTTCAATCCAGCACGCCACTTCACCCATTTGTAATGCCCTCTTTGTTAGTTTGTGTCCCATGCTATTTCTAGTTTTGTTACTTTAGATGTTAAGTTGAATTGAATTTTTTATTAATAGTAATAAGTTATGTAAGTAAAGTGAATTACGTTATATCTATTTAAAATAAGTTTAGATCATTAGATATATTTAGATATTAAGATAAATTTAATACTATTTATAATAAATTAAAAAAAGATTATAGATCTCACGTATAAAGTTTAATATTATTTATAATAAATTAAAAAAATTATAGGTTTCACGTATAAAGATGTGTCGAGTTGAAAAAAATTAAAAATTTTACATATAAAAAGAATTTAAATTGAGATAAATTTAATAATTTAATAATTAATATTTAAAAAGAATTTAATTTCAACTAAATTTTATAACTAAACAGCAACTAATGAACTCGACTTCTCGACTTCTCAATCAGATATATGATAGAGAACGAACTTGATTTCTTCTCCTTGATATTCCAACCATACATTAGTCTCCCGTTATAAATAGCATTGATGACTTTTCGGGCTTGTCCTTTTAAAGAAGGGCGGTGCTTGGGAGCTCCCGCTGGTGTTATAGAATTTTTTTATTTTTAAGAATTTATTTATATGTATTTTTTTAATATATTTAAATATTTTTAAAAAAATAAAAAAAATTAAAATATTATTAAAAAATATTTACTTAATCATTAAATAAAAAATAATAATAATAAAAAAATAAAAAAAACATAACGATAAGAACAAGCGGTAGAATCCAATGGTAAGTCTAGCATTTTTCTTTAAAGAAAGATCTTTCGAGATAGACTTGAATTTGATTGGACGTCCAAACAAACACGGTTCCGTCGTTTTGCAAAAAGACAGTCATTTTGGATTGGCTGTCTATTTTCGGGCGCAAAGGGTATTTTAGATTCAGCTCCCTTTTGACGCATAGAAAATATAAGTAGTCAGTCCACTCCAGAGTCAATAGTGGAAGAACACATGCACTGATTCGGAGCACATTCATAGATTACAGCATTATTAACATATGTATATTTACATAACTACACAAATGCTAAGAATAAAAAATAAAAATAAAAACATATGTATTTGAAAACTATTAGCCATAGTGGCTGTCTGCTGGAAAAATAAATTAGAAGTAGAAGAAAAAAATGAGAATTAAATACGCAAATAAGTCCCCACTGTTATAAACCAAGTTCAAATTGTATTGTATGACCACATTTAGCTATTAATGGTGATTTTAGGTACACTTACCCCCCAATGGTGATTTTAGGTACACTTACCCCCCAATGGTGATTTTAGGTACACCTAACTTCCTTTGTACTCTTTACCATTGGATTGATAACAAGTGTAACAATCATAACCATTCTTTGTACCAAGAGATCCCTATAAATAGAGGGAGTCCTCATTTGTGTAAGACACCAAAAAATAAGAGAAAACAAAGTTCTCTAAACATTTCTCTCATATTCAAGATCTCTCTCTCTTTTGCTTTCTCTCTTTTCATTAGTTTTATAACACGTTATCAGCACGAAGGTTCTGACGATCTTGAAGCTAGTAGGCTTATACTTCAAGTAAGTGTTTCAATATATTATTTGTAGTTCCCAAATGAATATGAAATGTTATATTAATTATTATTACTTGATGAAACTCTATATTTATTCTCATGATTTTGTGAATATATTTCTTATTTACAAATATAAGCATACTTATGTTCCTGATTTATATATCTAGAAAATGTCAAATCTTACCAAATTGGAATTCGTTGCTCTTGACATTTCTGGAAAAAATTATCTATCTTGGATACTTGATGCTGAGATCCATCTGGAAGCGATGAACCTGGGAGATACAATTAAAGAAGGAAATCAAGGGTCCCGGCAGGACCGTGCTAAGGCAATGATTTTCCTTCGGCACCATCTTCATGAAGAATTAAAAACTGAGTATCTCACGGTGAAAGATCCCCTTATTTTGTGGAATGATTTAAGGGAGAGATATGAGCACCAGAAAACTGTAATCCTCCCAAAAGCTCGTCATGATTGGATGCACCTGAGGTTGCAAGATTTCAAGAGTGTTAGTGAGTATAACTCTACACTCTTTAAAATTAGCTCACTATTAAAATTATGTGGTGAAAAAGTCACTGATGATGACTTATTAGAGAAGACATATACTACTTTTCATGCATCGAATGTGCTCCTGCAGCAGCAGTATCGAGAGCAAAAGTTCAAAAAATATTCTGAACTTATATCTTGTCTTCTAGTAGCTGAGCAAAATAATGAGCTTTTGTTAAGAAATCATCAGTCACGTCCTACTGGTTCTATATCATTCCCTGAAGTGAATGGTACTAGATTTACACCATTCCCAGAAGCAAATGGTGCATTTTTTCAAAGAAACCGAGGGCGTGGACGTGGTAGAAAAAATTATAGAAGTGGAGGTCCTAGAAGCGACCACACTAAAAGGGATAATAGTAGATATACACCGCACCACCAGAAGTGGTTCAACTCAGAGAAGGGTAAAGGTCCTCAAAACAAATTTTTAAAGAAAGATGAAGATGGATGCCATAGATGTGGTATGACTGGACATTGGTCTCGTACCTGTCGTACAGATAAGCACTTGGTTGACCTATACCAAGCTTCTATAAAAGAAAAAACAAAAAAGTTTGAAACAAATTTTGCTGAACCATCAAATACTTTAGCTTCTATAAAAGGAGAAGATACTACAAGCCTTGATGTTTCTGATTTCTTTGAAAATTCTAGTGATAGAATTGATCATTTGATTGGTGATGAAAATGTTCATTTTTAATTAATGTATTTCCTTTATCTTATTGTAATTTCTTTTATATTTTGCAATGTTTTGTAGTAATGAAAGTTTTATATATTTTAGAATCATGAGTCTTACTGATGAACTTTTTATCTCTGAGATGAATAATAGAGATGTATGTCTTGCTGACAGTGCTACAACTCACACAATTCTTAAGTATAAAAAATATTTTCAAAATCTAACATTGAGTAAAGCCTACGTTCATACCATATCTGGTTCATCAAATCTAATTGAAGGCTCCGGAAGAGCTTATATTGTGTTGCCGAATGACACCAAATTTTGTATTGATGATGCTCTATTTTCTTCACGATCCAGAAGAAATTTATTAAGTTTCAAAGATATACGTCGAAATGGTTGTCATATTGAAACCACCAACGAAGACAATAAAGAGCATCTTCTCATTACTAAAATAATTTCAAGCCAGAAGCTCGTATTAAAAATATTATCAGCTTTCTCTTTGAGATTATATTATACAACTATTGAATCAAATATGTTGATGAATCAAAAGTGATATGATTCAAAATATTTGTATCTTTTCATGATTATCTTGATCATCCAAAATCAATTACGATAAGTCGAATGATTTTCATATGGACGTCCATAAAAGAACCAGAAAATTCTTTTACTATAAAGTTTTACCACCAGAAGTGGAAAGAAAAATTTGCTAGAAGCAAATAAGATGAAATAATTCGACGTTATCTTGATTATCATAGGTGAACTGGAAGTTCATATGATAATTAATTTTTGGATGCAATAAGTAAAAGGTCTCATATTCTAGCTGCTAAAATCCCAGCGAGGATTGAAGTCCCCGAAGGACAATTGAGAAAGTTAGCAGTCTAATGAACATAAGACATGTCTGAAAGCATGTGAGACCTATTGATACAAATGATAAAGCATCTCGGAAAGAGAAAGGCATAAAGAAAAGAAATCGGTGCTCCTGAAGAGACCGTACCCACAAAACAAGTAATAAGATCCATCTAAACTCTCTATACAAAATTCTCTCATAATGAAAACTCCTGAAGAGTATAATACTCCTGAAGAGTACCTCCTGAAGAGGTTTTCATGAAATGTCTTCCCTTGAAGAGGGACAGGTACCTGAAAATAACGAGATCTCGATATTACATTTCATGAGTAAATGAGAAATTATGGAGAGAAATAAAACCGTTGTCGACAACGTATTTTCATATAAGATGGCATTTGATATTACCAGAAGTAATAAAGAAAGTGAGCTCAGAATCGTCGAAGAATACCGACGTAAAATATTGGCCAAAATAGAAATAAACAATTCCTGCAGAATTGTTATCATTAGTAAAATGCGATGCATATGGACTTGAAGTCCAAACACCTATGAGGTGATGCTTGTTGAATATGAGTGGGTATTTATATAAATGAAATGAAAATGTGATTTATAAATCACGAATATATTTCCAGTAGAAATAATATTGATATGTTTTTGAAGTTAAAGAGATCATATTGAGATTTGTATTAACTTGATAGTTACCAAGAGTTTGGGTATGCATGAAGCATATAGTCCTGAAGTACATATTCTATCAAGTCTTAAAATCCTTATATGATCTAATGCAAGCTAAACGCATGTGGAACATGCTATTTTCAATATATTTTCAGTATTTATATTATCTTTTATTGCAGTTTATATAGATAATTTAAATTTCATTGAGGCTCCAGAAAAGCTCATGAAAACTGCAAAAATCAGGGATTGATTATGAGGAAAAATAATCTCCTGTTATGGATGCAATCACATTCAGATTTTTGACTAGTTTGGTAGTTACAAAAAGATTGGATATGCAGTTAATGGATGTGGTCACTGCATATTTATATGGGTCATTAGACCAAGGCATATATATGAAAATCCCTGAAGGATATAAAATGCTTGAAGCTTGTTATCTGAGTATATCCAGAAAACAATCCGGATGCATGTGGTATAAACGCATTAGCGAATATTTATTGAAAGAAGGATTTGAAAATAATCCAATATACCCATGTGTTTTTATTAAGAGATTCCGGATTTGTTATTATTGTGGTTGATGATTTAAATCTTCTTGAAACTCCTGAAGAGATCAGAAGAACTGCACATATTTGAAATATAAAACCCTTTCGGTTTCAAGGGGGAGATAAATGTGCATTATTAAATGAGAAATAAAATGGAGCACACAGAATATCTACCAGAAGATAGAAACACAAATATGAGTATTTGTGAAATATTATTTTATTATCTTGAAGCAAAAATTACAGAAATTTGAGGCATTTCGCCTCATTCTTTAAACGCTCTTGTTCTTCAAGAACCTGCATGGCATCCTTATCTAAAGGAGTAGGCAATCTAAAAGAAGACTTAAGCAGAGATTTTAATTTCCTATTCTCTTGCTTTATTGCTTCTATCTTCACGTTAGACTCCTGAAGAAGTCGCTGAAGGATAGAAATTTTCTCATGGAGTTTGTCCAAATCATAAGGTTTGGATTGTAGTCGCTGAGAAAATGCATAAATAGTTGAAGAGTAATGGGCACCGAGATTTACAAGCTCGTAGATAGCTTCAACATCTGACTTATTAGTCAGATCATTATTATATTGCACTATAGCACCTGTGGTAGAAGCAGGAACAGTTGATGAACGAGATGCATAATACCTTAGATATTGGCCATGAGAAGATTGTTTAGCCATTGCAGAGTAAGAATGCAGAAAGAGATTGCAGAGTAAGAATGCAGTATGATTACAGAAAAGTGAAGAAGATGAGATGCGAATGAAGATGAGCTGAATATCTCTTTTATAGAGAAAATTATGACTAAGCACCCTTATTGCTTCACGGCGTCCCTCGTGAAGCATCTCTCTACAAGAGACGAGGCATAGCATTATAGCCCTGCGTCGCCTGACAGCAGATGTAGCATTATAGCCTTTCGACGCTTGACAAGTACATAAGAACTGTAAAATCTCGTGATGCTTATCTGGCCTAAAAAGATGGCCACCGTTTTTTAATATGGAGGTTTGCGACTTAATTTTGATAACTCCTCCAGTAATTATGTTATTTACAAGAACTCCAGAAGAGTACAACTCCAGAAGAGCACAACTCCAGAAGAGTAGTGAATTCAATATTAAAATGATCTTGGACCAATATGGTGAATTTCACTATAAAGTCCTGAGTACTCCAATGGTTGCTCGATAATTTGATGAGGAGAAAAATCCATTTCGTCCTTGTGAAGACAATAGAGAAATTCTTGGTCCTGAAATACATTATCTCCAATTCAATTGAAGCCCTAAATATATGATTATTTGGATCAAGTCCACAATTAGATGAATATACAGATGCGAGTTATCTATCAGATCCACACAAGAAGATCATTACAATTCATGAGAAGAAAGTTGAAATTGATATCAAGAAGATACGGTCAAGTAATAATCTGGAAGATTTATTCACTAAAGCATTACCAACTGCAACATTTAAGAAGCTTGTGCAGAACATTGGAATGCGGAGACTTGAAGACATATTATCATGCACTTTTCAGGGGGAGTAAAGTCTTGAAGACTTGTGCTGATTGTACTCTTTTTCCTTCGCTAAGGTTTTATCCCACTGGGTTTTCCTTTGCAAGGTTTTAATGAGGCAATCTTAAAGCACTTGGCGATATACAGAATATTGTACTCTTTTTCCTTCGTCATTGGTTTTTTTCCCACTGGGTTTTTCCATGACAAGGTTTTAACGAGGCATATTCTTTATATGTGGTCATCCAAAGGGGGAGTGTTAGAAACCAAGTTCAAATTGTATTGTATGACCACATTTAGCCATCAATGGTGATTTTAGGTACACTTACCCTCCAATGGTGATTTTAGGTACACTTACCCCCCAATGGTGATTTTAGGTACACTTACCCCCAATGGTGATTTTAGGTACACCTAACCTCCTTTGTACTCTTTACCATTGGATTGATGACAAGTGTAACAATCATAACCATTCTTTGTACCAAGAGATCCCTATAAATAGAGGGAGTCCTCATTTGTGTAAGGCACCAAGAAATAAGAGAAAACAAAGTTCTCTAAACATTTCTCTCATATTCAAGATCTCTCTCTCTTTTGCTCTCTCTCTTTTCATTAGTTTTATAACACCCACCTCTTTAATTCTGTCCTAATAATTATTTTACCCAATGAAAGAAATCTCAAAAGCAATCCCAAGTTTTCCAATATCTTGGCCCCACAGTTCATCAACAATTTGACTGGAAGACAGAGAAGCATTGGTTTCTCCTCCCACTCTCTCTCTCTCAACAGTAAAAAATTAATATTTTTTAACACAGATTAATGGATGGAATTTATAATGAGTACTAATTGTGAAATATAAAAAATATATAAATTTTAAGAAAAAAATTATTATTTTAGTTTAAATATGTATAATTCAATGTAGAAGTTTTTCTTGAAGAAAAATACTAAATCCAGGCATACGGACAAAAGACCCCGCGGATGACATCTTAAGTGGAGTAAAACACATCGTTTTTGGTTAAATAAAACTGTGCGTTTAGTTGAAGCCGAACTGCTGATTAATTCCTTCATCTACATTGAAACGATGCGTTTCACATTTTGCTCTAGATTGCTCTAACTACCCCAGCCCTCTCTCTACCCTACCCTCTCTCTGTGTGACTCCCCTTTCCATTACAAAACTCTTAACCCTATCTACCATTTCTGTTTGTTTGAGGATTTTTCTCCAAGTTTGATTTGGTTCTAGGTAACTCACTACTCCAATCTCAGTTAAGAAATAGACGAATCCTATTCGAATTGGGACTTTTAGAGATATAAAGGTCAAGACTGAAAATTGATGAGAACCCACTGAAACCCTTCTCGATTTCTTTTCCAAAACCACAATTCCAAGACTAAAACTTAGAGACCAAACAAAACTGTAAAGCTCACCTTATAGGAGTAGGAAAAGAAATGGTGGATAGAGGGGGAGGAATGACTGATGTGGTTGGAGGACAATAGAAGACATATCTTTCTTTGATTCTTTCCTTCCTCCCGTCCTTCCAATTCTATCTTTCTTCTCTTTTCTATTTTTTTTTCCTTCTTTACAAATTTTGGCCCGATCATTCTTCGAGAGAATGGGTCTGTTTGTGTGTAGTATAAAAAGACTTTTATGTAGCCTATTTGGAAGGTTTGGCTATGGCATGAGAGAGAGAGAGAGAGAGAGAGAGAGAGAGAGAGAGAGAGAATGGGGTGGTAAAGAAAGACAAGAGATCATGAATGGTGGTTGTTGGCTGCTAGGTTGCAGTTTTTAGCTAGACTACTTTACTTGCTTTGGAAGTTGAAATGGAAATCAAAGGGGAGTTGATACTACCAATACGATATACATCCGGTTTCATATTTTTTTTAAATAAAATAAATACACGTTGCCACGTAGTGAGGGTGCGCGTACAAGCACAATTTTGTGCCTGTATGTAGCAGTGCTCTTTCTTGAATGGCAAAGTCAATATCCAAAACATGTGATTTTGCATGTATATAGATAAACTAATGCTAATACTCTAACCCATACTTCCAATCCAAAAGACATGAAAATCATGGATACTTGATCTTAATAGCCCAATAACTATTTTGTAAATTTCAACAAACAAATTTCCCGATTAGATGGGTAAACACTTTAAGAGATTTCATGAACCTCTTTGCAAAGGCAAGCAATGTCTCCCTCTAGGGACTAGTTGTATTTATCAACCACAACAAAAGCCCACTCGGCCTAGTCTCTCTCAACTCTAAACTTCAAGATCTCTTAGTAAGCCTGCTCAGTGTAAATCTATGCCCCTGTTTAACTCAACTTGACCATCCAAGATCCATGCTGCCAAATCATCAACCCCCTGTTTAAAGCAAAGCCTACCAGTTAGCAACTGCAAATAAGATAGACGAACCTGATGGGAGATGGCAAGAGAATTTACCATAGAAAGAAAGTCCTTGAGCTAAGTGGCCACCCCACACACGGACTCAACTCGGGCTTCATCAGTACCAGATCGAGAGCGATGAGAATCAGAAGGACCAGAGCATCCGAAGAAGTGCGCTCCTCACCTCAACCGGCTGACCCTGAGCCACAAAGTTGCCCAAGGGAGAGTGGTTAGTGTGACGCCCCCAAATTCCGCTTGGGATTGAACGGACATTTGAAGCGTCGAGACATGCAACACAAGGTTACCTGCCCCCGTTCATGACATATAAGATGCAATGTTCCTAACATGCATCTAACATTATGCAATATTCGCAGCGGATAATCTTTTTCTTTAGCAATACTATGCACCAACTAAATATATCCCAAATACTTGAAACATAATTCATACATAAAGGCATACTAAAAAGCCGTGATCACCACACTAGTCTAAAATGGTTGTGATCAAAAGAATACTTGAGATACAACTCCAAAAGTACAAGTATTAACCTAAGTTAAATACTATACCATCATCAACATCGCACCGTGGCCTAGTCGACCGTATTCAGTTGGTCAGATTCCAATTCTCCTTTGGGTCCTGTAACAAGATCTACCATTCGGGGGGAATGGTAGTTGGGACTACCACAGTGAGATTTGATTACAAATCTCAGTAAGTTAACATAAAACTTATACACAGGTTAAAAATGCATGCATGGCAGTAAAAGCATAAATGCATAATTATAGTCATACATAAACATAGTATAACTTGACATATAGCATGACTTAACCAGAACTTAAGCGTGAACTGAACTTGACTTAACATGGCATGAACTTAAGCTTAAAACATAACATGAACAATCAACATAACATGAACGTGAAACATAACATGGACATGAATATAACATAACATGAACGTGAGCTTGAACGTATCATAAACGTGAACATAACATGATGTGAACATGAACTTGGAACATAACATGAACATGAACATAACATGTACGTGAGCATAACATAACATGAACTTGATCTGAAACTTGACTTAACATAAACTTGGAATCTTATTTAATTGTCTTGATTAATAACGTGCATTAATACGTACTCCACAGTTGTTGTGGCCCCACGTATTCAAGTAACATAAAACATAATACGTACTCCACAGTTGTTGTGGCCCCACGTATTCTACATGTCACAATTGCTGTGTCTCATGTAGTGTATGCTCCACAGTTGTTGTGGCCCCATACTTCATGCTCCACAGTTGTTGTGGCCCCATGAATTCACATAACATAAAATATAATACGTACTCCACAGTTGTTGTGGCCCCACGTATTCTACATGTCACAATTGCTGTGTCTCATGTAGTGTATGCTCCACAGTTGTTGTGGCCCCATACTTTATGTAACATAAAATATAATACGTACTCCACAGTTGTTGTGGCCCCACGCATTATAAGTAACATAAATATAATACGTACTCCACAGTTGTTGTGGCCCCACGCATTATAAGTAACATAAATATAATACGTACTCCACAGTTGTTGTGGCCCCACGCATTATATAACATAACATAAGATATAATACGTACTCCACAGTTGTTGTGGCCCCACGCATTATAAGTAACATAAATATAATACGTACTCCACAGTTGTTGTGGCCCCACGCATTATAAATAACATAGAATATAATACGTACTCCACAGTTGTTGTGGCCCCACGCATTATAAATAACATAAGATATAATACGTACTCCACAGTTGTTGTGGCCCCACGCATTATAAATAACATAAATATAATACGTACTCCACAGTTGTTGTGGCCCCACGCATTATAAATAACATAGAATATAATACGTACTCCACAGTTGTTGTGGCCCCACGTATTATCATAACATAACATAAGATATAATACGTACTCCACAGTTGTTGTGGCCCCACGCATTATAAATAACATAAATATAATACGTACTCCACAGTTGTTGTGGCCCCACGTATTATCATAACATAACATAAGATATAATACGTACTCCACAGTTGTTGTGGCCCCACGCATTATAAATAACATAAATATAATACGTACTCCACAGTTGTTGTGGCCCCACGCATTATAAATAACATAGAATATAATACGTACTCCACAGTTGTTGTGGCCCCACGTATTATCATAACATAACATAAGATATAATACGTACTCCACAGTTGTTGTGGCCCCACGCATTATATAACATAACATAAATATAATACGTACTCCACAGTTGTTGTGGCCCCACGATTATCATAACATAACATAAGATATAATACGTACTCCACAGTTTTGTGGCCCCACGCATTATAAATAACATAAATATAATACGTACTCCACAGTTGTTGTGGCCCCACGTATTATAAATAACATAAAATATAATACGTACTCCACAGTTGTTGTGGCCCCACGTATTATCATAACATAACATGTCTTATCTTTCTTAATGCATGAGATATTATTTAATATCATATACTTTTCTAACATGGCGTATGCTTGTAAATGGTACAATATGATTTAATCATAAACATTTAATGGCATACATGTATCATATGGCATACTTAACATGACATACTTATAACATACAGCATTGTATGACAGAAAAGATTGTGTAACAGATAAATATTCATGAGAGATTAAATCATACGTAACAGATAAACATGTAATGACATAGCATGACATGGCATATACGATAACATACATACATAAATTTTAGTTCCCTTACCCATCACACATACACAATAAACTGATAGTAAGTTAGAGGCTAACTTACCTCGATCGTCGCGTTCTATGAGAAAAGGGTGCGAAACACGAGGAACTGCACAACAGCTGGAAGAGGAACACTCAAGTCCTTAAGATTTTCACTTCTGAACTCAATTGTCATATTATGAGCACTTGCAACACCACGGCAACTTGAGGTTTCACTATACTCAGAAGAGATAATTTGACTTCATAAAGCCTTTGCACTAAAACAAGTTCATTAAAATTATCAATAATAACCAACAAACAATTCCTTTCTCAATCCATATACTCTTAGCCATAGTCAACCACAAGATGACACCAGTCACCCCAGACTATAATCCATAACACCACTGCTTCGGGACACTGTCATACAGTTTCCCAACACTACACCATGCTCTACACTTCTCTGTTACGCCATCCAACCCTTCGTGACACGCCATCCGGTGTTTCACGACTTAATACAGAGTACACTCACGTGAACTCTCTTCCATCCACACTACAAAACCCATCACTGCGATACACGTCTCACAGTGCATCGCTACGCGACACGGAGTACGCACTACGCGTACTTCCTTCGCTACAACACTCATCAACACGATGCACATCACACGATGCATCGCCATACAACACGGAGTACACTACATGCGTACTCCCTTCCTTCTACGACACACATCATTACAGCGCACGTCGCGCGGCGCGTCGCTGCATTACACAGAGTACGCTACACGCGTATTCTCTTCACACAACCCGCCGTATCACATCTACGGCATCCATCTCACGCCTATACTTCACAGCACAGTCCACAAAATACACAATCAAACTCAACACTTCACAACCACACTTCCCTTCACAACTACGCAACGAACTCCACAAATACAACTACACAATTCACAAACCAACCAACTAACTATTTTAAACGTAAAATAACTAGAGATAGAAGGTTATACCATCGACGGGATAACCCGCGCGTCGCTCGTTGTTCGTCACGAACATGCGTCGGAGGAACGTACGTGGCGGCGTACGGTGGCTGTCCACCACATAAAGTGGTAGTTTGGGCTTGAGAAAGGCTAGGCGTGGTCTTGGAAGACTCATGATTTTACAGCTGTCGATGAAGAACAAATTACGTGATTTACGGAAAAGATAATCTATACGCGTGATTCCAGATGAGGGTAAAGATGAGAGAGATGTGATTGCTGTCGGGAAATAATCCAAAACTGATAATTTTAGCGGGCTGTTACAGTTAGGATAAGGGAGGTGGCGGTGACACCAAGCCTCATTCAAGCCTTGGATCACTAGCCTGCCTTGCAATTGATTGGGACCAAGGCCTATTGCCTAAGGGGTTAACAAAACATGGATCATCCATCAGCTTCTCACCACCTTCTAGAGGGACCAAGGAGGATACCTCCTCAAAGATGACAGGCAAAGAAGCCTTCTGCTAGACAGAGGCATTGAAAGGAGTGGAAGGAATTAAGACCTTATACTTACTGAGGGCCACTAGGTCATCAAGGGAAAGACCCTTAGGATCGGACAACGTAATGGTCGGGCACGTAGCCTAGGAACTATGGGTGGCACCTCAGAAGTCAAGGCACCTAACTAAGTGATGTCACCACCTGCCTCCTCAAAGTGCTCTGTGGAGGCTAGGCCTTGAGAAATCCTAAGAATCGAATTGAGTAGGGCCTTGAAGAATGCCATCTCCAAGTCTGCCTGGTCCTAATCAAGAGTACTCCTTGACCCCTTGTCACTAGATGAGGTACAAAGGAGATCCAGGGGCAGAGAAATGGGCTGAGCATTGAGCATCAAGCAACGAGAGCTCAAAGTCTAATGTTGCGGTCAGATTGGTGTTGGCCTACACCATGATGGCGTCAAAGCCGTCCAAGTTAGGAGAGTTCTCTCAGACTGGGGCCAGGGCAACTAGCAGGGGCAGATTTTGACACGACCGTTTCATAAAAAGGCGAGAAGCCCCTTGCTTAGGCTTTGAATAGCCATGCATTTCCCTTGCTCATTGACCTTCCTTGCTCTTGCAGCAAGGTATCTTTTCTTCCCCTCCCAACATGGTGTCAAAAGACCTCTTCTTGCCTCGAGAAACAAGAGTGTCCCTAAAAAAACGATGATCAACCATGAGAGATCGATCCAATATAGGGGTGAAAACTGACGTCTCGGTGCGATTTTTTGTCTAAAATTGAAATCACACCAATACCTTGAAATAATGTAAATCTTGACCAAAACCGGCCGGTAAAGGGGGAGGAAACTGTCGTCATCGGTCTCAGTGTAACTCAAAGTGGTTCATCAGTGTCTTCGGTGGCTGCATGCACCGTAAGCGAAGAGAGAGAGAGAGAGAGATGGCGATGGAGGTGGCCTTGCGTGGTTGTGTGCGCCATGAGTGTGTGTGTGTGTGTGTGAGAGAGAGAGAGAGAGAGAGAGGGCGGCAGAAACTTGACAGTGGACAACTGCAAGTGAAGAAAGAAATAAGGAGGAAGAAGAGGAGCCGTGTGAACCCTAGAGTTAAAACGGCGCTGTTCCCTTTATATTTTTTCAAATACTAAGTCATAAAACGACGTCATTTCATATATGTATAATTTTAAAAAATACAGTTAAACAATCGGTCAATTCAGCGGTCCACCCCGAGCTCAAATCGGACCGAACCGCTGGACATCGGTTTTGAATAAATTCCACCGTGCGCGGACCTGTTCTACGCTAGTTCCATCTGGTTCCAATCTCCGACGGTCGGTCTGAGTCGGAATATTGATTTTTCAATTTTTTGTACCGCCTTAATCCAATATCACCAAGAACCAATCAATGTTCTCTCTAGTCAAAAAAGAATCAGTGCATACATCCTCGGGGTGTTGGTCGACCTAGGAATAAAATACTTGAATGTGAGTTTGCTCTCGCTCTGAAAGAGTCACGGAGATCACCTTGTCATTGGGAACGATCCTGCATGAGGCCCTTATAGGGAACTCTTGCTTGCTGGGGAACGATCCTTCATTAGGACGTCGTGAACAGGGTGACAAAAAGGAGTCTCAACCTATGCGAGAAGGCGTTGGTATGTAGATCAACCTTCTCAGCAAGCCCCTCAATGCCATAAGGTCAGCCACACTAGTAGTAGAGGACTAGTCGCACCTGTCATAACAAGGAAGGCCCCTTCGAGAAGAAGGCTCATGCCTCAAGGACGAATAACGAAAGCAATGAAGGAAAAAAAGGAAATAGTAAGGATTCTAGAGAATGGACAAACGGAAGAAAAAAGTGAAATCGGGAAAGGTGGAAAAGTGTTGAGATGACAAAGAAAAGGGTTTAAATGAAGAAGACAATGATCGAATAACCCCAATGGAGGCTAACAAGTGTGCAAGAAGCATAAACATCTCTGACGGTTCTCGCAAACCATGCAAAGTGAAGGGATGTGGGTATAGAACTATCACCCTTAGTCTTGAGACATGGATGCATGCAATGCTAAAATAATTGATGAGGGTAAGGCAAAGACGGTCGTGGGCATGGGAAATTCCCGCCATGCCCATGTGATAGGACTTGTAGGATAACTGAAAGGACACATTTGTCCCTCAACAGGCTGGGTATGGCTTGGTTGTTAGGGGCCAATGTTAAAAGGCTTCCCATATGGTGAGGATAAGACCTAGGCCAGAATGGTAAAGGATGAGATAGTCCCTATTGGGGCACGTCCTTGGTCTAACACATCGAATGATTAGATATAGGTCAAGATCTAATTATTAAGTTTATGTTTCGATGCTGCCCCCAGACATAAAACCTCGGCATGGGTCGAAACATCCTGACAGAAGCTGTCGTACTAAATGCGATAGCATGCTGTCTAGCATAGGGGTAGACACTCCAGGCATAAGGAGAACAAACCTCATCAGACAAGTGTAATATAAAAGCCTCGATACAAGTACAATTTTGAGGGATTCATTCTCTTCAACTTTGGCATCGGGGGTGCTTACTAGCACTCTAGACCCCTCAAGCTTTCTTGCTTTAGGTGACCCGCGGAACAAGGCGGGATGCAAAACATATCCTTAACAGAATTTATATAAATAAACTCTTTATTATTTATTTAATTATTTATGAGCATCCAACCAAGTATTATATTTCCAAAGTTAATTTAATACTTGATGCGTTCCCTAAATACAACGTATCATTATTAAATTTGACTGCATTAAAGGACCTCAGGATAGTTGGATTGATTACCGGTTAAAGTCTCCACCAGATGCTCACACAAATAATATATCTTAGTGAATCAATAATTAATGAATGACTTGATGACAATGTTGTCTTGTGAAGCTAATTTATATATGCATAGATGTCGCTATAGAGCACTTGCAAAGTTATCTTATCCTTATCTTCTTATATTTGCTTGTTGTTCAATGCGATTCTATTGATATCTTCCATTTTCAAAAAATTTATTTTAATCAAACCAACTATAATTTTCAGCACTTCTAATTCATTACTTTCTAGCAGTTTATATTATGATTATTACTGAAACTTAATCACAATATATGTACATAATCTCATTATATTACACATGAATCAATAGTCTTGGCGAATTTTCAAATATGAAGTACAAGGAAAACGGTAGATAAAATGAGCATTACACTATTTATTAAGTATTTAATGCTGTCAGTGTGAATCTCTAGATCATAAATAAATACTAAAAGACCGACTTCGTGTCTTTCTCCCATAAATTGTAAACTTTAGACAGAAATTTTAAGAAATCCTAATCGCCCTAAAACATCCTCAAATGTTCATCTTGTGTTTCAGAAGTTGTTTCTATTCCTACATTTGTTCTTCCTCGTCTTCTCCCTGCCCGCTTTTTCTATTTATGAAATTTCTTAACAATAATGGGTGACGGTACTCTGCTTAAGTAATACACAAATAGTAATAAATAAATAAAATTACTAAATATTCTAGTCATTTTAGATCTAATATGTACATTAAATCTAATATAATTAGTTTGTAATTAATGGTTGTTAAATGAGAGGCCCACCAATGAGATTAGTTGGTTAGAACAGTTGGCAAGCGTGGGATTTGTGATGATGGTATCTGTAAATTCAAGAGAACAACAATACCATAATGAATGTGTGCTTGTTTTACGTATCCCATTATTATTTCTGCAATATTAAACAAAAAGTTTTCCTATTGTTAGTCAAATTTTCATTGATTAAGGAGTGGCTAAGATCACTACTAATGCAGCAGGCACAGCGTGTGATCAGCTTCTCTGTCACTCTTACATGCGCTGGTTTTCACAACCCACTTGGACGTCCATTATTTCATTGCTTATATTGAGGGTCTTTGAGGGGCCATTCCATGAATACGTGGGCATGGAGGGCTCAAGAATTTTGATAAGGGCTATAGAGAATTTGTCTGTATTGAATAATATTGTTATTTACACTTCTGTCGTACTTCATTATATTATATAAAATGTAATACTTTCATCATCTTTCGATTATATGTTTTTTTAAATAAAAAAATTGATGGATAATGCCACTTCATTATATTAGAGTACTGAGGGGTATAAGAATAAACTGACAAATCAGAAAATTAGCCCGGACTAGACCAAATCGATTGGTTCGATCCGGTTTTCGACTGCTTCGGTTCGGAATCAGTTCTTTTATTTTAAAAACAGGTCAAATCCGGTCCGGAATCGGTCTTATATTTTCTAACACCGAACCGGATCGGATCGGACCGATTCACATATTATATATTTTATTAATTTTTAATATTATATGTAATATATTTTATATATAATTATGTATGAAATAATATATTATAATTTATAACATAACATTTTAATCTTAAATATGAATATTTCTTTGATCATATGTTTTAAATATAAAATATATATTAAATACATTTTATTGCCTAATAAATTATCAATATATTTCTTTTGATAAATTCATTAGTAATACTAATATACTTAATATATTAAAACTGAAAAACCGGACCTGAACCGGTAAAACCAAACGTTCTGGTTTAGGGGGGTAATCGGTACATAATCGATTTTTGAAAATTAAAAACTGATATATACCAGTTCGGTCTTAGATTTTATCCAAAACTGGACCGAACCGGACCTGTTACACCTCTAAGAGTACTGGTATTGGACTAATCAAATGCCAATGAAATCTAAAATATAGTTAAATTTTATATAAATGACCTGAATTGGACTAGCTAAAAATCTTTAACTCAAATAGTAATATAAATGAATTTTCAAAATTGGAGAGTCACTATTCACCTATCAAACGCATATTTTATTCGCAAATAACCAACAAAAGTTTATTAATTTTTTAAAAACTTTCAATAGTAAACAAAGCTATATTATGTCCATATTTTCTAGGAAATATTTTTTGTAAATAAGATTATATTATATTGGATAATGAAGTTGATATAAAAAATAGTTGGGAAATAATAATTTTAAGTAAAAATTAAATTCTTAATTAATATATGGAGTGTACTAGCAAAATATAAAAACAAAATTATTATTAAATTATATAATATAATATTATTATTTTGACTTTGAGATAAATCTAATATAGATTAATATTTTTAATGGTTTTGACCAAAACCTCAATTTTTAGCCAAATTTTAGAGATGACAATGGTCTAAGATTTTTTGCAATTTGCAAGGATTGTATGGTTATATCGTTGAACATAAAATAGATCATTTTTTTTAACACAAAGATTATGAGATCTCATCATATTCATTAAAAATCCACTTACAACAAAATAAACTAATGAAAACAACAATATTTAAGATTTTAAAAACGTAGTGATTTAAGATATCCCGCTATTATAATCAGTTAATTTATTAAGAACAAAAACGATTCGGAGCAGTTGGGCTGGTTTTCAGCCAATAACAGATCACCAATCACATTTTGACACGTTAGTTATTTCATATTAAGCCAAAAAAGTGCATTACACTGAATTATTCGTCTCAATGACCACAAAGCCCTGACCCCTGATCAGTTCGAAGCTTTCTGAATCACCTCTTCTCCTGCCGCCGTCGCCCATCTTCGTCACCCTCCTGCTGTCACCCATCTTCGTCACCCTCCCGCTGTCGTTTATTGGGTTAATTTGTGGAGGAAAAAAAGGTAAAAGGGACAAAAAGTAAGAATAAAGAGAACAAAGTAGGGACTTCCAATATAGAAAGAAATCAAAAGGGGAAAAAAACAGTTCTTGAGTTTCGTCTTTCTTCACTCCGTCACTGGGAAGAAGATGAATGGTGGTCCATCAGGCTTCAGTGCGTACAATACACGTTTTTCTCTTTCACAATAATCATATAGTCTTCTTATATTATACTTTTATGCCCTTTTATCTATTATTCTTCAATTTTTCAGACACTTGTGTTATTTTCTTTTGGCTGGTAGTAAGGAGGCAGCACTGGAAGGGTCACGATTAGGGACTGTCAGGGAGGAAATTTCTGGAGAGGCAAATTTCTGGAGAGGGGGGGCTCGCGGAGAGTGAGGGGCTTCTTTTTTGTCTAGGTTTTGTGGGAAAGAATTGAAAGGGTCAGAGCATTGGCAATGGCCTAGCCATTGCCAACTTTAAGTCTAAAATTTAAAGAAATGTGGAAAAAGCCATTTGCATTGGATTGGCTATCGCCCCAGGTTTGACATTTCTACTACAGTAAGTCTTAAGCCTTTTTCAAGTCTGGCGAGAGACTGTTCTGCTGCCAAAGAGTAAATTATACTATTTTCACTCCTTCCTCCCGCTCAATCTTTCGCTCGTTTATTCTTTTTCCTCTCGAAACTCTTCATTTCCAATTTCTCTTCTTTCTTTCTGCAAAAAACATTTTCTTTTCTTCGATCCACTTCTCTCCGTCTTCTTTCTTCTCCAACCCGCAAGGCCTCTCCATCTTCTGGATTCTCCAACCCGTAAGGCCTCTGTCTTGCTCTCCATCGGTCATCTTCCTTCTCTCAAACATAAGTCTCTCTTCCTCTCTCTTCTCTCCCACATCTCCGATTCTTATTTTCTAGTTCATCGATTCTTAAAATGGGTTTTTATTTTGCAATTCTTTACTAGAACACTGATCTCTTTCTCGATTATTACAGGAAAATCGATTCTCCCTTTTCTATTGGGTGTACACAGAATCTCTATTGGATTCCATTCCGCCTCTCAACCATTACCGTAAGCATTTTCCAGTAAAAGGTATATACAATCGTTTTGTTCACTCTCATTTTTGGATGAATACCAATTTTCTGATTGTTTTGGATATTTTTTATATTTGGAGCTTGCTTTTTAAGTTTTGATTGGTGGAAGAATTCAGCTTGTTGTAGTTGATTGATTTATTTTTGTACATCAAACTTTCCTCTCTGTTTTGGTTTTTTTTTTTTCTATACTTTAATTTTTTCAGTTTTTGTTCTGACTTTGGCTATATTCATACCTGCTGACAATTTTTGTTACTGGAGTATATGACTGCCGAATGATATTCATACCTGCATAAACTTATTCTAATGTCCAGAACCTTTGCCCTCTCAAAAGTTATACCCTGATTTTGAACTGAGGCTATCACATTAACTTTTCCATAACTAAACCATGATCTGCAATCCATTGAAAACTGACTATTTTATTCAACTCCAGTTTCTAAATGAACTACATGTAAGAAGGCAATCAAGGAAGAGATTGGCAGAGATTTTCAGTAATCGAAATTTCTATTTCATTAAGTTGGTTGTGGTTCTTTTTATTTAGTGAGAAGTATCCCTAATGTTAATTTCCATAGCCACTGAAAAGTTATGTATGGACTCTTTCTACAAGGAACAATGAAGGAACAAAAGTAACTTTATAATGCAGTGAACACAATTACTTTAACTAAATAAATGACATATTTCTAACTACTGAAATGCATTAAACTACATGAGATCTCTCTACTCAAAACATAAAACTACATACTTCATGCATAAATGAAGTTGATTTGTTCTATAAATTCTCAGAATGGGGACACACTATTTTTAGGTTTTGCATTATTCTTCATTTCCCATTGTGCATATTTTTCTCACAAACTGAGGATACTTCATCCATTGAACCCTCAGGTTTTTGAAGTATCACTTGTAAAGGTTATATTTTAGTATTTTCTATCACTCTCCATGTAAAACTAATGCTAAAGAAATGAGAGAGCCATTCCAACCCCTAATGGTGAAACTAATCCAAGCTTAAGTAATAGTTTTTGCTAATGCTTTTAAGTGTTGGCATGTTTCCTACAACTTCAAGTCAGAACTCCAAGCTAAGCAACTGTGCTTGTTTAATGTTTGAGCTATTATGAGATAAACCGTACCTAGTACTCTTGGCTATTAACCAAGGGAATTAAAGTGGTTGTATGTTACCATGGGTTAACAAGAATGACGGCAAAAGCAAAAACCTACTATCATATAATACCAATACAGTATTTTTCAGTGGCTTTTTATCACCATTAGTCGTTTCAGTAACAACGCAACTTCCATGACTACTGCAGTTTTAAGCATTTTCTAAATATTTACTCCTTTTATCTTTTAAAGTAAAAGAGTGGGGAGAAACCAAGCAATGCAATAACTCAAGAGGAATGAGGGTTGTGCTTGTCCTCCATGCCTTCTACAGGTTAAGAAAATTACCAAAAAAGTAGTTGAGAAACTAAACAATTTACGAAATCTCAATATTTTTATCCTTTGCATTATTCTTCATCTCCCATGGTGCATATTTTTCTTACAAAAAGAGGAAAGTGAAAATTTCCCATGGTACATGTATTTTGCCGATACTTCATTTTTTGAAAGCCTTGTTTATCTCATCATTTAGAAAAGGCAAATCATTGATTTAACAGTTTGAACTTTGATTTGGTCTAGTTGGGGGTGGTTGGCTCTAATTTCTAGAACCTTTGCCCTCTTAAAAGTTGTTTGTATAATCACGTATCATATCATGTTATTTGTACAAGCCTATGAGAGATTTATGTTTGAAATGATCATCCCTATCTGCATCCTTTAATTGATAGATGTTTCAGTAGCCCTCATGCCTCTTGCTTAATGATAGATGGTTAAAGCAATTCATATTGCTTTTCTACATTGTTTTCTATATTGCTGTCTCTCTCTGTTTTTTGCTGAATCTCTATTTTTTGCTTAATCTATTTTTTTTTTTTTATACTACAATGTTGAGTAACTCTATGCAACAATCTATATTGGGTGTTGAGGTGCTGTCCCACTTTATGAAACTGCAATATTCTGTTGAGATACTGCATTTTGATCCTGAGATACTGCATATATGTCCAATATGCTTTATTGGATTTGAATATTGGGTAAATTTTCTGACTCCTTGAAAATTTAATATTTTTTAAGGATGGACACACATTTTGATGATGACCCATTCTTTACCACTATGTTACAAAGTGGAGGAGTGGTTGTAATAGCACCCCAACGCAACATTCTGATGTTGTAGTCCAAGCAACCCCAATGATGGTGAAAAGAGGCAGCCTCCAAAAAAAGTCTAAAGAGGTGCGTCTTTCACCGTAGAGGAGGATAACCTCCTCGTCTCAGTTTGGCTCAACATTAGCATCAATGTAATAAGGGGTATTGATCAAAAGTCCACTCAAATGTGGGAAAGAATTACCACATTTTATCATGAATATAAAAAAACAAACATTGCCAACCGTTCTGAGGGTCATTGATGAATCGATGGTCCACAATTCAAAAATGGACAAATAAGTTTTGTGCATATGTAGCACAAGTAGAGTCATTGCACCTGAGTAGTGCAACGGAGCAAGACAAGGTATGTACCATTTTTCCTTTTTTCATGCAATTTGTGATGGACTTACTTATGAACTCACGAATATTCATTTAATTTCCATAGATTGAGAAGGCGAAGATGTTGTACAAAGAGATGTTAAGGTGCAATTTTACAATGGAGCACTATTGGTGTCTTCTGAGACACCAACCAAAATGACAGCAACACATCTCCACCTTTGGTAAGAAGGAAAGGCTACAAGAAAAACTGTTGGGTGAAGTTGCTATTGACATAGCCGAGGAGGACATGGAAGTTCTTGCTGAGAGACCTCCAAGAAAAAAAGCTGAGAAAGAAAGGGAGAGGAAGCGAAAGTTTTTCTTGTGGACTGTTTTGGCTATTTATGAAGTAGAGGTCATCTTTTGTAATTGAAGCTTAATTGTGTTGGTACTTTGTGGGCTGTTTTGGGGTAATTACTGGATTGTGAATGCTATTTTTGAACATCAATTTTATTTTCTGCTGTTGGTGGTCTTTAGCTGGTGCAGAATGAGTTTGTTCATTTTGTGTTTGTGAAAATGCACCAAGTTAATTATTTTTTGTTCATCTTGGTGTTGCCTGGGACATTTTTTATTAATTATTTTTCTCAGTTTTTATTGTTCTTGCAATCTTTACTTAGCTAAAGTGTTAAAAAAAATCAAATGTTATGAACGGTTTTGCAAATTGGGCTATTCAATCATAACAATTGTGTTCTGGTTGTGCATACTTTGGTCTGTTATGAACTATTTTGTATACTCTACTGCTCATTCATAACAACTATGGTCTGTTAATAGCATACTCTGGTGGTCTCTTATGCATTGCAGGTTTACTTAGTTTTGTTTGATTTGCAGGTGCATGGTTGCATACAAGCCATTTTTTGGAGAAACTCCATTTTCTTTGAAATAGCCTTTTTTTAGTACTGTTAGTGCATGGAATTGCTAGTTTATTTGTATATTTTGTACTGCTACCACTAAAATGTTGATGTTAAACTATACTGTTAGTGCATGGAGTTGATGTTTTGTCCTGCTAGTAAGGGAGTTGCTGGTGTATTAATGACCTTGAATTATTTGCATGGAGTTGATGTTTTGTACTGCCATTGCATGGACTTGCTCCCTTCTATGTTTTGTACTGGTTTATTTGTATGTTTTGGAGAAAGAATGTACTGTTGTGCATTGTTTTGCTGGTTTGGAAATGTTGGTGGAAATGTTTAGTAGAAACTAGCAGGCCCCATCTTGGTAGTCAAACATCCAAGCACATGTATTTTTGTATATGTCTTGCTTTGTAATATTTCATCTTTTTATTTCTCGCTTTCAAAGGTAGCTAAGATGAATAATGCATATCCCCATCTTATGATTACTTATGATTCTTTCTATTACTATAGAGGATTATCCATCAAATTTATGTTGAAGGACCTTAAATATATTGATATTAATGTTAGTATACGTGACCTTGCACCAACACCATGCATATCCCCAAGAAGGTAGGACCTAGAAATGTAAACATTCAAGTGTAGACTCGTGCTTAGTTGCAAATGCATAAAGATGATATGGTACTTTTTCGAATAAAGGAAAAATATTTAAATCTATCTTAAGACTCTCCAATAAACATTTTATTACTTGAGAATTGTATTTTTCTGTTCCTATATATAAAGTTGCTACACATTCAAACATAATCAAGTGTCCATTACTTGTAAATGTGGATGTTGGATAAAAGAAAGGTTAGCAAAAATTGTATATGTGATTGTTGGGTGTGAGAATGATTGGCAAATGTGTTTGTTGGATAATCAGGTTGAGAAAAAAAATAATTGGGAAACAATAATTTCAAGTAAAAATTAAATTATTAATTAATATATGGAGAGTGTATTTGCAAAATATTAAAAAAAGTTATTATTTAAATATATAATATTATATTATTATTTTAACTTTTCAATGGCTAGTTCAATTTGGGTCACAAAGTCTATTAGTTTTGACTTTAGCTAAAAGCTCTAACTTTAGCTAACTTTAGTCAAAATTTGGAGTTGTCCATTGCCAATGCTCTCAACGTACATGATCTTCTGCAGTGGAGGCATGTGATAGATAAAGTAAAGAGCCTACGTGGAGGTCACCCATTGGAGAGCTGCTTATTGGAGTAAATAAGATCGACTGAATTTAAGATTAACTCTATTAAGAATTATTACGTCACACTTACTAAAACGCATACATTAATGGGCCAAAACCCAAACAGTTTTCATAAAAGGGAATGCTTAACGGCTAATTTCATTCCGCACGGAAAAGAACAAAAGGCCCCAAGGTTCAAGTCCAGAAGCATAGCTGTAGGGGAGCTCCTCCAAATGCTTGGCATAAAGCTAAAACCCACCCGCCTTTACAAACGCCTTCCCTCCTCTCTTCTATTCTCCACAACTTCAGCTTCCAACTATCTTAATTGTCGCCTCAACTTCTTCCTCTCCCAACAAACATCAACCCTCCAATTTCTCCTTCAAGCCCATAATCTCGTCATAACAAGTGGCAAATCAAACAACCTCTTCATAGCATCGAAGCTCATCTCCCTCTATGCCTCTCTCAACGAACCCATTTCCTCCTCCAAAGTGTTTGATTCCTTGTGTTCAAAAGATACGTTTCTTTGGAACTCCGTGATCAAATCCCAGTTCTCCAATGGAAATTACTCACAAGCACTTGATTTTTATCTCCAAATGCGAGCATCTGATACCCCACTCGACCAATTCACCATTCCGATGGTTGTTTCTACGTGCGCCGAGTTGATGCTGCTATATCATGGCAAGAACATTCATGGATTGGCTTTGAAATTGGGGCTCTTCACGAGGAATTCTGCTGTTGGATCTTCATTTGTGTACATGTATTCGAAGTGTGCTCGAATGGAGGATGCATGGTTCATGTTTGATGAAATTTGTGTTAGGGATGTGATTGGTTGGACCGCACTTGTGATTGGATATGTGCATAATGGTGAGAGTGAGAAGGGTTTGGAGTGTCTTTGTGAGATGCACAGGATTGGTGGGGATGGTGAGAGACTGACTTTTAGAACATTGGAAGGCGGGTTTCAAGCTTGTAGGAAACTGGATGCTATTGTGGAAGGTAGATGCTTACACAGTTTAGCAGTAAAAACCGGAATTGGGTGTTCACAGGTTGTTCAATCTTCACTTTTATCAATGTATTCAAAGTGTGGGAACCCTGAAGAAGCTTACCTCTCCTTTTGTGAAGAAATGGATAAAGATCTTCTCTCATGGACATTAATCATTGGTATTTATTCGAGATTTGGACTAATGGCTGAGTGCATAAGTTTGTTTCGGGAAATGCAGGATAATGATATATGCCCTGATGGAATTCTTATTAGTTCTGTGCTTTTGGGGTTCAGTAATTCCACGAGTGTCTTTGAAGGAAAAGCCTTTCATGGATTAATCATAAGACAGCATTATAGATTGGATGAAAAGGTTCATAATGCATTACTGTCCATGTACTGCAAGTGGGGACAATTAACTCTTGCAGAGAAGCTCTTTGGTAGAGTACCTGAGCCTAATAGAGACTGTTGGAACACTATGATTTTCCACTATGGCAAGATGGGGCTGGAAGCAAGATGTATAGAATTGTTTAAAGAGATGCAATATCATGGCATTCAACCTGATTCAAACAGCTTTGTCTCCGTAGTTTCTTTGTGTTCCCATACAGGAGCAACATATCTTGGTCTTTCACTTCATTGCTATATAATCAAATGTTCACTGGATGAAAATAGATTGGTCACCAATTCACTCATAGACATGTATGGTAGAAGTGGCAATCTAAACATAGCCTGGAAAATATTTTGTCGTACACAGAGGGATATTGTCACATGGAACACTTTGATCTCATCTTACGCTCATAGTGGGCATTATACTGAGGCTGTAGCCTTATTTGATAAAATGACTTCAGAGAACGTGAAGCCTGACTCAGCAACATTGGTAACAATTATTTTGAGTTGTTCTCATCTTGCATCTCTGGAGAAAGGAGAAAGTATTCACCGTTACATTGAAGAAAGAGAGATTGAGTTTAATATATGCCTTGCCACTACATTGGTTGATATGTATGTGAAATGTGGGCAGCTTGAGAAAGCAAGAAAGTTGTTCAACTCAATGAAAGAGAGGGATGTTATATCGTGGAATGTGATGATCTCAGGTTATGGAGTGCACGGATATGCAAAATATGCTATTGATATATTTCAAGAGATGGAGAATTCAAATGTTAAACCAAATGGACTCACCTTCCTTGCCGTTCTCTCAGCTTGTGTTCATGGAGGGCTTGTTGAAGAAGGGAAGTGTCTGTTTAATAGGATGCAAGACTATTCCATAAAAGCCAACATGAAGCATTATGCATGTATGGTAGATCTTCTAGGCAGGTCAGGTAATCTACAAGAAGCTGAGACTTTGGTTCTTTCAATGCCGTTTTCTCCGGATGGTGAGGTTTGGGGGACTTTGCTAAGTTCTTGTAAAACTCACAATGAAATTGAGATAGGAATAAGGATAGCCAAGCATGCCATTGAGACCGACCCAACAAATGATGGTTACTATATAATGATGTCAAACTTGTATAGTTCTGTTGGGAGGTGGGAGGAGGCAGAAAGGGTGAGAGAAATGATGAATGAAAGGAATGTGTTGAAGAAAGCTGGTTGGAGTACACTCTAAGTGATATGTATTTCTTTTGATTCTTGTTGGGAAATGTTTCTCTAACCCTGAGAGTTGATAATTATATCAGGAGCTTCAACATCCACTTTAATTCTGATAGCTAGGAGAAACAGATATTGGATAAGCCACATGGGCCCTGAATTTATTCTTTTTCCTTCCAAATGTGACTGGTACTGTTGTTGCACTACCGTGGCTCACAGGTAATCTTCTGTTCACTATTCTCAGCTCCTTCTCTTTCCTCCCTTTTTCCCTAATTAATGATTGAAACACGATTCCAGCTTTTCCAGGAAACCAGTCTGTTTCTGTTTTATGAGTTCACGTTCAAACCAAATTTATGGTTTCTATTTTTTTTATTAAGAGGGACGGTACCCCCATAGTTACCTACACATTTGGCAGAAGAATATCTTATACATGATAAAAGGCTTTCACGGTTTCAAAAATCCAGAAACTAAAGCCTTGAAAAGGAACCTTTACTTTAAAAGAAAAATAACTGTGAAAACCTTTATTAACACATCAGAATATAGCCCATTAATGCCTGAAAGATGGCAATCCAGCTTTTTCCAATACTAATAGGCCAATCACTGGCTTTGGTAGGAGACTCACAGAAACAAAAGAAGCATCAGAACCAGCTACCCGAATATTAGCAAGACCATCAGCAATTCTATTCCCCTCTCTATAGATGTGGCATAGATCAAAAGGCATAGAAGGGGAAAGAAAAAGAATATCTTTCCACAGTTCATAATTGTCAAGGAGGCTGCTTCCTATTTCTAAACCAGTGCATAACCAACAAAGAATTGGTCTCCACAACTATTTTTGTAGGCTGTAGTTGATAACATATTAAGAGACCAATTTTTAAATCAGTAATCTCTGCAAATATGTTTGTCCCAAACCAAAGGCGTCAAGAGAAGCCTTCAACAAAAATACCTTCATGATTTCTTATAACACCAGCTACATCTTGCTGGACCAGGATTCCCTTTAGGTGCACCATCAATATTCAACTTGAATCCATCAAGTGGAGGAAGGTGCCATCGAACTAAGAAAGGATTAGGAACTTTTATCTAAATTGGTTTAATAAAGAGACTAGATAAAATGGTCAGATTCATCTTCAAGGTTGGTTTCTATTTATTTTACCATTTATATGGTTTATGGATTGTGTGCTATTCTCCATGCAAGAAAGAAGAAACGTGTTGTTTTTAGATATACTCCATCTCATCTGTATTCTATAGCTTAGGGAAAAATATTTTCATTAAACTATGACTTACTTTCCCCATTGTATTTTCCATGGAACATTTGGGATGTGGTAAAGAGTGATCAGTAAGCTGTTACGTACTGTAGCTGGCATTTTTGTTGTCCATGTAGAGGTGCAGTGTCTTGCAATCCAAAAAACAAGCTTTTTGACCTTTTTGAATTTGCAAAGGGTGAGATATTTTTCTTGTTCTGATAAGAGTGATATTTACATTTTCCACTTCAGAATCCTACTTTCTTGTTGGGTATGCTTGGATGGATTGGAGATGCTAAAGCCTGAATTAGGGGACTTCAGATTTTCAATATTTAATTTCATTTTCATTTTTAAATATTTGAGGTTTCTGTACTCTTCAAGTGCATTCCCATGTGATTTTGCACTTGGGGAAGAGGGGGTAGGAGTGTAACTTGTAAGCTTAAAATACTTTTTTGCCTGCACAATTTTTGTGTGGTATCATTTTGCCTTTTGATTTTCCTTTCTGTTAGATAGGGTCAAAGTTTTCATTTTATTGTGAGTTGAAAACTTCAATTACATTATAGCAATTTAATTTCTGCAGTGATAGATTTTCATTCTGCAACATCAGGCGTGGAGGTTTTTGGGAATGTGGAAAATCAGAGGAAGCATCTCTTGGAACAGCTGCAGGTTTTGGAGGATAGGGAGTTGTTGGGGGAAACATCGGGTGAGTATAAGAAGAGAAAAAGAGGGGTGGTTGCTGATTTAGAGAAGATTACCCTTATGGAGGAAATTTATTGGAGGCAAAAATTTTGAGTTCTTTGGTTGAAGGAAGGTGACAAGTGTATAAAGTTTTTTCACTAAATGGTGAACTCTCATCGAAGGAATAATGCCATTGAGGTTCTTCAAACAGGTGACTGTATTCTTTCAGATCATTTAGTTATTAAGGAACAAATTGTGAATTTTTATGAAAAGGTTTTTTGGGAGGAATACTCTTGGAGACCTAAGTTGGATGGGTTGGTTTTTGAGTTCATTGATCAGTCTAGTGCAGAGTGGTTGGAGAGAGCTTTTGAAGAAGAGGAAGTACTTGCTGTGGTTAGAGGAATGGCAAGGGATAATGCTCCTGGCCCGGACGGTTTTTCTATGGCTTTCTCTTCAAGCTTGTTGGGATATTGTGCAAGAGGATGTTTTTTTTTATTTTTTTGATAAGTTATTGTGCAAGAGGATGTTATGAAGGTTTTCTGGAATTTCAGTCGTTTATGAAATTTGAGAAAATTCTTAATGATACATTTTTTGCACTTATTCCTAAACAGGCGTGGGCAGTGGAAATGAGGGATTTTTGGCCAATTAATTTGGTCAATGGGATGTACAAGATCATTTCCAAGGTGCTAGCTAATCGTATGAGTGTGGTGATGATTAAGGTTCGGTTTGGTAACAAAAAATTTTCATCTCAAACTCAAAATTCTCATCTCATCATTACAACTTTCCAAAATCCCCATAAAAAATATAATAAATAATTCAACTTTTTCTTAACTTTTTCAAATCCCAAAACAATAATAATTTTAAATTTAATATTTTAATATTTCATCTTAAACTCAAAATTTTCATCCCACTTAGCAAACCGAACCTTGATTATTTTGAAATCTTAGAATGCATTTGTGAGGGGAAGACAAATTCTGAATTCAGTTTTAATAGCTAATGGTGTGATTGAGAAGATTGAAAAGAGGTTGGCTGGTTGGAAAAGATTATATTTGTCCAAAGGGGGAAGATTTACTTTGATCAAGAGTACATTGTCTAACCTTCCAACATATTTCCTCTCTCTTTTTCCTTTGCCTACAGGGGTGACCAATAGAATTGAAATGATTTTTCGGGATTTTTTGTGAGGTGGTAATGGGGAGAAAGGGAAGTTTCATTTGGTAAATTGGAGCAAGGTTTGTTCTCTGGTTTCCTGTGGAGGCTTGGGGGTTTCAAATTTTAGGCTTTTCAACAAAGCTTTACTTGGGAGATGGTTATGGCGGTATCACCTTGAGAGGGATGCATTATGGAGAAACATTATTGATGTTAAATATGGGAGAATGTGGGGGAATTGGTGTTTATAAAGTTAGAGGAGTGTATGGGGTGGATTTGTGGAAGTCTATTTGGAATGGTTGGGGAAATTTGTCAATCACGTTAAATACAAGGTGGGTGATGGAACTAGGATTAATTTTTGGCATGATATTTGGGGTGGAGATACAGCTCTTAAGAATGTTTATCCTTCCCTCCTTAGGATTGCAAGAGATAAAGATGCTGCAGTGGCTGATTCCTTTATTTTTTTTAAACAATAATCTTCAATGGAATGTATATTTTTATTAGAGATGTGCATGATTAGGAAGTGAATACGGTTTCTGATTTTTTTGGAAGACTCTATGATATGAAGATGGTGCAGGGAAGGGAGGACAGCTTGCTGTGGATTCACACTGGTAATTCCAGATTTTCGGTCAGTTCCTCTTAATAGGCATTAAGTTGTCATTGTGTCAATAAATTCCCTTGGAAGAGCATGAGATCTAAGGTGCCTAGCAAGGTTGCATTTTTCTGTTGGTTGCCGTCTCTTGGAAAAATATTGCCCACGGATAATTTGAGAAGGTGTGGATTATTTGTTGTGGATTGGTGCTTCATGTGTAAGAAAGATAGCGAATCTGTTGACCATCTGTTTCTACATTGCAAGGTGGCTAAGACTTTGTGGGATGAAATTTTTGGCAGGACGGTTATTGCTTGGGTGATGCCTAAGCAAGTGGTGGACCTTTTAGCATGTTGGCAAGGTTTTAAGGGGAGTCGTCGCATTGTTGGAAGATGATTCCTTCATGTTTGATGTGGTGCCTATGGTTTGAAAGGAATGGGCTTTTGAAGATAAAGAATGTTCGATGGGAGCACTTGGGGAGTTCTTCTTTAGTACTTTGTGTATCTGCGCTAAAGCTCTTGCATTGAATGGAGATATTCTTCATGATTTGCTTTTAGTCCACTCTAGTTCCTAGCTTGTATTTATGTGTTTTCTCTTATATACTTATTGTGTACTTGGGTTATGCCTATTTACTTGTCAATAAAAATTTCTTATACTTATAAAAAAATAAAAATAAAAAATAAATAAAAAAGGGAGAGATTTTCATTCTTTTTCTCTGTTCTTTGCCTTTCGATTATTTTTTGACATATGGTAGGAATGCCAAAGAGAGGGTGTTCTGTGGACATTGAACAAGTTATGCGGCAGTTCAAGGCAAAGATCTAAACTCGTCAGAGTCATTACTGTAATTAATTACTAATGTCAATGAAGTTGAACCTCTCACAATCTGGGGAGAGCAAGTCAATATACTTTTGAATGTGAGACATTTATGAGATAAGTGTCACAATGCTGACTCCTGAGAAAAAAAAAAAAAAAAAAAAAAAAAAAAAAAAAAAAAAAAGATTTCCCTTCAACTATTTTACGTTTAAGTAATTATTAGTTTCTAAATTCTATTGTTGCTTTCCTAAAATGGTCAAAAGATTTGACTAAAGCCTTACTTATTTTCGCAGTTTAGAAAATCTTTAATTTGTTTCATCATAGTTGTATCAATGTCTATACTCATACCCTATATGTTAAGTGTGTCTTTATTGCATTTTTGTTCTTACTCTACATACTCCCATTGTGGCGCTTCATATTCCTCTTCTCATTTGTGCTATCTAAAGAGAGAGTTAACTTAAGTCACTGACGGTTGTTTATGGTGGAAGTTGCCGCATCACTAATATAGAACTTCTTCATAGGTCGTTTAGAAACATAGATCCTTTATATTGCTACTTGCTATGACCGTAATCTGATTGTCATTGCTGTCTCTTCTTGCAACCAGCAGTGTCAAGTATCGAGGAAAGCAAATATCGGATTGGCAGTTAATCGAATGGAGACTGCAGAGTTCCTTTCTGCATCCTTCACTTTTCCTTCACTTTCAACAATGGATGATGCAGAGGTTACCAGCTAACCTTGTTACCAACCAACTGGAAAATGCTAATAAGAGCATTATCAAGAATGACTTTGAGGTGAGTTGTTTCCATGACCTATGTTGTAACTGCATATTCAGTGGATCTTGTTAGATAATGATTGGATTAGAAATAATGAACTTGTTAAGATTACCCTTTCCTGACTGTTAGAAAGAGTTCTCCTTAGTAGGCATGTTACAAGATGAGTAATCGTTTGAGAGATTCAGACTTTTTTTATTTTTTTCATATCAAGTTGGCTTAGGGGGGTTTCAAATCGGCCCCTCATACAAATCATTGGCAAGCATGAAGCATCTAATATTCTTTATCAATCGAACTTATTACTTATCAAAAATATATATATTCTTTATCAATCAATGCAAGTTTCTTCTAAATCAAGCCCAAAATCCTATCTCCAATCCCAATCCATAGATATACGAATAATGCAAGTTTTCTGAAGCAAATGCTTCTTAACTGATCGTAATGAGCAATGTTAACCTTGTATCCACATACCAATCTTTCTGAAGTTTTCTGTCATTGCTTTTAGCATGCATCCCCCTGGAGGAAGCATCTGTTTCAATGATGAGTTTATCTCATTTTTTATAAAAATCAACTTCGACACCTGGACTAAGGTAATTAACAGTTTTTTTTTTTCCTACTAACTAGAGGGGGATTAAGGGGACTCTATCATTGGTGCATCCTATTCTTCAATCTAGTACTGTTCAGCCAAATATGAACCCCTGCTAAATATTTGGAAGGTTTGGATAGTGAATTGAGATGAAAGTTGAAAGTTGAATAAAATATTATTAGAATATTATTTTTTAATATTATTATTATTTTAGGATTTGAAAAGGTTGAATTATTTATTGTGTTTTGTGTGGGAATTTGGAAAATTTGTAACTATTCTTAAGAAAGGAACCAAGGAATTAAAAAAAAATTAACAAACGTTTTGGAAGTGGATGCCAACTTTTTACCAATTTCCTTTCTGTTTACTTTCTCTTGATTTGTGTTTCCTTCTATGGTTAACAGTACATTAATTAAAAAAAATAACAATGTTCTCTCCGCTCTCTTCTCATCTCTCTTTAAATAATAGAAAAAAATATATTTACAAATCTTCTTATTGACACATTCAACACGAACACGTTGTTTGTGTATAATCAACTAACATAAAAAAATCTTCACCTACTTCTATTTTGTAGAATAGTTAGGTCCAATTCTTTTCATTTTTTTTTTTATTGGCATATGGTGTTTAGGAACAACGCTCCGATTAATTCGAGAAATGCACAGGCTCTTGGTAAGAAGTTTTCCGCACATACACTTTGGACGATTCAAAGAGAAAATCTCTTAATCCGATAGCCCTTAGAGATTGTTTGCATTCAAAAAAATTTAAATCTAAAACCTAGAGAGCATACCCCAAGCCTATGGCCTTTTCCGTTCTCTCTCGGCTTCCTCTCAATTGGTTGATCCTCTCATTTTCATTTTCTTTTACCTACTTTCACGCTCAGTGTTTCTCCTACCCTTTTATTAAAACTAGCCTACTAGTGGTTATCAACATTTAAATATTCTACATCCATGGCTGCTTTACAAATTTCATATTGACTTTAGAGATTAAAGTACCTAAGAGCTATATCCAGATTGAGGTTTCGATTTTACATAATCGAGGAAATTGTCTTCCCTACCATTGGCAGTCCGTACTAAAGAGGATCATATTTATTTTTGCCTACAAAGATCTTCTTTGATTGCTTTAGTTCAGCCAAGATCAGTGTACCCCTACCTAAAAAAAAGGAAAAAGATAAGTTCACTATCAAACTTCATATATAAACTTCGTACCCTCACTTTATGAACTACGCCTCAAAACAATAGGAAATGAAATGATAATGCGCTGTCTAAGTTTCTCTTTTTAATTTGACTGTTTATGTTTTTTTTTTTTTACTTAATGGTTATAGAAGTAACTATTCTTGTATTGATTTTTTTTTAAAATATTTAAGATGTTTAAAAAATATTTAAAAGGAAAGGCAAAATATATATATATATATATAATTTGCACTAGAGACACACTAAGTGGACAATCTTGGGTGACATAGTAGCACTACCCATATTATGGAAAATGATAGTATGAATATCAAATATGCACACTCATCTATTTTTATTTTATTTTTATTTTTTCTTAACGATTAAGGAAATGATTATCAGTGAATTCATATATAATTTTTCTCAATAGTTAAGGATGTTTAAAAATTGATTAAAGATTAAGAAAAAAAAAACTTATTTATACTAGTGTGCACATTTAATAGACACATTTAGTAGTTATCTTAACATTGTCCATATATTATTATTTGAAAAAGATGCATTTCACTTTGATAAGGAATAGAGGTGTAAAATAAACCGAAAAACCGGCCCGAAACGGTTGGTTAGATCTGGCTTTCAATCGGTTCGGTTCAGAATTAGTTCCTTTATTTTAAAAACCGGTCAAATTCGGTCTGGAATCGGTTTTACGTTTTTCAACACCGGAACGGACAGATTCATATATTATATATATTATTAATTTTTTAATATTATATTATAATTTATTAATTTTTAATATTATATATAATATATTTTATATTATATATAAATTTATATATATATATTCTATTATAATAAATAGTTATCTAATTGCTACAGTAATTTTTTTTTTCTGTTAATTTTTTTTTATTTTTCCATTTAGTCCATTTGTATTATACCCCGTTTTTATGTGAATTTTCACTGAATGAGTATTTTAATTTAATTAAAATATTGATTCTTTTATTTTAAATTATCGGATTTAAATTAGATTTTATTTATTGTTTGAGTTTAAATTGCTGTTTAATTTATTTTAGCTTGTCTTTAGATTTAAAATTTAGTTGTTAGTTTTTACTAGTTATTTATTATAATTTAGCTCTATGTTGTGTTTAAATTATTTTCTTTATTTTATTGCTTTT
Source organism: Carya cathayensis (assembly GCA_011037825.1). Lineage (NCBI taxonomy): Eukaryota > Viridiplantae > Streptophyta > Magnoliopsida > Fagales > Juglandaceae > Carya > Carya cathayensis. The sequence goes on from QGSO01000604.1 coordinate 250,800, forward strand.
AAAATTGTTTTCGTTGGATCAATTTCTGGACTTCATAGGTGAGGACTGGACCTCATTTCTTTTCCCAATATTTTCTTTTTCTCTTTTTATTTTTCCTTTCTTTCTTTCTTCTTTTTCTTTCCTTTTTTTTTTCTTTCTCTTTCCCCGGTTTCCTCTCTCTCCCGTGCGAACTCTCTCTCTCCTTCTCTGTCTTTTTTTTTTCGTCCGCCCAGACTCGCCGCTGACCGCGGCCGTGCATTGCACCACCCCCACCGTTTGACTCCCCTCCGACCGGTGAACCTCCCCACCAATTTCCATCTCCATCCGAGCCGCTGTTAAGCCAGAATCGCCACTCCAAGCCGAATGTCTTTTGGGCCATTCCGCCGCTGTCACTCCACCTCCGGCCACAATCTCTTCACCACTTAATCACCGACTCCTTGTCATCTTAAATCACCAATTTTCGGCTCCGATCCATCACCGAAGCAACCCCCACGAGCTCAACGCCGTTTTACCCATTTTGGCCTTCTACCGCCGTTTTCGCCACTATCCACGGCCAACCCGCACTTCCACTAGTTTCATAAACACCTCTAAGCTATTCCATACCAATCCCAAGTCTTGGTTTGTCCCCATTCAAAAGTGGGTATTTTACAACCCACGACCACAGTGTTTTTACACTGTTACGTTGCTTTTTCTTTGCCGTTTGCAGCTCGTTGATCCATCGAAAGTTAACATATAGTGCTGTAAGTATTTTCCAAACTTCATTTTAGATTTAAATATATTATTGCTTTTACAATAAATATTTATGACTGGTTTGTTATTCCGGACTGAGTCCGAGAAGTTGGGGGTCGGATGGATTTGAGGACGAAGTTGTTTGTTTGTTATTGATGTTGAGGATTGTTGGATTTTATGTGTCATATCATTTTCATTGCATTGTGCATGCATATATATGTGTTGGATATTGAAAACTGAGTTTTCACGAGTTAAATGGATTTTCGGGTGCATATGTATCACGACCCCAAGTCGGGATGGGGTATTATCTCGGTGGAGCTCCTCTGGTCACTCGGGAGTGGATGATACTAAGTGACATCTCCTGAGTTGTCACTGGACGACGACCAGATCGCACGATACGGTAACGCTGTCGTGTCGACTCCGTGGTCCCTTGGCTGGCGGGGACTAGAGGATGCCTGGTCCAGGTACGCGCGGGGCACGAGACTGAGATCGCTTGTTTAGATGTCACATGCGTAGTCGTTACCTGCGGTGTGGTATAGTAGCTAGAATGTGCGGATAATCCCTAGGGGAGATCATGGTGCATGCATTAATTGGAATTGGTTTGGATATTGGGTATGGGCCATTTTCTGGGAAAATGGCGAGGTTTTGTAAGATGATGTTGTGATCTATTTTCTGGGAAAGTGGTTATTTCTTGATTTGGGTCATTATCTGGGATAATGACGAGAACTTGTTTTAAAGGATATATTTTGGACCAAAATGGGATTTTGGCATGAGTGGAAAAATGTGGATTTTGGGATATGTGCATTTGGCATCTTCTCATGCATATTGTTGAGTGTAATATATATTTTTTTTATCTTGTGGTGTTTTGATTATTACTTACCTGCGGCACTATTTTTGGTACTGTAGATTTTGATGCAGAGGTTGAGGAGGAGGAGGAGGCTGAGACCGAGGAGGCGGCTCCGCCAGAGTATTGACTTGGAGTTGCTTATCTATGGATATCATCTTTATTGGTTTTTATGTTATGTATTTAGATTTGAATCAGTGTTGAACTTGTAATATTTTATTACGTGTGTTTTAAACTGGTTTGTATTTAAACAAAATTCTGGTACTTAGTTATAAGACTTTATTATCCGCTGCGTGGTTTATATGTACACATGTTGCATGTACACACACTTGGCACTAGGCGATGGGATGTGTGACACGTGTTGTCATCATCCCGATGTCTCGATTTCCACGTGTCCATACGTGGGAGTTGGGGGCGTCACAGGTGGTATCAGAGCGGTTTGGCTCTGGGTAAAACCACATATCCCGTAGGTGCGGTACCAGAAAGTTTTTTAAAGTTGTGATTTAAAAGTTTATTTTATTTGAAGCTAGCTTTTGATTTTATTTGAGTTAGCTTGATTTTAAGTTATTTATTTATTTACTTGTTTTATTGTATGCTATTTTATTTTATTGTTATTTTGTTTTGGTTTTGTGTTGTTTGTTTTATCCGATATTTAAACGGGGTCGAAGGTTGTGTTATGGCAGGAAGATGGTAAGACCAATAAGGCCTTCTGAGGAACCTCAAGATGATTTACCGAGAGGTGATGGAAGTTATGCCATAGCCCGAGCATTAAATCGATTGACTGAATATATGCAACGAGGGGAGCAAAGTAGAGCAATGCAAGCTGGATGCACCTATGAGCGCTTCTTAGCGCATAGAACCCCATCTTTTACGAGAGAAGAGGATCCACTTCGAGCTGGAAAGTGGATCAGAGATTTAGAAAAGACGTTTGAAGTCTATGGTTGCACTAAATGGTGGGAGACAAAAAGAGAAATGTTAGTGTTGGAGTTGGGGTCCTTTGCCGCTGTGACTTTGCAGCGCTTTAAAAAGGAATTTAATGATCATTTCTTTCCTGCTTCTGTGAGGCGGAAAAAAGCAAGAGAATTTACTAACTTGGTCCAAGGAAGCATGACCCTGGAACAGTATGCAAGTCGAGCGTTTTCAGGAGAGTCTGTGACAAGACATACGCAGAATGGTAGTTTGCCACCGGATTACCATTTTTCAAGAATTGGTTGATTTGGCCACTCTTGCAGAGCGAGAGATTAATTTGAGCATGGGCTCCTCTACAAGTCAGAAAAGGCAGAGTTTTATTGGAGAATGAAGTAGTTCTGATTCGCCTCAGAAGTTTGTTCAGCAGACTGGGACTCGACCACAAGCAACCTCAGGAGTGCGTATGGGAGGTCGGGTGCCAGTCTGCGGAAGGTGTAATAGAGCCCATGTGGGTGAGTGCCATTTGGGTGGGGCTCGGTGTTATAATTGTGGCCAGCAGTGACACTTTGCTCGTGAGTGTCCTAATCCAGTCCAAGGAAGCCATGGAGGTCGACGTGGTGGAAGAACTAATCAGAGGCAAGTAGTGCAGGCTCGGCTATATGCTGTTACCCCCGAAGAGGTTGATGATGAGGCACCAGCGACCCACGATGCTGGAGTGATTACAGGTATGGATCTAAATTAATTTTTAGATTTGATGTTTGGTGTGATTTGATTCTTCTTTATTTTGGATTTCATTGGTAAATGTGATTGGTTCAGGAAGAGTCCGATTGTATGATTTTTATGCTTGCACTTTGTTTGATTCGGGTGCATCTCAATCGTTTGTGTCTTCTACGTTTACACGGATATGTAATTTGGTTACGGGACCTTTGCCAAAATCATTAGTAGTGACTCTCCCAAATGGTGAAGTGGTGTGGTGTTCTAAAGTTGCGTTGGGCTGTCCTTGAATTTTGGTGGAAGGACACTTGATGCAGATTTGGTTGTATTCAAATTATTGGGATTTGATATTATCCTTAGAATGGATTGGCTATATCGATATTCTGCAAGTATTAATTGTAGAAGTCGAGTAATCAGCTTTCAACTCCCGAATGGTGATTATTTGGAATTTGTGAGAAGTAAACTAAAAGAATGGTCGGTAGTTATATTGGCAATTCAAGCGAAAATAGATATTGCTTGTGGAGCGGATGCCTTTTTGGTTCAAATGGTGTCTACGCTATCTGAGAAAAGGTCTCTAGCAAATATCCCAGTCGTGGAAGAATTTCCTGATGTGTTTGTAGATGATTTGTCTGGGTTACCTCCTGTTCGCGAGTTGGAGTTCGCTATTGATTTGGAACCTAGAGCGGCTCCTGTGCATAAAGCCCCTTACCGTATGGCACTAGCTAAGTTGAAAGAGTTGAAGGTTCAGTTGCAAGAGTTGGTAGATAAGGGGTTTATTTAACCAAGTACTTCGCCATGGGGTGCGCCAGTGTTATTTGTTAAGAAGGAAGATGATACTCTCAGAATGTGCATTGATTATCGAGAACTTAATAAAGTGACCATCAAGAATAATTACCCTCTCCCACGAATCGACGATTTGTTTGATCAACTTCAAGGAGCAGCTATCTTCTCGAAGATTGATTTAAGGTTAGGATACTACCAGTTGCGAATAAGAGATAAGGATATCCCCAAGACTGCTTTCAAATCGAGATATGGGCATTATGAGTTTAAGGTGATGCCTTTTGGGTTGCCTAATGTCCTTGCAGCTTTTATGGATTTGATGAATCGAGTATTTCGACCTTATTTGGATTCTTTTGTGGTGGTATTCATTGATGATATTTTAATTTATTCTCGAGATTTTGAAGAACATGCTTATCACCTTCGTTTAGTACTTGAAAAGTTACGAGAACATCAGTTATATGCGAAGCTTAGCAAATGTGAATTTTGGTTGGAAGAAGTCAAATTTCTTGGACGTGTAATTTCCCGAGATGGTGTTGCTATTGATCCTAGTAAGGTAGAAGCTATTTTGTCATGGCAGCATCCTTCGACCTTACGTGAAATTCAAAGTTTCTAGGAACTTGCCGGATATTATCGAAGATTTGTGGAGGGATTTTCCCGATTATTCAGACCTCTCACTGCTTTGACTAGAAAAAATGCGGAGTTTATTTGGTCAAACAAGTGTGAGAAAAATTTACAAGAATTAAAGAAGAGACTGACAACTGCACTGATGTTAGCACTTCCAGAACCGCACAAGCCATTTGTAGTTTTCAGTAATGCATCTAAGTTTGGATTAGGATGTGTTCTTATGCAAGAGGGACGAGTTGTTGCTTATGCATCTCGTCAGCTGAAAGATCATGAGAATAATTATCCTACGCATGATTTAGAACTGGCAATGATAGTGTTTGCTCTTAAGATCTAGCGGCACTATTTGTATGGAGAAGTTTGTGAAGTCTACACCGATCATAAGAGTTTGAAGCACTTATTTTCTCAGAAGAATCTCAACATGAGGCAGATAAGATGGTTAGAGTTAATAAGTGATTATCAGTGCGAGATCAAATATCATCCAGGAAAGGCAAATATAGTTGCAGATGCTTTGAGTCGGAAGTCGCACTTGGAGGATGAAGCTGAATCATCAGGATTTGATTCATTACTTTGCGGGATGAGAAGACTTCTTATTGAAAGTTCGCAACAAGAAGAAGTGTTATCTTCAGTTCTTGATATTCGAGTAGTTGATTTTGAGGAATTGAAGACTCTTTAAAGGAAGGACCCGAAGCTACTAGATATTAGAAAAAGAGTCAGAAAATCTAGAGAGCCATTGCATTATAGTCTGGATAAGGATGGAATTCTTTGGTTCTGAGATCGTAGAGTAATCCCCAAAGATTCAGAATCCAAGGAGCGAATTATGGCAGAAACTCATGTGGCCCCCTATTCAGTTCATCCTGGCAGCACGAAGATGTATCGAGATTTGAAGAAAAATTATTGGTGGGAAGGAATGAAGAGGGATATTGCCTTGTATATTGAGAGATGTGACATTTGCTGTCAAGTCAAGGCCGAACATTAAAGACCCGTTGGTATGCTTCAACCCCTCCCTATTCCTGAGTGGAAATGGGACGACATTACTATGGATTTTGTAGTGGGCTTACCGAGGACTCCTAGTGGAAAGAACTTAGTTTGGGTGATTATTGATCGGTTGACTAAGAGTGCTCATTTCTTACCTGTTAATAATACTGATTCTTTGGGAAAGTTGACTCACATGTATGTAAAAGAGATAGTGCGATTGCACAGGATACCCAAGAGTATTGTGTCGGATCGGGACCCAAGGTTCACATCCCATTTTTGGAAGAGTTTACAGGCAGCTCTGGGTACTAAATTAAAGTTTAGTACTACATATCACCCTCAGACGGACGGTCAATCAGAGCGCACTATTTAGACTCTTGAGATATGTTGCGAGCATGTGTTATGGAATTTCAAGGGAGTTGGGAAAATCATTTGCCGCTTATAGAATTCGCTTATAATAATAGTTTTCATGCGTGCATCCAGATGGCTACTTATGAAGCTCTTTTATGTGAGGAAATGTAGATCGCCTTTGTGTTGGGATGAAATTGGGGAGAATAAGATAATTGGACCCGAAATAATTCAGGGAAATGCAAAGTCAGGTTCGGATTATAAGAGATAAAATGGCTGCAGCTCAGAGTCGTCAGAAAAGCTATGCGGATACAAGAAGGAGAGAATTGTCTTTTGAGGAAGGTGATTAGGTTTATATCAAAGTCTCTCCCATGAAAGGAGTTAAGCGTTTTGGTAAAAGAGAAAACTAGATCCGAGATATGTTGGCCCTTTTCAAATTATGGAGAAGGTAGGGTTTGTCGCTTATAGAATTGCATTGCCAGAATATTTTGGAGAAATTCACAATGTCTTCTATGTATCATCCTTGAAGAAGAGTTTTGGACAACAAGAGCCGTGCATATGAGGTTACTTATGAGTTTTGGACAACCAGATCTTACTTATAAGGTTGTCCCAACGTAGATTATGGATTGGAAAGAGCAAAAATTGAGATCCAAAACAATACCTCTGGTAAAAGTGGCATGGGGAGATCCGTTGGCTCAAAATTTCTCTTGGGAGAGAGAAGCATATATGAGAGAGCTGTACCCATATTTGTTTGAATAAATGGCGGTATGTTTCTTAAACTTGGTTTCAGTGGAATCTTGTGGTTTGCTTTAATGTTAGCGTTTGATCTTGTAAATTTCGAGGACGAAATTTATTTTAAGGGGGGAGGATGTGATACCCCGTTTTTATGTGTATTTTCACTGAAGGAGTATTTTAATTTAATTAAAATATTAGTTCTTTTATTTTAAATTATCGGATTTAAATTGGATTTTATTTATTGTTTGAGTTTAAATTACTGTTTAATTTATTTTAGCTTGTTTTTGGATTTAAAATTTAGTTGTTAGTTTTTACTAGTTATTTATTATAATTTAGCTCTATGTTGTGTTTAAATTATTTTCCTTGTTTTATTGCTTTTAAAATTGTTTTCGTTGGATCAGTTTCTGGACTCCAGAGATGAGGACTAGACTTCATTTCTTTTCCCCATTTTTTCTTTTTCTCTTTTTCTTTTTCCTTTCTTTTTTTTTTTTTTTTTTGGTCTCTTTCCCCGGTTTCCTCTCTCTCCCATGCAAACTCTCTCTCTCCTTCTCCGTCGTTTTTTTTTTCGTCCGCCCAGACTCACCACCGGCCGCCGCCGTGTGGTGCACCACCCCCATCGTTCGACTCCCCTCCGACAGGTGAACCTCCCCACCAATTTCCATCTCCATCCGATCTGCCGTTAAGCTGGAATCGCCATTCCAAGTTGAACGAATTTTTGGCCATTCCGCTGCCGTCGCTCCACCTCTGGCCACCATCTCTTCACCACTCCATCACCGACTCCTTACCGTCCAAAACCACCAATTTCCGGCTCCGATTCGTCACCGGAGCAGCCCCCACGAGCTCAACGCCGTTCTACCCATTTTGGCCTTCTACCACTGTTTTCACCACCACCCACGGCCAACCCTCACTTCCACTAATTTCATAAACACCTCTAAGTTATTCCCTACCAATCCCAAGTCTTGATTTGTCCTCATTCAAAAGTGGGTATTTTACAACCCACGGCCACAGTATTTTTACACTGTTACGTTGTTTTTTTCTTCGATGTTTGCAGCTCGTTGATCCATAAAAAATTATCATATAGCGCTGTAAGTATTTTCCAAATTTCATTTTAGATTTAAATATATTATTGCTTTTACAATAAATATTTGTGACTGGTTAATTATTCCGGGCTGAGTCCGAGGAGTCGGGGGTCGGATGGATTTGAGGACGGAGTTGTTTGTTTGTTATTGATATTGAGAATTGTTGGATTTTATGTGTCATATCATTTGCATTGCATTGTGCATGCATATATATATGTGTTGGATATTGAAAACTGGGTTTTCACGAGTTAAATGGATTTTCGGGTGCGTGTGTATCACGACCCCAATCCGGGATGGTGTATTATCTCGGTGGAGCTCCTCTGATCACTCGGGAGTGGATAATACTGAGTGACATCCCCTGGGTTGTCGCTGGGCGACGACCGGATCGCATGAGACGGTAATGCTGTCGTGTCGACTTCGTGGTCCCTTGGCTGGCAGGGACTAGAGGATGCCTGGTCCAGGTACGCTAGGGCCGCAAGACTAGGATCGCTCGTTTAGATGTCACATGCGTAGTCGTTACCTGCAGTGTGGTATAGTAGTCAGAGTGTGCGGATGATGCCTAGGGGAGATCATGGTGCATGCATTAATTGGAATTGGTTTGGATATTGGATATGTGCCATTTTCTAGGAAAATTGTGAGGTGTTGTAATCCATTTTCTAAAAAAATGGTGGTTTCTTGATTTGGGTCATTATCTGGGATAATAACGAGAACTTGTTTTAAAGGATATATTTTGGACCAAAATGTGATTTTGGCATGAGTGGAAAAATGTGGATTTTGGGACATGTGCATTCGGCATCTTCTCATGCATATTGTTGAGTGTAATATTTTTTTTTATCTTGTAGCGTTTGGATTATTACTTACCTGCGGCACCATTTTTGGTACCGTAGATTTTGATGCAGAGGTTGAGGAGGAGGAGGAGGCTGAGCCCGAGGAGGTGGCTCCGCTAGAGTATTGACTTGGAGTTGCTTATCTATGGATATTATCTTTATTGGTTTTTATGTTATGTATTTGGATTTGAATCAGTGTCGAACTTGTAATATTTTATTAAGTATGCTTTAAACTTGTTTGTATTTAAACAAAATTTTGGTGCTTAGTTATAAGACTTTATTATTCACTGCGTGGTTTGTGTACACATGTTGCATGTACACACATTTGGCACTAGGCAATGGGATGTGTGACCCGTGTTGTCATCATCCCAACGTCTCGATTTCCACGTGTCCATACGTAGGAGTTGGGGGTGTCACAATTTGTATTGTAAATGGGTCAGATGTGGGATCAGTTGAAGGGATAAGATGTCAAGTCTTCTCTTTAATTTTTTTTCACCTTTCCGTCTTTTCTGTCTCCTTATCTTCTCTCTTCTTTGATTCTTCTCTCTTCTCTTCGTATTCTTGTTTGCATCTTCAGATTTGTTTTTTGTAGTGTTGATTTTTTTTTGCGTGTCATGGTAGATGTCACCGAACAAAGGCCATCGCCTTCCAATCTCCTCCATCACGCCTTAAATGTTGCGGATTTAGATCCATTACAGCTCAACACTCCTTTCTCCAACAAAAACCAAAGCCCATAGAGAGAGAGGGAATGCGAGGCTTCTGAATGTATTCCTAGTGTTCGACGAAAACCACCTCTCCACGATCGACGACAGCTAGCTCGACAGAAACTCTGCTGGTTGGATTTCGTGTTGGCATTTTTTGGCCTCTCGTGTTTCAAATTTGATTGTGTTTTGGGTTTGGATTTTTACATTTTCTACTGGACCTGTGTTTCGTGCATTTGGGTCCGTCTAGATGGTTTTGAATTTTAGGGTTTTTGGGTTTAATTTCTTTGATTTTTTTAATCATTTAAAGCTTTATTTACTTTTTTTTTTTCGACATCTGAATCTAGGGTTTATTGATATTTTGGTTTTCAGGGAGAGCCAATTTTTGCCCTTGTTTCACGAAGTGTAGTGATTTCAGTTTTTTGTCTCTTTCATTTCATCCCTGACCAAGTATTAGTTCAGTTCTTTCTCGTTCGTCAATACATTTGGTCCTTTGAGGACCAAGTGTGGTGATTTTAGTTTTGCTTATTTGAGTTTTTGTTCTCATAGCTTGCCTCTCTCTCTCTTTTTTCTTTTTATTTTGTTTTATTTTATTTTATAAGCAGATCAGATGCTCAAAGACTAGCACAAGCAAGCGAAAGACGTTTTGATCTCTTTCGGAGGAAATTTTTTGCTTTAAACCTTCTCGAGAATGTTACAGGGAAGTCACTTGTAGTGGTAGAGGGGTCTAGCTTTATTTACTTTATTCAAAATGGGTTGTGTAGTTATTGGTTTGTATAAAATGATTTATGAAATGTGCTTCTTGAACGTGTTGATACATCATAAAGTAATTATGTAAAGACTAAAAGTTGTAGAGGGGTCTAGCTTTTTCTTGCGTTCTATGGACTTGTGGGGGACTCCCGAACTTGGCAAGGAGGAGTGAGGTTCATGTTCACGTCTTAAGATATGGATCTCAGTCAGATTTTGACGCCATTAATGCTTTGATCACTATGTATGAGAAATGTGACAATATTATAAATGCAAGGTTGGTGTTTGATAGAATGTCAAGAAAGGATAGGATTTTCTAGAATGCAATGACTTCGGGCTATTTTGAAAATGAGGAGTGTTTGGAAGGATTAAGGTTGTGCTGCTGTAGTTTGATGATGGGAAATAATTTTTAGATAGATCTGGATGTTTTTTCATGCATGATAATTTAAAGCTCTATCTTCACATGTCAACATGCATTGAACAAACTAAACCTTCTTTTTAATCTCATCAATAAAAAAGTTTTCTTTTACTATCCTAGCATGCTTTTGGTAAATTTTTTTAGTGCAACTAGGTTTGAAGGAACTGGTTTATCACTGAAAGCCATATGTAAAAAGTAGCTCCCCCAGCTTAATCATCACCACATGAGCTTGGCAATTTGTTTATTTATTTTCCTTTCATTCCTGGGTTGCGCATCTCTCTTAGATCCACCATCTTCTATTTTGATGATCTAATGAAATATTGGTATGACAACTACTGTTGATTGAGAAAATTCTATTTTATAAAACAACTGTTTGATTCAACTAGGCAAACGTGCTTTACACGTTACTTTGAACTAGTAATATATATAATTATGTATGAAATAATATATTATAATTTATAACATAACATTTTAATCTTAAACATGAATATTTATTTGATTATATGTATTAAATATAAAATCTATATATTAAATACATTTTATTGCCTAATAAATTCTCAATATTTTTTTTTTATAAATAAATTAATAATACTCTTATACTTAATATATTAAAACTGGAAAACCGGGCCAAAATTGGTAAAACTGGAAGTACTGATTTAGAGGGGGTAACCAGTGTGTAATCGGTTTTAAAAAATGCAAAAGCGATGTTATCGATTTGATGTCCAAAACTAGACCAAACTGGACCGATTACGTCTCTAATAAGGAAATATATTATATTAATATTAGTATTTGACTATGTTATATCTCAAACTATTAAACTTTTTTTGTTAATATGTAATTTTATTTTATGAAAATATTATTTTTCTTATATATTATTGGTTTGGATATTAATAATAAAATATTTTATCATGAATATAGTAGTAATTGTAATTTATTTATATAATTATCCTCATATTATATATGAAATTGTATTAATTGAGTTAAAAAATTAAAATACGGGTCAACTCAATTTATTTTTATGAAACGGGTTGAAGTGAGTTAAACGAATTAAAATGGGTTAAATGAGTCTTATCTATATTAACCCAATAAAAGTTAATTATTAAACGAGTTAAGTGGGTCATGTCGTATCATCTATTAATTAAATAGGTTGGGTTCGAATTTATTCATATAGGTCCTGTTTGATTACACAGATGAGATGAGATAAGATATTTTGAATAGTAATGAATAAAATATTGTTATAATATAATTTTTTAATATTAATTTTGTATTGATATTTGAAAAAGTTAAATTGTTTATTATATTTTATATAGGAATTTGAAAAAGTTGTAATGATGAGTTGAGATAAGATGAGATGAGATTTTTTATTTTGATTAACCAAGTGGGACCATAGTTTAACACTCATGACTTGACACGACTTATGAATACAAATTACCACCTCTAATTTTATACTAATCTATCTCTCATCAAATTACATAGAAATATATCAGAAAATCCTAATAGAATAAAATCATGTCATTGAACTCAATTTTGAAATTTTTAGAATTAAATACTAAAATAATTCATGTAGTTTGCTTTTTGGGTAAGTTAGTTCGTATGCTCTAATTACAAGCTTTTTACTCCATATACTTTTAACTTTAATTAAACTAATGATTTCGTAAATAAACCATTAATAATATGTTATTTTATCAATTATTTATATATGTGATTGTTTTGATTAAAATTGAAGGTGAGTTCAAAATTAAAATATACGGACTAAGACTTTTAAAGAAGTAAACCATAGGTTTATTTTATGAGAAGTGCTAGTAAACTCATAAATCGATATGGTTCGGTGTTAAATCTACTTTTATAATAAAAATAATTTTACAATTCGACTTATCATATCCCATGCAAGTAATAATATATATACAATTATCTTTACAATATTTTATATAACTATATTTTAAAATAAAGATATTTATGTAAGAATAATGATATACTAAAAGCTACTTAACAATTTGTTTATAATGTTAAAAGCTTGATGACCTGATGACATATGACCTGGTCTCCGAATAAAAAATTTGGATCGGAAACACTCCACCCTTTTTATAAAAAAAAAATAAAATAAAATTTGTTTACAACTATAGATTAAAATAGTATAGTTTTTGAAATTTTAGTTTGTTTCATTTTGATTTGATGGATTTAAATATTAAAAAATATTATATTATTAGGAATAGTAAATAAATAGTAATTTCGTAGGAAGGGTATCACTTCTTTTATGTAAAATGATGTTATTTTTATAATTATTTTATAAAAGTATCCTTTATTTAAAATATAGTAATATAAAAATGGACAATGCTACACTCACCCAAAAAAACTATTGAGAGTGGGTACCGAACATGTAAATTTTTTTAAAAATATTTTTAAATACTCTTAAACATTTAAAAAAGATAAAGAAACACATTAAAAACCAATTTCTTAACCATTACATAAAAAAATTCGATTCACATTTTGGATGGATTTTTTTAACAAAAATTTTATATGTAGTTATTTTTATATATTTTTTATTTTTTATTTTGGAAATATTTTATATATTTTTATTGATATGATTAGTTATATTATTTTTTTAATATAAAATAATTATTTTGATAAATTACATTAAGAAAATACATAAAAATATATATATAACAATGACTATACTTTATATAACTCTTTTATGAACAAAATTAGTATTATCCATAAAAGATTATAAAAATAATTCTATGTCTATATTTTTTTAGCGCCTAAACCTAGCAATTGTACGTTGATATAGCATATAAAAAAACAATATATGTGTCGCTCTCTGATTAGCTCCCATTTGTTGGTGTATCCCTCCGTTTCGGCGCCTGGAAACTACTCCCTCTTTTAAACCCGAACATAGCACTCACTATTCTCTGTTCCAACCACCAAACCAAAGATTTCCCTTAAAACAATGCCAAAGTACTTCAACTTCGTAGCCACCCGGAACTGGTGGTTCCGCTATGCCTTCTCCCACGCCGGCCTCAAGCCCACCACCACCGACCTCGGCGATGGCACCGTCATCCACTGCTGGGTCCCCAAGGTCCACACTCACTCCAAGCCCAATCTCCTCCTCATCCATGGCCTCGGCGCCAACGCAATGTGGCACTGGGGCGATTTCATCTCCTCTCTCATCCCTCATTTCAACGTCTACGTCCCCGACCTAGTCTTCTTCGGGGACTCCTACACCACCCGCCCCGACCGCTCCGAGGCCTTCCAGGCACGCTGCGTAATGGCCCTCATGGAAGCCCAGGGGGTGGTGAAGACGATGAGCATAGCCGGTATCAGCTACGGCGGGTTCGTGGCTTACAGCATGGCGGCTCAGTTTAGGGAGAGGGTGGAGCGGGTGGTCCTTTGCTGCGCTGGGGTGTGCATGGAGGATAAGGACTTGGAGGAGGGTATGTTCCTGGTGAGGAGCTTGGATGAGGCCGTTAGCGTTCTGCTGCCGCGGAGTCCCGAGAAGATGAGGGAGTTGATGCGCCTCACGTTTGCTAAACCCAATTACAAGGCCGTGCCCTCTTGCTTTCTCAACGATTTCATCCATGTAAGTGGTCTTTGGCATTTGCTTAGACATGGTTGGATGATTAGTTTTTTATATTGAGACTTGGGGGCATTGATTAGAATTGGAATTTGTATTTCGGGATTACTTCAACGTTGGTTCAAATTTTACAAAAGAAAATTAAGCGATGTAGAAGAACAGGTCAACGAGACCTGTTCATTCGCAGAAGACTCCTCTGTTTGAGGAGTTCAAAACACCTCAACAGACTCCACTTCTTTAGGAGTATAGCTGAAAATTATATTATTTTCCACTGTATGTTTTACAAAGAGAAATTAAAGAAAATAACTTTGTGCTTACAGCTAACTCTCTCTCTCTCTCTCGCTCTCTATCAAACTCATCTGTTCTGGAGAGGAAACCCGACAATGACATATTCACTCGTTCTTTTCTTCTCTCTACCATTATAAACCAAACACTGAAAATGAGAGAAATCTTGAAAGAGATTTTCTTTTCCTTTCTATGGTTTGGTTTATTTGATAAAAAGCTAGCTGAGACATTTGAAGTTGAGAGGAGATCTCAGATGGGTGAAGACCTGGAGTGTGAACAATGTATTTGTCTATTTATTTCCCTCTTTTTTTCCTCAAGGGGTTCAATGTCAACGATTGGGAATTGTTCGTGCAATATATCCAAAGTCTAAGATCATTAAAATCGACGGATCTAGGTTAAGCATTTCTTCAGATAATTAATCTATCTTTTGACAGTCCTTTCCAGACCACAAAAGCTGTTCAAGACTGCGCTAGATTCTTAGGTATAACTTGCTGAAGTAGTTGTTAATATTTTTGGGGCCGGGGTTGCGTAAACTCTGATCCTGTCATGCTACCTGTCCTGATTTTCCCAGCTAGTTCCTTCATCATGGGATGGTGTAGGGGACGATTCATATTGAGTTTTAGTTAAAATTTGTTTTGGAAATTGCTTTTTATCGCATGCAGATGATGTGTACAGAACACTTTCAAGAGAAGAAAGAATTGGTTCAAGCATTACACCATGGTAGAAAGCTCTCTGATCTTCCCAAGATAACCCAGGTAATATATTCACCATTACCTTTCAGTTTTCTGTACGTGTTGACTTTTCAAGCTAGCCTTCCCTCTTTAGCAGTCTTCCTGGGTATGTATGTATATAAAGGCATATCTTCTCCTTGCTACATACAGCCTACACTGATAATCTGGGGAGACCAAGACCGGGTGTTCCCACTGGAATTGGCACACAGATTGAAGAGGTACATCTGATCAACTTAAAACGTTCAACATTAGTATCATCTTTATTTCGGATTTCTCAAACTATATGAACAACTTTGGAGCATAATTAGGTATAATCTTCAAACTCGTCAGTTAATTTTAAGGTTTTGAATTGTGACGTAATTTCCCCCTGTGATACAGCCATCTGGGTGAGAATGCACAACTAGTAATCCTAAAGAATGCAGGGCATGCAATCAATGGTGAGAAACCCAAAGAGATGTGCAAGCACATGAAATCTTTCCTCGTTGACCCACTTCCTTCACGGAAGCAATTTGTCAAATCACAGCAATGACCACAGGTCCACAAGGTGGACTGTAATTGGTATGATGCAGAAAAAGATACAGATAAGTGTGTATCAATGCAGAAAAGGATGTAGATGAAGCCGGCCTTAAGCAAGCTGATTTCACTGCATTTACTGAGGACATCCCTGTCAAACCCTGGCTTGAAATTTCGTGTTGCAAATCATGAAAAAGACAGACGTTATCAGCTAATAAATAATATTTGCAGTCTGGAAATGTGCTAGCATCGTATATTTTTTTTTTTTTAAATGTGAGTCAATACTAAATTCACATTATAAAAAATTATTTTTTTAATAATAAATTTAATTTTTTTTCAAAAAGATTGCGTAACACTCTTATAAGCCGTATCTAAAAATATGTACACAATAAGTGGACGATGTATTGGCTGGTGGTTATCACTTTCTACATTGGTGAACTTTCTGTAGAATATATATCTTAAAAATAATTAGCGTTCGGAATTTTAAGAGTTTAATATTCATATTTTAAGGTTTTAGAATTTTTTTAATTGTGTAAATAGAAGGTGTAACAGCTATTTTTATACCATATCCCGACCAAAATACACATTATTTTTAGGAAAATTATACACTTACAACTATTTCTTATAATTTTTTTTATAATAATGTTTTAAATAAGTGATATTTTTATAAAATAATTTATAAAAATAATATTATTTTACATAAATATCTTCTTATTAACAAATGATTTATAAAAATAATATTATTTTGCATAAATATCTTCTTATTAACACATGATTGTATAAATATTATAAAGATAGTTGTACGTGGATCGTTACTTTTATTTTTATATATATATATATATAAAATATAAAGTAACTCCTACTTACCCATTTACTTACAATTATAGATTAAAATAATATAATTTTTGAAATTTTATTTTGAATTTTTAACCATCCCATATGAGTTATCACTTCTGTCGTTAGAGTTCACATGAACGGTGAAAAAGTTATTCACGTGAAAGCTCTAGGTCCTGTGTTCCTGACAATCCTCGCGTTCTAAATAACGTCCACATCAGCAAAGTTATAAAAGCTGTGCATCCCTACAGAATTGGGAGGAGAACAAATAGTAAAAAAGAAGAATCTAAACCTAGACCATGCAATCCTTTTTATTTTTTTTATTATTATTTATTTTCTGACATGATATTTAATAATTGAGTAGTATTATATGTAATTATAATTTTATTTGTTTAGAGTTTTATGTAAAAATTTTAATTTCATTCCCTTTTGATTGGTCGAAGTTTTTCGTATCAAAATAGTAACCAGTACAACGTAATGGACGATGATTTTTAATGTAAGCAATATTTATCTATAATATTAATGTAAGCAATATTTATCTATCTATTATAGTTAGGCTTCAACTTAGTCAAAATAAGCTCCCTTAGATTGAGTTTTGATTGTGAATGTAAAAATACTTTAAACATATGGTTACCAAATAGTAAGTGCATGTTTGAAATTGTATTAAAAAATATAGTTTATAACTTTAGAGTTTATAACTTAATTAACAAGTTCTGCTATTAAAAGTTTATTTACTATTTAGTAATCATATGTTTAAAACATTTTCAAACATTACATTTGTTTGTAAATAAATTAAAAAAATGCTTTCCGAGATAGAAATGAGGATAATTTGAGTTTTTAAAAATTATGACCATATCTTTAAAAATTATAATTATCTAAAAATTATATGGGTATTTTTGCTTATTGACATTTTTTTAAAAAATTTAAACTGCATTCTAGATTATTCAGAAAAGTGCGTTTGAAGAAAAGTACTAAAATGATGCTTTTCCTCAAACATACTTTTTAGCTTATTTAAAATTAAAAAATATTTTAATATGTAACACTAAAATAACCTTTTTATTTTTGTTAAAAAGCTTCTAAGGCTATTTAACCACTTTTTAAAATTCCGAATGCAATCCCAAATAGGGCATAAATAACTTTTAATAGTAGAACTTATTACTTAAGTTCTAAGCTGCAAGCCCTCAAACTATAAAGTTATATTTTCTATCACAATTCTAAATATGCACAAAGTTTTTACACTACACATCATTCATATGATATAGTGATTAGTAAAAAATTTATCTTTTAAATTAAATCATGATGGGTAAATAATATATGATGTAAATACTTTCAAACATAATTATTCAATTTATTCTTTTATAAAATAATATCTTTTATAAAATGTCTAGTAAAAATAATATTATTTTATAAAAATACTTTTTATTTTAAAATATAATTGTGAAAGGCACTGTAAAAAATGAGGAATGATATTTGCAATCGTGGTTGTACAAGCGGCATGCAGTCATTTTGAAAAAAGTGAATTAATATGAGACCCACATGAAAAAAAATTAATTTTTTAATCGTGAACCTCATTCTTTTTCAAAGTGATTACATAATATTTACATATTTCACGACTGTACGTAACATTACTCGTAAAAAATATATAATAAAATGGAGCTGTCCACCCAGCATTTGCAAAGAGGATTGTTGATTGACGATAAGCGGATCAAGCGGTGGAGAAGCGGCTGAACACCGAAGGAGTAGGGCAGAGAGTAGGGAATCTCGCCTTGAAAGCCTCTCAAGTCTCAAGTACCACGATGTTCGGATTCGCCAATTAGACTGCTGTAGAGCGACAGCCTCTTCTTTCGCACCGCATCAAACCCCCCGTCTCATCGTTCTCCCGCGAATCTCTGGAAAAGAAGAGTGCGAAGCAATTGACTTTGAAGTCAACAAAAAGGAGCCGAGCTGAACGGGTTCGTCTTTCGTTTGATTTTTACAAGAAATACCCTAATCTTACGTTATTGCACATAAGAGTTTGTAAATGCCTGTTTTTTTGTGTGGCTGTAATTGGATTGTTATTAACTTGCATTTTCTTGAATCTTGAAAGAATATGCTGCTTCATATTGTTGTTGTTTTTCTAAATAAATTTATTGTTTAGATAGGATTAGTTCTTTTTTGTTCTGTTGTTGGTGGATATGAGCTTTGGACTTTGGAATCGTTTGGTTGGCCATTTTCAAGGGTGTAGTTTGATTTGAGAGTGAGAATAGTATGAATAGATATCTGCTTCCAGAATGCTAATCAAACAGCAGTGCAGTTAACCCCAATAAAACTGATAACCAAAGAAACATTTTAAAGTCGGTGCTACAAAATGATCCGACGATTTGGAACTAAAAGTTGCCCCCAAAAATAGTAGATATGTTATTTTGCATTTTTACTCTGGCATATATAATTTACCATTAAATGGGGCCGTTTTGCATATATAATTTTGCTGATTGTAATATTTTCTTTCTTTTGGTTTGAGTTTATTCATAAAATATATACTTTATTTCTTGTTTTAGGTGCTCTCATTACTCAGGATAATATCTTTAGATACTGATAGTCGATATCCTGATTTTTATGTTTTTGCTTTTGGCAGAGGTCCATCAGGCATATATTAGTAAATTGATCTATTTTTAGCCAGTAATATCGATGGCAATTATACCTTGTGGAAGTACATGCGTTGCTCAATGGGGTATTCACCCTCAGTGTACACTAAGGTACTACATGGCAAACAAGACACTGACATCCCGGTATTGGTGAGTATCAGTCATATATGTCTTTCGTATCTTCAGTAACTTGTACCTCCTAAATGATTGCTGTATACAAGAAAACATTTATTTTATATTTATTTTAAATTTAAGAAGCACCCAATATCCCGAGTGGCTTTCTTTTTAAATTACATTAAAATTAAGCAATATAAAATTAAAAAAAGAAGACAAAAAGAGATGTACAAGCTAAATGCGAATACGACTAGTCAGTCCCAACATTCCTAAAGCGTGAAGAAATAGACACCCAGCTAAATTGAAGAGCATTTGAGCTTGTTGATGCACTAATAAAACTCAATTTTTTTAATAATGCAATCATGCCAGCACTAATGCGCTGGATCTCATCAGAACTCCATAGTTAAGCTTAAAATTTAAAATTATAGCTTTATTAGCCTTACTTGAATGACGGTGGTGACTGGCACATATTTGGTGTAGCTTCTTCCACTAGAACCGTGGTTCAAGGGTTGGTAAGGGGAAGAAGAGGTCAAGAAGAAGAATTAAAATGAGGTATTTTAACCTCGAGGGGTTGGCTTAAGTGGTGAAGGCCTTGGTCTTGGGGTCTCACTCCCTTCAAGGTCCAAGGTTCAACACCTCATGGGTGCAAATAATCCTTTGGGGCTACACTCCCTGGTGAAAAGCCAGCGATTTAGCTAGTTCCGTATAGGGAAACTTCTGAGGGTGCGGTGCATGAGACTGGGGTTTACTTTGCAGGGATGGGTCCGAAGGGTCCCGCCTCGGAGAGGTTCCCCGACATAAAAAAAAAAAAAAAATGTATAGGAACCGTCATAAATGAGATTCTTCGTCATAGAGTTTTCTACAAATTCATCCTAGAACCTCCATAATGTGGGCTTTGAAGAATATGAAAAATCCACTCATCAAAAAGAAGAAGAAAATGAGAGGTCCTAGATGTGCCAATCAGGATAGCAGAGGCATGTTATTTTTTTGATAAGTGTAGTGGCATGTTATTTAAAGTAGGAGGTAATTGATGAGGTGTGATTATTGCGTATTTGGTCAACGCACAGTAGTTTAGTAGAACCACAACTTGGTGATGGCGTCATAAACTAATGTGGCAACTATTCAGGTGAAGAAATTATTTTGTGTTTTGGTTATGACCTTCATCCTTTCCTTTGAGCAAATGAGCCATTTGTTCCTAAATGCAAGGCTTGGAAGAGAAACTTGCTATGAAACACCCTTCTGTACAAGCTCTACCATCTCCATTTTCAATCTTCTTTGCAACAGTTGAGATGAAAAATGCATCCAGGTTGTTTCTGTAGGTTTTAGTTTTGGATCTAAAATCAATTCTTAAAAGGATCATGACGCCCATCAGATATGCATGTGGTTGTATTGGGAATGATTGTATCACACTCATGTGAGCAAAAAGTTTACCAAATTGCTCATTTCATTTGCACCCTCTTTGGATTGCTTGCAAAAAGTGATGCAGCCATATCTCTATAGACAGCAAAGCATGGCGATTTAGTATAACAAACGCTATTGCTTTTTTCTTTTTGTCTTTTTAAATTCATTGTATTATCTTTCATAATTGCTTGAGATAATGGAGAGGTGGGAACAAAGTTGTGTTGTTGAGTGATAATTGCTTGTATATTTGAACAAGGATCAGTTTGCTTTTCTATGCTTGATTATCCTACTGTATGTTTTAGAATTGCAAACTTGGTTTAATCGCTCTTTGGGTCTCATAATTACATTTATATTGACTTTTAAGTTTGAGTGGCCAAAGAAGATTTATTCTTTGGGCTTAGTCTCAGATCTTATAGTCTAGTTTTACAATGAATCCTCTTTGATGTTGTATCTGGATGTATTTAGATTTTTAAACAAATGATTTTAGTTTTTAGATTTGTTAAAAAATGTTTCTTTTAGTATATGGTGAAAAAAGTTTATTTTAGTACATGTTACTGTATTGGAATAGTTTCATGTGCTTATGTCAACTTGTTTACAGTACCATGAACAAGATAAGCTATTTATCAGCACCCAGTTCAAGCTTATTTTCTCGGGATTCCTTCCATTTGCTGTCATATCCAGGTTCATCTCAAACTTCACATACTCGTAGGGGAGGACGTTTCACAGTTAGAGCAGATGCTGTGAGTACTCCTTTTTTTAGAGCTCGTTTGGATTCAGAGTGTGTTTTTTTTTTTTTTTTTTTTTATAAGTAAAAATTTTATTCAACGAATGTAATAGGTGAAGTCCATGGTACATAGGGAGTATACAAAAGAAACACCTAAATACATTCAACTACTAAATCAGCGAGGACAGAAGCTCATGAACTGCCCCACCATTCAAAACAATAGCTGAAAACCAACTACATTCAACTCACAGAGTGTTTCAGCTCATCTTATCGCATCATTACAACTTTTTTAAATTCCCACACAAAATATAATAAACAATTCAACTTTTTCAAATCCTAATTCAACATTTTCAAATCCCAAAACAATAATTATATTAAAAAATAATGTTTTAATAATATTTTATTCAACTTTCAACTTTCATCTAAAACCATCTCATATCATCTCTTAATCCAAACAAGCCCTTAATCTTATGTTGTTTACTTGGCTAATGTTTTTCCTTCATTTTCTTTATTATTAAGAGTCTGGTATCAATGTTGGCCTTGTTATATTTTGCTTATAAAATGGATGCTCATCAATGGTTTTACTTGTCAAATTAAGGTACTAATATCTTCAATCTACAGGATTTCTATTCTGTTCTTGGGGTGTCAAGAAATGCCACTAAATCTGAAATTAAAAGCGGTACATACACCTTTCACCCCTTTTGGCTGATTATTAGATGAATTCCTTAACTTTTATCTGCTTTCTAAATTAGTTTTCTTGTTCATCTTTTACAATGATTTTTTCCCTCTTCTAAGCATCTTTTGCTGTGATTTGATTAGTTATTTTATGGCTTTAACTTTAACCAAATGTAGCGGCCAATGATATTAGTTTTCTCCATGTTTATACTCAAAGCAAATGCTTCTATATTCCACCATGCAGCTTACTACAATCTCATTCGAATCCTTCTTTATTTGAATAATGTTTCTTTGGAGTTTGGGTTTTCTTTCTGGTTTTGAAAAGTAGGAGAAGATTCATAATGTTAAAGACTCTGCAGAAGAAGTGCCTTTACTGAACGAGATTTTGTGATAATATTAAACTTATATTTCCAATCATGATGAATTATTTTCTTCTTTTAGAGTGTAAATTAAGATGGCTCATGGTAGATTTCATAATATTAATGAGCAGAGGCTTCATGATTTGAGTAGCGTTGTGTTATTCCTTACTAAACCTTTAGCAGCTAAACTTGTGGAGCATATTTGGGGAGTTTTAATCAGTGGTATCAGATCGAAACAGTTTTCATTTTGAATCTATATGAGATAGTTGGAGAATCAGTATCTAATTTATGTCACATATAAATTCTTCATGGTTAGAAGCTCATTTTCATAGCTTCAACTATAATTACCCGAGTTAATGATGAAAACACATAGCCTAGCTGTGAACCTCAGCATTAAGCCCATCTGTTCTTATTTTCATTTTTTTTTTTTTATTTAGACTTTTCTCCCTTGTAAATTTAAATGACAAAAAAAAAAAAAAAAAAAAAAATCTTCCACTAGAATTGATGCCTAGAATGTTTAGAATTTTAGATTGTGATATTGCCATTAGTGCACGTGATTTGTCATAGCTTAATTTGATGAATAAGAAGAGTTGTAATCTTATCTGTCAGGCAAGAGCAATTAGTAGATGGGAATTTTATAATGATCAAATTGAAATGTATTATTTAGTTTTATATTTTCTTATTTTACCTGCAACAAGAACTATATTTCCTTTGACAGTCTGGCTAGCGAAGTTAATTGAATATTGACTTTTGCCCTTACCTGTTTTATTGTTTAATGTTTTTGTATTCCTCATTGCTTTTCGCTTTTCAGCCTATCGGAAGCTTGCTAGGAGTTATCATCCAGATGTAAACAAGTGAGTTGATTTGCCTTTTCTCCTTTCCCCCTTCTGCTGTGTGGGTTCCTCTTATCTCCTGAATCAACAAGTTTTTGTTACGAGTGATTCTATTGTTGGTTTCTAAGCCATTAAATGTGTAACAGTGTAATTGATACACATTTCATTCAATAATCCGTTGCACATGTTATTAGATTGTAGATGTAGATATCACAGGCAAGGGTTTGAACTGCATCAAGCATACATCAATCCTCCTAAATTCTGATGGATTTTCCCTCACAACCATGCTTTTCACAAGAAGGGTTCCAATGAGGCCGTTTTCTTTTTTTGATTTTTTCCCTTTATGGAACCAAGTCATTTGAGATATTAGGCTTTTGAAATTTTTTTATACAATGATGTTGGTGTGAAGATAGCGTTCATAATTTGGTGATATTCAGTTATTTAATTTGTTTGCTTTAATGGGGTTTTGGGAGAGATTTTGATGTTCATGTTCCCGTTCTTTGAATGGTTCACAATTTAGTTTAAAGGGCCTATTTTTCTATAGGTAATAGAACCCTTAGGGATTGGCTCAAGTGGTAAGGGTCTTGGTCTTAGTGGTATGCTTCCTTCGGGTCTAAGTATTGAACTCTTGGGTGCAAACCATTTCTAGGGGCCACGTCCTATTGGTGAAAAGCCGATGATTTACCTGATCCATGTGATGGGGATGCATCCATGGGTTTGGGATTTAACCGAATAAAGGACTTGTTTGCACGATCTCTGAGATTCCTCGTCATTAGAAAAAATTGTCTTTATGTAACAGATAATCTATCAGGATTTGGGAAGATTGATGGATTTTTGATTCACTACCAGTTATTTTTGTTGTTAGCAACCTTGGGAAGGCAGTCTCCTTCAAATCTTTATATGTAAAAGTACCCTCATTTTGTGTTGAAAATTGACTACAATCAATTTATGGTAAGTTTTTTTTTTTCTCGCTTGGTATTTACAAACCAATTTAGTCGGAGGCTTTTCTGAGTTGAGATGTACTGACTAATAACCTTAACCACAAATGGACGGTAACTTAGAGATTTGACTTATGTTATCCAGTTGATTATGTCAAGACTGTGTTTCGCTATTCTGAAATTTATGAAATGAGGGCCTGATTATAAAGAAAATAATTTTGAGGTAAAAAATGACTAGATGGGAAGGAAAACATGGGACTTTTACCAATTTGTATATGAAGTTGTGCTTGTCTTCACAGAAGATATAGAAATAAATAGTAGGATCATTTCATAGCCAAAAATCCTCTTTGAAGTTGTTTATGCCACTACTTTAGGTTTGTTTTGAGAGTTGTTTCAACTCCATTTCAGTCCAATCTGTTTTGTTTATATTTCATATTTTTTGCAAATTTGTGTTAACTATTTTATGTAATGCTTCAGAGAACCTGGGGCAGAGCAGAAATTCAAGGAACTTAGCAATGCGTATGAGGTAAAGTACTTGAGATTCATTATTGAGCTTTTTGGTTCACCCTGATCTAAAGTAGTTAATCTTATAGTGAGCAACTTGTTTTGCAGGTTCTGTCAGACGATGAGAAACGATCTCTATATGACAAATATGGGGAGGCTGGACTTAAAGGTGCTGGTATGGGAATGGGGGTAAGTAAATCTCTTATAATTGTTGGAGAAAGCACTTTTTTTGTCATTTATTCTACCTTCTCATGGTAGCGTATTTTCTATGGCAGGATTTCAGCAATCCTTTCGATCTCTTTGAGTCACTATTTGAAGGCATGGGTGGTATGGGTGGCATGGGGGGCAGAGCTTCTAGGAATAGAGCGGTTGATGGTCAGGATGAATATTACAATCTTGTCTTAAACTTTAAGGATGCGGTTTTTGGGGTTGAAAAGGAGATTGAGATAAGCCGACTTGAGAGTTGTGGGACTTGCAATGGTTCAGGTGCTAAACCAGGGACCACGCCATCCAAATGTAGCACATGTGGTGGGCAAGGCCAGGTTGTCTCATCAGCAAGGACCCCCTTAGGTGTCTTCCAGCAGGTGATGACCTGCTCTTCTTGTGGTGGGACTGGGGAAACATCTACCCCTTGCAACACATGTTCTGGGGATGGTCGGGTAAGAAGATCTAAGCGGATCAGCCTTAAAGTTCCAGCTGGTGTGGACTCTGGTAGCCGTTTAAGGGTCAGAAATGAAGGTAATGCTGGAAGAAGAGGTGGGTCTCCTGGTGATCTCTTTGTCATTATTGAAGTTATGCCGGACCCTGTCCTAAAACGTGAGGATACCAACATTCTGTACACCTGCAAGGTGTCCTACATTGACGCGATCTTGGGGACTACAATCAAGGTTCCAACAGTGGACGGAATGGTTGATTTGAAGATCCCATCTGGGACGCAACCAAGCACAACACTTGTAATGGCCAAGAAAGGTGTTCCTTTCTTGAATAAAAGCAACATGAGGGGTGATCAGTTGGTTCGTGTCCAGGTTGAAATCCCGAAGAGATTGAATGCTGAAGAAAGAAAGCTCATCGAGGAACTCGCTGATCTAAGCAAGGGCAAGACTACAAACAGTATGAGATAATTGTCTGTGTCATCATTTTGTATCCATCAATTTATGGCTGATCCCTTCAGTTCTCCCTCTGTGGGTGCAACTTTGTTTGAACCTTTGATGCACATCGAGGGGAATCAGCAGCTCTCAGTCTGTTGAACTCTGGGAAGGACGAGCAGCTGTTTTGTAGTCGTAGGTAATGTATATTGTGATCAATTTTCCCCACCCCACGCAAGGTATCCCTAATGACAGGAGGTAGAAGAGGAGGTGAAAATTGAGGATCCATCACACTTTCATCGTCTTTGACTCTGTATACAAACCTAGAACTTTATTCTTTGGGCCCAAAAAAATTGAGCTACAACGCATTTTTTCCTTTAATTTAAATTTTTTTTGGGGTTTTTGATGAATCAAAAGCCTATATACATAATTGTATCAAATTATATAATTTTTTGAAAGGTTTTTATTTATTTTTCTCGCCATTACTGTGTTTTGGTTGATAATTTTTGCTTTCGGGCATCCCAGGCAAATAAATTACTCTATTGTGATTAACATAACATTTAAAGTTAGTTTCCGGATTCTATAGATCCCAACTGTGTCAATCGAGATGGAGTTCAATGAGACTGCTCCATTTCCATTTGTCCAGGACAAAAAAAAGATCAAAGAAAAAAATATTGTTAAGCATACCAATTACCATAAACCTGTACTTCGTTTCTGTCAAATATTTTGATTTATTATTTTCTGTCGTAACAGGCCGTTTTGAAGTTGATTTGAATTGAAATTAATTGAGTTTTTTATAAATAGTATTAAGTTGAGATGATGGAGTGAGTTTTATGAGGCTCACTTAAGATAAGTTTAGATTTATTTAAATGTTAAGTTGAGTTTAGATGTATTTATGGAAAATTAAAAAAAAATTTGGGTTCTGCGTGTATAGAGGTGTTGAGTTCAAAAAGGTTATAAGTTCCACGTGTAAAGAGATTTTGTGTGGAGATGAGTTTAATAATTTAAAAGTTAAGTATTTGATTATTAGACTCAATTTAAAATTAGACTGAAGTTGAGACTGAATGATGCAATCAAGGATATAGGCAAGTTCATTCCATAAAAGATACAGAATTTGTTAAGAAGCAGTGGCACATTAACATGTCTTTGACAACTCGCAAAATAAATAATTAAAGATATTACTAATTAGGCTAACAATTCATTGCAGCAGAATACCTAAATTAAAAAGAAAAAGATATTGGGGTGAGAGAGGCTCGAACTCTCGACCTCAGGATAACTCAGAAGCTATGAGACCTACGCGCTAGCCAACTGCGCCACCACCCCGGTGATGTTTGATGTCGCATCTTTAACTACTTGATAGATGGACCGTTTCAGCGACCTTATTTGTAAGCCTAGCTTTTAGATCTTTCTTCTTTTTGGTAACAAATCAAGTGATGTCTGTGTACTTGAACCTCATGTTTAATCTATAAGGTAGCTCCGGAATCATGTTTAATAGTGGGCGGGACCCAACTGCCCAGAAATCGGCATGCTTACTTTCTAATATTTGAAGGCTATTATAAACTTCTGTTAAAAGTTTTATCGGAGTCATTTTATCTATTTTTTATATATTTTATTGATATAATTAACTGTGTATGATTTTTTAATATAAAATAAATGCTGAGCTTTGCACATGCATATATGTAATATAATTAAATTTTTAATAATACATTTTCCTTTGGCTCATCCTACCGAGTAATTGATTATTATTAAAAAAGTTCCAATATTTGATGGTCTTGCAAGAATTTCACTAAACACAATATGAGTCAATCCCAAAAACAATATCCATCAATTACAGATCCTAGATAGAGAAAACAGCATTACACAACTGAGGCTGTAACCATAATAGCAAAATTATTAATATTTTGAGAACTGCTACAGATATAAAGATATTATATAAAAATAAATTTATAAATTGATATGGTTTCATGTGATTCATTAGATTTACTTTATAATAAAAGTAGCTTTATAATCTGATATACTGCATCAAACCACAACAATTTATTAGTTTATTTTTATATAATTCTTTTCTGTCTAAAGTATTTCAATAATATTTTTGACATTCACTCACTGTATGGCCAATGCAGAGCTTCCTTAATCAATCTTTCGAAATTGTTGTAAGATAAGCCTCCGATATCGGTAGCTTCCTCTGCTTTCTTCTTCCATTCTATTGCCTTTTGCCTCATCGCCTTCCCCTTATCCCCTCCCATCATTTCCTTTATCAGTGCTTCGATCTCATCACGTTTTACATCATGGTTGACCTCCATGCCAATCCCCCATGTGGTGCAGATATACCGACAATTTGGTTGTTGATCTGCGAAAAATGGCCAGCAAATAAGAGGCACACCGCAACAAACACTTTCCAAAGTAGAATTCCACCCACAATGTGTCAGGAAAACGCCCACTGCTGGGTGTGCTAGCACTTGTTCTTGGGGGCACCAACTTGCTATCAATCCCCTGTCTTTTGTCTCCTCAAAGAATGCTTCAGGCAACATTGCAGAGTCTCCCATCACTACATCAGGCCTAACAATCCACAGAAACGGGTGCTTGCTATTTGCTAGCCCCCATGCAAACTCCTTCAGATGTTGTTCGGTCATAACAGTCACGCTGCCATAATTCACATAAACAACTGAATTGGGTTCTCTTTTGTCAAGCCATTGGAGGCATTTCGTGTCTTCTTTCCATAAGCTCGCACTTAGAGACTTGAATTGGCTATCAGGAACATGCCGGCTTAGCAGGGGAAGCGGACCTATGTTGTAAATATTGCGAGGGAATTTAGTCGAAATTGCCTCGAGTACTTCATATTCAAACTCATCAAATGTGTTGAAGATGATCGCTGCAGAATTCAAGCAATTTCGTGCTTCTGATCCCATAAAGTCGAACATGGTTTCCGTGATGTCGGTGGTTCTAATGAAGCTAGGGAGGTCCTTGAGCCGGATGTTTTTAATGCCTGGAATCCAGTTGATTGGTGTGTCAAGCGTCCCATCATCTTTGAAAGTTTCGTCTGTAACACGAGAAAGACAGATTTATGTTTTGAGGAAACGTTGTTCGATTGATTCTAAATATGAACGGCAAAATCTTTTTCCCCTTTCCATGCTTGTAATTTCCATTCAATCCTTCCATATCTTTATCACTGCTCTTTCAAGTTTTACAACATCAAATAACGTTGATAATACGAAATTGCATGTCCCATAATAATATTTCAGTTTTACATATTTTCTTTTGTAATTTTAGTTCTGAAAAGTTTATTTAATTCGTAGGAGCAATTTTTACAGATTTATAAACAATAACATGCATGAATTTATGTATTTGGGAAAGAATATTGTTTAGTATTTTGGATAGTTTAGTATCTTATTTTGATTATCCATTTCTGCTTGCAGAATTTCTTTGGAGACATTTGATTCCGACAATAGTTAAGGTCATGTTTAATGAGTTTCTTCATTAGTACTAATCATACGGTACAACCGATCCTGCTTAATTACGATCATCCAGCTAGTTCTACTAAGAAAATAAAAAAAATAGCCAAAGTACCTTTGAAAGGAATGATTCCTCTCTTGATGAGTTCAGTAAAGGTAAGATATCCCATAAAGCCACAAGCTGAGGCAGTCCAGAGTTGAGCCTCCGGGATGCCTAATTCTTGAGCAACTTTACTTCCAAAACCCATAACTCCATCTGATACTATGCAACTAACCGGAGGCACTTCATCAGACTTTAGAGAGTTGAGCTTAAGTACAAGCTCTTTGAAGGGGGCCAAGCAGTTCTTTCTTGTTGAGTCACACAGGGCCGGGACTTCTTGAGTTGCATCGCGGTCAGAGGGTGGCATCCCGTCTGGAATTGTTTCGAACCTGAAATCCGGCAGGCCCTTCACATGGTCGGGTCCTTTGGACCGGATTAAGCGCATGTGGTTGAACTCAGTGTTGACAAAGGTTACGTGGAAACCCTTGAAGTGCAGGAGCTTGGCAAAGTGCATCATGGGGGTCACATGCCCTTGGGAGGGGTATGGGACACATACTGCATGGGGTTTCTTTGCTCCCACTGAACCCATCTCTGGCCGGCAAATTGAGCTATCTTGGTGGAATCAGAGTTCGAGGGTACTTGATATATGTATAGCTTACTAAGCTTTGCGCCTTTTATAGAAAAAATGCTTTGGTATTAACCCTGAGATGGAGTAGTGGAAGTATTTCATAAACTGTTAAGAGGTGTAAGAGATGATTTATCAGACATTACAACTAACAAATGTTAAGAATTCCCCTTTGAATAATACTGACAAAAAGATTCCCTTTATACAGAAGAGATCTAGATGAATCGGTTTAAAAGAATTTAGAAGAAAGATGGGGGATAGTTGTATGTTTTAGGTCTTGAAAATTGACATCTAAAGTTTCTGAGTTTAAAGAAAAAGTCCAGATATTTTTCCCTCGAATTTTAGAAGCCATGGAGTTTTTCAATTTCTTTTTGAGTTGTAACGGGGATTTTTCATA
Organism: Carya cathayensis; assembly: GCA_011037825.1. Lineage (NCBI taxonomy): Eukaryota > Viridiplantae > Streptophyta > Magnoliopsida > Fagales > Juglandaceae > Carya > Carya cathayensis. Next base: position 280,911 of record QGSO01000604.1, read on the forward strand.
TTTCTGGGGTTATGGGAGATCTCTTCAATATATATATATATATATATTTATATTTTTTTTTTCCTTCAATTTTTTTGTGGCCATGAGTCAAGACCCCCCCCCACCAGGCCTGAAAATATACCAAAAAAAAAAAAAAAGGGAACTTGGGGACCCCAATATTCATGATTGAAAGAACTAGAGATATTTCATTACATCCTAAAATTGCCCCTTTGGTATCTAAGCTAACATTCTTTATATTATGTCTTCTAACCATTAAAGGGTTGCAATGTGCACCATATGTTAATTAATTAAGTTAACTACGTACTTTTCGTTCATCTTTAAGCTGATCATAAGATAGTCGGAGTATGCTTCTGTTTTTTTAAGTTCATAACTTAAGGATGCAAAAAGTAGCAGAAGTATTAATTTAAGACATCACTGTATAATAAGTAGCACTTGAAAAGTGATGCTATTTTCTCCTAAAATGAAGTAAAACAAGATCATCATTTTCGGTTGCATCGTTTGAATTTTTTTTCTTTTTGTCGTTTTCGTTTTCCATATGAGCCGGGGAAAACGATTGTTATTACAGTGAAGATCATACTGTGGATTATCTAGTAATTATTAGGTGTCTGAAGAATGGAACTTTTCTTCATGTCCTTTTCAGTAGGTCGGCTCATGGCATATCACCGAGTATCCAAAATAATGGTCGTCTTGGCCCGCCATCTTATGATGAATCCAAAAAGTAAAAATAAAATAATAATAATTATTGGGTGAGAAATGCACTTTTGAATCTACCATTATCTCAAGAGAAATAACATTTATAATTATGATTATTTAAATATTATGTAGTCTTTTAAAAAAAATTAATACGAGATTTATATAAAAAAAATTAATTTTTTAATCATAAATTTTACTTTTTTTCAAAATATTTATATAGTATTTACACATTTTATAATTATATGTAACATTACTTTTATCAAAAAGAGTAGGATAAAAACAAAAAAAACCTACCATTCTTTGACAAGTTCTATTGATAGAATATTGTTAGCTAATTTGAATTTAGAGAATATTTTATATCATATCATTTCATCTTATTTCATCTCATTATTATAATTTTTTTAAATTTTTAAATAAAATATAATAAATAATTTAAAATTTTTAAATCTCAATTTAATTTTTTTAAAATTTAAAATAATAATAATATTAAAAAAATAATAATTTTTTTAACTTTTAACTTTTATATAAAATTATGACCTCATTTTATTTTTAAATTCAAACGAAGCCTTAATCAGCTTGAAAGTTTTTCAATATTAATTACTAACGTAAATTAAGTCAAATTAACCGGCAATTAGAATATTATCAGTTGGAGGAGATCGATCAGGTCGTGTCATCATCCATTGTCCTCTTTCGCTAGCTTCATATATATACACACACACGACTCCTTTGTAACCATAACTTTGAAGGATTTGCCCTCAAATGGTTGGTTGAGTTGAGGACCAAATAGCAAAAGAACACATATCATGCAATATCTGTCAAAAAAATCATTGGAATGCGTTGCTGTCTAACCTCGGCCATATATGCATGATATCTAATTTATATACGAAAACTCAAAGCAAACAGAACTTTGCCTACACATCTGACAGTCAAATTAAGATGATGATCATGTGCTCTGAATTTGAATTCTCTGTCTTTATCTTTTCGTTATATGCTTTTGTCTGCTCCAAAAGCCACCGAGCTAGCTGTCAGAATGGGATCATGTCCAGTTAAAAATGTTGGGATCTTTTCGGTAGATGCTCTTTAAGATGCGTGCCCTTACATGCTTGCATCAGTGTGTTCCATCTTTCAGGTTGAAATTCCAGACTAGGTGCCAACTTACGTGTCTTTATGCTCAAGTTTCAGTCAAGGATAGACATCATGATTTTTGTCAGTAAAAATTTAATTATAAATATAATTACACATTAATATATATATTAATTTAATATAATTGAATATGTAAATTAATACGTAAGTTTACTTGTATATAACAAAACCTTTTGCGTAAGAATGGAACTATCCTCCGGACCTTACCACGTGAGAGGGTCGGTACTTCTAGCGTGCGGCTATAGCTAGGTAAAAAAAAAAAAAAAACCTCTCATTTCATTCTTTTTCTTAAAAAAAAAAAATCAACCAAGTATCATATTTTGTTGTTTCAAAGATGGATGAAGTTTAAATACTTCCTAAAATTGTTTGTTATGTGTCAAATACAATTGGGCACATATCGTTGCACGTGTTAGTTTTGAGTAATAGAAGTTGGGCTTGTTTATGTGGAGCTTGATTTTCTAATTTAGCGACCTGATTTGACAAGAATTCATTGTAATTTTTTGATGGAGTTTGAATGAGGCTTGGTCCCTTTTTAGCTCTTAAACCAATCCAACCTGCTAATTAAGGTTTTACTATATATATATATACATCGTATTATTTTGTACGGCTGTTGTATTATCGTATTGTGTATTCGACTATCATCTAAAATAAATATTTTTACAATTTTGTAGACATAGACTCGTTGTCAAACCACATAAATTTTGTATGTCGTGTGTGATTAAATCTTTTTTTCCTTTACTTTTTCTCTTATCTTTTCTAAAAATAGAACACACAATTGGATTTGAAAGCAATTAATAGATCGAGATTTAAAAACCAGTCATTAATTTTTGGAATCCTAATGCTATTATATTAAATTAAGAATATCTCAGGTGATCTGTTAATAAGAATAAGAATAACTAAAAATAATAATAATAAATACCTAATGCTATTCCTGGACCGTAGCGTTACAGCCGAAGTTTATATAGAACAATGGTTAGTGAAAGGTTTAATAAAAAATAAATTAAAAAATAACATGGAATTATCAAATTTAAAAAATTCACTGAACACTTATTCTTTTTTTAGACAAGCAAGTCATTTTAATCCAGTTAATTATTTAGAACTGAAATAATTTCTTTTCGCTTGTTTTCTTCTCTCTCATCTTCACTCTTCTTTTGGTTTTTCTTATTGCTTCCGTGTAAGAATATACAAAAAGTAATTGAATGTTAATTGAAATCGAATCCGAAAAATAATGTCCATTAATTACTGATAGGTAGCTGTGATCGATATATCAAGTTGGATATATATCTTCTTATATATAAAAGAGTCAATCCTGAAATGAATAGTAAGCACAATATTTCTTCCAATTTTATCCTTCCTCTTTACAGTAATATCTAATTTTATCCTGAATTGAACAATAATGCACAGTAAAGATAATAAAAAATTCTATAAATCGTCAAAAATATCCGTGAATACACAGTAATACACAGTAACGATGCACAGTAATATAATACACAGTAACTATGCACAGTAATATAATAATAAAAAATTTAAAATGCACAGTAAAGATAATAAAAAATTCTATAAATCGTTGAAAAATTTCCGTAATTACACAGTAACGATGCACAGTAATATAATAATTCGATTCCTATACAGTAAAGATAATAATTGAACGCACAGTAATATAATATAAAAAATTCAAAATGCACAGTAATGATAATAAAAAATTTTATAAATCGTCGAAAATATCCGTGAATACACATTAATGCACAGTAAAGATAATAAAAAATTCTATAAATCGTCAAAAATATCCGTCAATACACAGTAATGTACAGTAAAGATACACAGTAATATAATAATTCGATTGCTACACAGTAACGATGCACAATAATATAATAATTTGATTCCTACACAGTAAAGATAATAATTGAACGCACAGTAATATAATATAAAAAATTTAAAATGCACAGTAAATCCTGACTTTGTTCCAATATCTATCGTACGTATAAAAAGAATTGCCGAGTAGTTGAAGTGAAAAGAAGTGCCAGCATGGCTATTATATATCTATAAATATAATAGCCTTGCAGGGGCATGATATGATGTTCTATTAGACTAATCCTCTTTAATTTTGACCGTTAAAAAAAAAAGAAATTGATCTTAGGGATGGATGAGGTCATACATGGTAGGCCAAATGCCAAATATTATTATTTTAAAGACAACGTCAGACAAACACTATAATTTTAGAGGTTTTTGTTTTGAGGACTGAGTTGGGACATAAAACAAAAAGATTTTCTTGTATTTATTATTTTCCACGTAAATCTTAGAATATGATCTCATCACCTCCCTCAAATATCCTTAACACCAAATCCTCAAATATCTGCCTCTTAATGCTTATCACTTACAGGGGTGATTCCTCAAATCCTACTCACGCCTTAATGCTTATCACTTATATTATAGGTGTCAAAATCTGGATGATTTCAAATTTTCTCATCTTCTTATAAATCCACCACCGCTTAGTAGATTTTACCTTCTTCATTTTCTACTTTTCCTATCCACTAAAATCGACTGCTAGGTCCTTGGTCTCTTAAGGTTAAGAGGTATTTTTTTTTTTATGTTCATTGTTCTGGATTCAATATTTAAAACTGTTTGTTCAAATCATTTATTTGTATGCAATATTTATTTATTACATGAAAGAAATGAACTAAAAACCTACAAGCCTTCAATTGTATGCAATATTTCCTTTTTTCTCAGCGTTCTGTGATATCATTTGTTCTGTGATATCAGATCTCTGTTCACATCTAAAGTCTAAGAAAAAAATAAAAAAAAATTTTTCTCGACAACCAAACAATCAAATGGATTGAAATAAACTTTCTCTGTTCACATCTAAAGTCTAAGAAAAAAAAAAAAAATTTTCTCGACAACCAAACAATCAAATGGATTGAAATAAACTTTCTTTCCTCGTCCTACCAATTGTTTCTCAGCAACCAAACGAGGAAAAAAAAAATTCTTTGACAGATCTGAAATTGAAACCAAAGAACGTGTTCAGATCTGTCAACATATGTTCAGATCTAAAGATAACATGGCCTACTTCAACTTAGATCTAGATTAACAGATGAATCCTCTAATCAATTTACACCCTACTTCCAAATCTTCTCTAAAACCCCAAATTGTACAAAATCTTAAGAGTTTTGTACATTTCTACAAAATCTTAAGAGTTTTGAATCATATAACAACAAGATGGAATGAACTTATGAAGCTGCCCTTCAGGTTTGCATCCAACCGATTGACAAATCCAACAAAAAAAGAAATCAACTCTGAGGAACACATATCCAACAACCACATTTAGATCCAACAAACAGAGAAATAAAAAACTCACACACAACGGTGGTCGTCCTCTTCGTCGGGGCTTGCAGCCGTCAGTAGAGTGATGGTGAAAGTATATGGCAGAGAGAAAGAGAGAAATAAAAGGATAGAGAGAGAGAGAAAGAAAAGCCGGAGAAATGGGGGGAGGGAAAGAGAGCATCTTGAGAAATGGAAGATTTCGGGGAGAGAGAAAGAGAGCGCAAAATAAAAAAAAAAAGGGGGAGAGAGATAAAAGGCATGACCTTTAGCCATCCTGTGAAGGTAAGGTGGATGGTGGAGATTTGAGTGCAGGGAGATATGACAAAGAGAGCATCAATAGCTGGCACACACCCATGCATCATTTGTAGCTATTGCCATAGAGATTAGCATATCTCCCAGAAAGCCCTTTGATTAATGAAACTTATAAACATGCGCCCCATGATCAGAGTGGTTAGGTAGGAAAAATGAAGTGATAAAAAAATTAATTAATTAATTAATTATTATTAAATTAAAGAAAATTGTGGACAACTTCATGTGAATTTGATCATAATTGTTGACAACTAGCACATGATAATAGTATTATTATTATTATTATTTTCTCTAATCACATGTTAATATTATTAAATCATACAGACCTACCATTCATTATTAAAGTCTTTAAATTAACAACTTGGCTGGATTTGATTATGCTGGTTGATTCCCCCCTCTTGTTAATAAAAAATTTTGCTTATCAATATCTGACCGATATTTTTTTTGTATATACTGAATTTATTTATATCATCTTTTTTTTTATCATTAGAATATTTTTTTTATGTATGTTTTATTTTGTCAGATTTGTTGCTTTTGTTTTTGTTTGGCTCTTCATCAATCTGGTTGGTATCAATTCGCTGTGTCTACTTTGTTCCTCTATTTCTGCTCCACTTCTTGGTATGTTTTTTTTATATAAATACTCTAACTCTTGTTCCCACCTATCATATTAGTTTTAATCCCTTTCTTATCAGCTTTTCTAGTTTTTGTCCACATGATCTTTTCCTTGACTATATGTAAAGAAAATTAAAGTAGCTAGCGAAGAAGATATTGGATTGATATCTGCAACTTGCTTAGCCTAAGTCGGTATGGTTTTTATTTTTTATTTTTTTGCTCTCAGTTGAAGATGTTTTGATCTCCAGACTATGATCAAATACATGATAAAAAGCTTTGACCAAGCTTTTATTAGAAACGAACAAACAGCAGTGCTTCACCCCGAGCCCCCCGTAGCAGACAAACAACAATAAAATAAAAAAATTAAAATCCCAAATTTCCGTAGATTCCTACAAAATCTTAGAGCTTTAAATCAAAATTAAATCGCATTCACAAGAAATAACAAAAAAATTTCATCCAACCAATTCACAAAGCCAACAAATAAATTAATCCATTCTGAGGAATAGCTATGCAAGAAACAAAGTGAATACCGAAACAGCTACCAGCTACAGATCAGATATGACCGGTTGAAGAAACAATTCGGGGCTTGCAGCCGTTAGTGGGATGATGGTGAAAGAGGAGTCGGAGAAATGGGCGAAGGGAAAGAGAGCATCTTGAGAAATGGAAGATTTCGGGGAGAGAGGGAGAGAGACCGCAAAAAAAAGGGAAGAGAAATGGAAGAAGGGAAGAGAACGGAAGAGGGAGGAAAGTGCGTCGGCCATGGATTTGTTGGAGAGAAATTTAAAATTTTCTGTCTGCTTCTTGGGTGACCGGATGGATAAAAGGCATCAGCTTTACCTATTTCACAAGGTGGACGGTGGAGATTTGAGTGCAAGGAGATTGATTGAAAGTGTTTTGCAATCCAAATGACCTCTAATTATTTCGTATGACAAAATTACTATAATTTGAATTAATACACGTGAATGTGTGGGACTGATCATTAACTAATGACAAAGCATATGATAACGTAATGGCTAAGTACTATAGCAGCTAGGACTACTTTTCTTCATAATTAATCTTAAAATAATGCCTATATAATATAATAATAATATGTGTCCTAATAATTGCTGAATTAGTTGCATGCACAGAATTATATATGCGCCCCATTCAATTCACGCATCAATTAAGGCTTTTTCAGTTTTACTAATCATTACTGATATATAATATCTTCACGTATATGAGCTAGCATGCACGCACCTAACTTTTTACACCTCGCACACATTTTTTGACTTTTCCAAAAGGCAAAAGCTAATTTCTTTCTTTCAAATATTATAATTAATTATATATAATATCTTCACGTACATGAGCTAGCATGCACGCACCTAACTTTTTACACCATTTATTCCAATTCATCAAATGTCCATCTACCACGGCCCCTAACTACCTTTCTAGCTGTTAATGGAAGAAATTATATATAGTTTGAATTAATGTTTTATTTATTTTTTATTTTTCCTTATCATGCATATTTTGTACAAACATTTGCAGCAAGTAATTAATTTCCAAAAAAATAAAAACATGTTTAAGATCATAGTATATAATTGGAGCTTAAAGTGCCTTAATTAATTATTCAAATCAAAAGCCTAAAGCGAGTTGGTTCCCTTTTCATAAGCCAAGAGAAATGGTAATTATAAAGACGTGTCTTTAAATATTTAGCCCTTTAATCATCTCTCAATGTGTATCAAATTATAATTATTAAAAAATTGTTTCTTATTTTTTATCCAATCATTATTTGATATCATAACAATAATTAAAAAGACTTGCTAATATAAAAAAATATATATTATAGCTACCTTATATTCGAACAAATTATCATTATAAACATAGAGATTAGAGAGAGGCAAGATATATAAATATATATATATATATGCATGGCTTTGTGGGGACCTGCCATGCATGGTATCCTTAAAGTTTAATCGAGTTAAGAAGATTTTGATGCTTAAAAAATTCAAATATTTTCGTTAAAGTTCAAGAAGGATCGAAGACATGATTTGTGATGAATCTATTAATTACGTGTATAGAGTTGAGGTAATGTATATAATAAATGATAGTTGTAATCGTGAGTGCGCAAATGTAATATAATTATTTTAAAAAATATATATAAATACAGTTAAATCTACATAAAAAAATTAATTTTTTAATAATAAAAATTATTCTTTTTCAAAACGATTAAATAAAATTTACGTATTTTATAACTATAAGTAATATTATTCAATGCATATATGGTTTAAATTTTGTTATCTGTATTTTTTTTTTTTTAATAGCATCAATACCGGGTGCCAAATTAATATCATGGTAGGCCACTTCCGCAAAGTAGGCAGTGTGTAGAAAATTATTAGCCCAACCTGCTTATGATAATGACATGATCTTGACAAAAGGGTATCATGCTAGAGCTAGCTTCATTATTCAGTTGGCTTTAATTTATTCTTAAAAAAATAAGGCTAGCTAATGGTTGCATGATAGTGTAAAATTATATAATTGAAATTTTGACCTTGTGCCTAATTTTTTGAGTACAATTTCTGTTCTGATATTTTTTATTTGATTGGTTATATTGTAAGAGATAAACATTTTAAATAAATAAATAAATAAACTTATATTTCTCCTCACATTGTAGGATTCAGACGTTTATCTATTTGCTGCTATCTCGGATACTCCATTTCCTTCAGGTTCTAAATTATTTTCTAACTATTTGGCTTCTACTAAATTTTATTTATTTTGAGATATAATAGTTGCATTTAAATTTTCTGTATTCATTTCCTTATGTCTATAGTTTTATTTTATTCATGTCATTTTTTCATTTACTTATTCTCGATTACTTCGTACACATCGTAATTGGTTTATATACAATTTGTGTTACCACATTATGAACATATTTATAACATTTATTTATTTTCTTATAGACACAAATTTTTCCCATCATTGCTCTTCAACATTCCATTGGAATTTCCTACTATCTGACTAAATCGAATTATTGAAGGATTTATTCTCTTCAATAATGCAATGAAACGTGGTAAGATACATCGATATATAAATAAAAATACATCTAAGTATAACCAAACATTTTCTTCATATTATCTTATATGGATTTCCTATTTGAAATAAATTTGAAGGTGTTGAGAAAGACCAAAGAAAAAAATCTTC
>QGSO01000604.1:310276-347757 GCA_011037825.1 Carya cathayensis
TGTTCAGTCATCACTGTCATGCTGCCATAATTGACGTAAACAACTGAGTTGGGTTCTCTTTGGTCGAGCCATTGGAGACATTTTGAGTCTTCTTTCCATAAGCTTAAACTTAGAGATTTGAGTTTGCTATCAGGACTATGTCGGTTGAGTAAGCGAAGCGGGCCTAGGGTGTAAATCTTGCCAGGGAATTTGGCTGAAATTGCTTCGAGTACTTCATATTCAAAATCATCAAATGTGTGGAAAATGATCGCTGTAGAATTCAAGCAATTTTGTGCTTCTGATCCCAGAAAGTCGAAAAAGATATCCTTAGTGTCGGTGACTCTGATGAAGCTAGGGAGATCCTTAAGCCTGATGTTTTTCATGCCTGGGATCCAGTTGATTGGTGTGTTGAGCGTGCCATCATCTTGGAAGCTTTCGTCTGCATGCATGACATGGAAGACAGATTTCTAAGTTCCCGTTTAGGCAATTTTTTTTTTTTTTAATCTCATCTCATCTCAATATTTAAACAAAATTCGAACACAAATATTTTTTCAATTTCGCTGTCATAGTTTTTCATCTAATAGTTACTATTCATTACAACTTTCTCAAACTACTTTTATATAAAATATAAAAAATAATTCAACTTTTTCAAATCTCAAAATAAAAATGATATTATAACAATATTTTAATTTTATATTTATCTAAGTTTTTATCTCTCATTTATTAAAACTCAATAAAAATTTTAACTCAAACTATTTTATTACTATTCACAAATCATCTCACTATTATAACAGATTTTTTATTTCATCTCATCTAACTATCCAAACGAGCTAGGAACTGAATTCCATGTCCCATAATTTTTCAAGGAAAAAATGAATTTTTCATTGAAAAAATTGCATTCACCAAGGCCCAACGAAGGTTGTAATTGCATGTTAAAAATATACTTTTATATGCTCCTTCAAAACAAAAATATTATATGCAGGTTGTGATTTTTTTGTTGGGGGCGAATTGATATAAATATAAAAGTATGTAAGTTCTTGTAGTCTCTCTATATGAGTACACATGCATTACTAAAGATCTATTTCAAGACTTGAAGTAAAAAATAAATATTGTAATTGCTCAAAATAGATTAAATAATAAAAAAGCCAATGTTGTTTTACAAATTCATCATAAAAGTACAAATAAATGATAAAAACTAAGAAAACAAAAAATAAAACTCATTGTTGAAGCTAAGACTGAACGTTGTTATAAGGCCTCTAATATATAGATAAGAATAGCTATGGAATATATGTTGCCTTCACTCCTAATTGTTAACTCAATGGCAGCATAGATGTTAAAAAAATCCAATCAAATTAAACCAATTAGCAGAAGACTTGAACGGATCGAAAAGTTTCAACAAATAGGAAAAATGAGGTTTTAAATATATCAACTAGCTTATAAGAAAAGACCGAAAATTTTCTTCCTTATATATTAAGAGATGTGAAAAAAATAAAAATAAAACAATCAGTGCATGTGAAACTGTGAGAATTTATTAATGACCAAGAAACATGTACATGTATGAAAAAATTATCGAGAAAATAAAAGAAACTTGGAAAACTATGTAATTAGATTTTTGAAAATTTTTGAGGGGTCAAATTGTCTTTATATTGAGGATATCTTAAAAAAAGTATGTATTAAAGAAAGGGTTTTGAAAAATTTTGAGCCCCTGATCGTACGTCTCAATCTCTCAAATTCAACATTCAAACACGTGCTATGCTTTATATATAATATCGCAAGGATTAAGAAGACATTTCTTTTTCCTTTTTATTATATTCTAATAATCTTATTTTGAAAAAGCTAATAAAGACGAAAGCTTGTGATAAGTCTAATCTAATTAGTTGATTACAATTTCAAGAACCTTATCCTTTATCTTCAGATATGATTCTTGACAAAGCTCGTGATCAAAATCTTGTTTGTTTTATTCTTAATAAACTTATCATGCATGCCGGCCTCCATGCCAACTGCACCATGAAAGCTTTGAAAAACAAAAATAGTCGAAGTACCTTTGAAAGGAAGGATGCCTCTGTTGATGAGTTCGGTGAAGTACAGATATCCCATAAAGCCACAAGCCGAGGCAGTCCAGAATTGTACCTCTGGAATGCCCAATTCTTCTGCAGCTTTACTTCCAAAACCCATCATCCCATCCGATACTATGCAACTAACAGGAGGCCAAGCTTCATCAGTCTGAACAGAGTTGAGCCTAATTACTAGCTCTTTAAAGGGGACCAAGCAGTTCTTTCTTGTGGACTCACATAGTGCACGGGCATCTTGAGTTGCATCAAGGTCGGATGGTGGCATCCCGTCCGGGATTGTTTCAAACTGGAAATCCTGCAGGCCCTTCACGTGGTCAGGTCCTTTGGACCGGATTAAACGCGTGTGGTTGAACTCAGTGTTGACAAAGGTTATGTGGAAACCCTTGGAGTGTACACTACAAAAAAAGGCAAGATTGGTGGCGTTTATATGCGCGGCGTTTGTTTATGCGCCGGTAGATATATAAAGTTACCGACGCTTAATATTTCCGCCAGTAAATTATTAAAATTCTCGGTGTTTAAATTGTTACGCCAATAATAATATATAGCTTTGGCGGCGTTTATAACAACGCCGCCAATATAGTAATTATGCGCCGGGAAATTAATAGTTTCCTGGCATTTATGTTGTTATGCCGGTAATAACATAGGTTTTTTGTGGCATTTATTTAAACGCCACTAATTTATTGATTATACGCCATTAAATTAACCGTGTTTACGGACGTTTATAATATTACGCCAGTGATAATATATAACGTCAACAGTGTTTTACAAAATGCCGACAATTGACAAAGTTTACGCTGGTAAAGTGTTGAATTTTTCGGCGTTTATATCGTTTGAACAAATGCCGGCCATTAATTTTACACCGGTACATAAGTAGTTTTCCGGCATTTATAGTGTTACGTCGGTAATAATTATATAGCATTGGTAGCGTTTACAANCCTATGTTATTACCGGCATAACAACATAAATGCCAGGAAACTATTAATTTCCCGGCGCATAATTACTATATTGGCGGCGTTGTTATAAACGCCGCCAAAGCTATATATTATTATGGCGTAACAATTTAAACCGAGAATTTTAATAATTTACTGGCGCCGGTAATAACATAGGTTTTTTGTGGCATTTATTTAAACGCCACTAATTTATTGATTATACGCCATTAAATTAACCGTGTTTACGGACGTTTATAATATTACGCCAGTGATAATATATAACGTCAACAGTGTTTTACAAAATGCCGACAATTGACAAAGTTTACGCTGGTAAAGTGTTGAATTTTTCGGCGTTTATATCGTTTGAACAAATGCCGGCCATTAATTTTACACCGGTACATAAGTAGTTTTCCGGCATTTATAGTGTTACGTCGGTAATAATTATATAGCATTGGTAGCGTTTACAAAATGCAAAAAATTGATCAATGAAACACCGGTAATTGATAAATGTGCCAGTGTATATATTGCTACACTGATAAGAATATATAGCATCAATAGTGAAAGCTATTATAAATTTATTGGTAGTAAAATAAATAATAATAAAAACTTATTTAAATGATACGAAAATATCCACAAAATCTTAATTGTTGAATTTCTGAGATGCCCTATCAGTAACTGCCATATATCGCATTCCAATTTTGGAAGGAGGAAGGGAGGTTCGATAGAACTATAAAAGAGTAGGGTTGTTCATTTGGGTTCCGGACCGGGTATGCCCAACCCAAAAACTGGATTTCAAACCTTGACCGAGTCCGGCCTAGATTATTAGGGTTATGACCTGAGTTGAAACCTGGATGAATCCAGATTCTTTAAAACTCAAAATCCGGGTTTTACACTTAATCCGGATTTTTTCTTTTTTCTTCTTCTCCTTCTTCTTTTAATAAATAGAAAAGCCTGTATATTATTAAATTTTTGCAAAAATATTTCAAAAAATCATATTAAAAAACATAATGCATTGAACATGGTCCATAATAATAAAAATATATCAAAATAGAAAACTTTATGTAAAAAATAACTAAAGTTAGAAACTAATTACCACTTTAACTAAATGCATGCAAAGAAAATATATACAATATTCATCATGTATAAATGTTCTTTTTGTTACTCACAGCTGTTGGATGATGCAAAAAATACCCCAGGCTCATGACTTGTGGAGAGCAAGTTTCATTGCATAAGCTTCCATTAAAATCATAATCTACCGGGCTTTTTGATTGCCTAGGATCAAGAAGCATCTTTTATTTTTTATTTTTTTCCCTTTCTCTGGTTTCTTAGAGCCAAGTATGCTTTAGGGGTTGGATCAAAGGTCTATCCACATGATAAACAACCAAGTAGACAAATTTCCAAAAAGGTGAGATGCCTGGCTAACACAAGAAGCAGGCTTGGCTATTAAAAATTAAAATACAAACACCAGTGTATTAAGAATAAAGAAATGGACCAACTATTTTACAACCCAATTCAAGAAAAGCCAATGTGATGGTTTCATTTTATCAATTATATATGTATATATATTGTTTGAATTCAAGCAAGAGTTCAAAAGCTGCTTCCTTTTTTTTTTTCACAAAGAATTCAAACTTTTAACTTTCTAAAACAATGGACCCACTATTTTACAACCCAGTTCATGAAAAGCCAATATGATGGTTTCACTTTATCAATTATATATGTGTATATATTGTTTGAATTCAAGCAAGAGTTCAAACTCTGTTTCCTTCTTTTTTTTCCACAAAGAATTCAAACTTTTGACTTTTTAGCATCATATCTCTGCTTAAAAACCAAAAAACCATGAGCAAAAAAGATCATAGCTAGTTAGTCCTCACCATGTTCATGAATAAATCTACCAAAACTTGACTAAATTTCATGTATATATATGCTTGAAAACTTACCAATAATTAGATGAATTTAATAATAAAAGTAAACCAGTAGCACCAACACCATCGCACAATGCACACTCCATAAATAACATACCATTCCACTAAGGATTATTTGATTACTAATATTTTTCTGAGCCTTTTATATGTTATATAGTACAAGAAAAGTGCATCCAAACTCTTATTTCCATTTGAATTTATAGCTCATATATTTGAACTCCTATGTTTCCATTTAAAGCTAATTACGTACCAGCAGCTCTTGAGAGCAAAATATTACTGCTTGCAGGTGAAAGGTTCTGGGTATGCTTGGAAAAGTCGATGGGGTTCAAATGAACATATGCAGTACTTGTCAATAACACCTGAGTTCTGTCGCTGTCATGGCATTATAAAAAAGGGGATATAAGAAGAGGAAAATAAAGCACCAAGTTTAATCATTCTGGAATCAAATATTGTACTGTAGACACTCTACAATCTAAACAGGTCTGTAACTGATGTCAAACCATATTGGCCCAGAAAAGGAATGTGGCTTAGCACTATGTTCACAACAAGGCTGCTCCCCATCTCTTACTCACGTAGTCCCACATTAGCATCTTGCTCCAGCTTGGACTTTCGAACTCAATTATTACAGGTTTCTTCAGGGATGTTTAAAAGCTAGAAAGATCGACTCTTTCCTATTTATCTTTCCTCTTCCCACACATTCCTCCCAGTTTCCTTACCAAGAATTACATGCCCTGTTTTACACAAACGTTTTACAAAACTCTGAATGACTAGGACATGAAGAAAATATTAATTGAGCTATGAAGATCACAACTCATCCTCTTCCACCGATTCTGCTTTGCAATTAATCAATTCAGGCAAAAATATGAAGTGTTAATAAGTACGTATATACATGTTTATAGAATACTATTGCCTATAGTCATCAGAGCTGGTCTGATCTATGGTGGTATGAGATCAGTTCCCGCTTGCAGGTGAGGAGGGTGTGAATGGAAAGGAATCTGACTTTGGGGGAGAGAAGTGAATGCAGTTTGATTGAAGTACATCATACATAGGTATGGTTGGAATTGAATTTGTTTTACAAGTTTTTAGAGCAGATGAAACTTTTGGAGTCAAAGAAACAGAGATGAAGGCAAATGCAAATTTAAATCATCTGCAGCTATATATTCACAGGTTTGAGGGCCTGGAAAAAGTTTGCTAAATATTGAAGCAGAAAGCTAAATATTCTTCAGAGATTAAAAAACATAAAAGAAATCTATAATTACTTTAAGAAAATTTTTAGTTGACAAGAGTTTATAAAACTGCAGAGATTAATACTTTCAAAGATTGGTTATTTCCACAGACCAAAAAAATCCAATAACTGTTACAAATATTACCTTCTCAATGTAGGAGTGAACCATATTCTGAATGTCTTGCACAAAACTCTCAGGTTGACCCTCTATAACACCAAGGAAAGTGTTAGATATATATATATATATATGAGTCCACCAGGGGCAAAAGGAGTCACAAAACTCAATTTTTGCGACAAAGCATTTTGCAGTAGACATGAAAATTGCATTTCACAAGAAAACGTAAACGAAGATGATTTCTAAATAAAAACTTGCAACAAGCGCATGACCAATGGCTGTTTTAAGGAAACCAAAGCTACAATCTTCACTCCAACATGAAGATTTTGAGGGTGTTATACGAGTACCTTCAGTTATGTATCTTTCATTTTGAGTAAGGCATCCTTGCATACAAGCGCATGACCAAGTGTTTTTATCTGAAATAAGCAGTGTTGGGAGTTTAAACACAAAATAGAAACATAAACCCACAACCAATTTGCATGAAAGAGTTGAGAGTTCAAAACCAAATTACCCTTCTCTTCCAAAATTAAGTTCCTGCACAATCAGCAATGACAGTTACAATCGTTAAGAACCAGAATTGTAGCTATGAGATTAAAAGATTTGTTTGAGGCGAAAAGCAGGCGCACCGCTAACATCTGGCTATTTGATTGAGCAAGGTTCCAATTCTGAAGCTGCAATTTTTGAAGACTCACTCGCAGGATATGGAAAGATAGATAGATAGAACAATTGAAGGACACTTCCTCTCGGAGATAAGTTTGAGCAAAGCCTTTCTCTCCTGGTGTGGAAATCGAAAACGTAAACAACCCTAGTAAGTGGAACCACAAATATCAGAGAGTATCGAGAAGCAAGCAAGATTGTACCTGGAGGAGTTGGTCGATGTAGGCCTCATCTGGGGGCGGCTTGTCATCTTGGCTGAGGAGAAAACTGCGACGGTGCTACGATGGACTGGTGGGTTTTTATCAATTGGGACTGGAGAGAAGAAGCTTTTAACTGAGAGAGGGAGAGAGAAGGAGAAGAGGGAAGGAGCGGGAGAGAAGCGGAACGCGGGAAAGACAGAGGGAAGAGAAGAGCCGCGGGAAGGGTGGGGGAAATATAATAAAAAAGAATATAGTTAGAGGGAATGATTCCCGCATTTTTTTCACAGCAAATTTTATTATGAACAGAAATTTCATCTTTAAAAATTACTATTGGAACAATAAAATAGTTGTAAAATTACTAATGGCAAGGGTTCTAGAGTGGTAATCCAATTTGAAGAGTTGTACGGCCGTGATCAGCTTTAAACAACTTCATAATTTTTTGCAATAAAAAGCCTTCAATTATTTTTTTTTTTTAATTTTGAAAAATATAAGAACAAGAAGAAAATATTAATATTTTGCAATAATAAGTTTGGAGCATATAACTATTCATGATACAACCAATAGTTCAATATACAACAACTATGATCTTAATGTTACTGGAGAAAACATTGGATTTAAAAATTATTGCTATTTAAAAAAAGAAGAATAAGAGAGTTTGGTAGGATATCCGGGTGGATAACCAGATTCAGTCCGAATCTCCAGTAACATTAAGATCATAGTTGTTGTATAAGGGTGTGTAACCGGATCCAAATTATAAAAATCGGGCGGTTTTCTGCTTTGAATTAATTGGGATTTCAATTCGGGTGAATAAACGGATTTTGACTTAAAACTCGGATATCCGGATTATAACTGGATTTAATTCGGATTTTTTTTTAATTCTTTAAAACTTAAAAAAAAAAATTATAACCGGGATTCAAAAGAAAAAAAAGAAAAGAAAAAGAGGATCCGGTTACGGATAACCGGATCTCAAAACCGAATTCAAGTTTATTTTAACAATTAACAATTAACAAATACTATATAGTTATTATAATCATTATAGTTATTTATCCTATCAATTTTTCCTCTCTATGGATTCAGACAGACAAAGGGCTGAGTGTTCTAGTGCTGCAGACCAACAGATTTTATGGAAGAAGCTATGGAAGCTAAGCATACCTCATCGAGTCAAAGTTTTTGCTTGGAGGGTATGTAATAATATTCTCCCTACCCTGCATAATCTGAAAGCTAGGAAAGTTATTGATAATGCGAGCTGTCAATGGTGTCAAATAGAAGAGGAAGATATAAATCATGCTCTATTTTACTGTCCTCTAATTAGAGAGAAGTGGATCCAGTTCTTTCCTTCTGATAACAGATACAAATTTTAGAGTGGATTACTTACATTTAGTTCATTTAGTGATAAGTAACAAAAAGGACAGGGGAGTTAGAGAAGTTTTTTCTGATGGCTTGGGGCTTTATGGTATAGGACGAAACCAAAAGATGTTTGAAAACAACTATATTGACACCAAATCAAGTCATTCAACAGGCTTTGACTCTATATGAAGAGCACAATGCAGTAAAAGAAGCAACAAAGAAGAAACTGAAATATAGTTGCGTTGGAAGCCACCTCCTGCAGGGTTCCTAAAACTTAATGTGGATGGTGCTACTTTTAGTGATCAATGTCGATCTGGTGTTGGTGTGGTACTAAGAGATGACAAGGGACATGTGATTTTAGCTGCAAGAAACCAAAAAGTGCTCTTGCTGATCCAATGGAAATAGAGTTGATTGCTATTTTGAGAGGGATACAATTGTCATTCCTCTATGGTATTGCTTTGAGCTCCAAATTGAAAGTGATGTCCCTACTAGTAGTTGAAGAATTGAAAAAGGAAGGAAGTCAACAACCTTGTGGAGTACGCTTGTTCAAGAATCAAAGCTCTTCTATCCACCCTTCCCAATTGGTCTCTTCAATATAGAGGTCGGGAATCAAATGGTGTTGCACATTCTTTAGCCAAATTTGCATGGCATCTTGAAGATTTACTTATATGGTGGGATTCTATTCCTGAATGTATATCCCAAGCTATTTGGGTTGATTCCTCATTGTAATGCAGTTATATGAATGAAGTTGATTTTTCCTATATATAAAAAAAATAAATCTATTTATTTATAAAATAATCACATATATACTAATACTAGTATTCTAATATAGACTATAGTTATACTTATACTAATATAATTGTACTAAATCACCATAACTAATACTAATATATAGCTATACTAATAGTCTAATATTAATACTATTATATAGTCTAATATATTATATAGCTATAACTAATACTAATATATATATATACTAATACTAATAATCTAATACTGATACTATTATATAGTCTAATATATTATATAGCTATAACTAATACTAATATATATACTAGTACTAATAGTCTAATATAGATCCCTTACAGTATTAATACTAATAGTCTATTATATTCTTTAATGTATTATGTATAACTATATAGTATATTAGACTATATAAATCTAATTAATACTAATATAGTATTTGTTGTTGGGTTTAATCATTTTATTTTATTAATATTTAGTTGTAGTATTTTTAATTATTTTTAATTTATTTTATTGTACTATTTTTATTTTATTGAACCCTCTATTTTTGGACTGGGCTTATTTTAGATGTGTTTTTTTTTCTATTTTGGGCCAAGCCTTCCAGTTTTCGAGCCTAGCCCAACCCATTGAACTTCAGCCCGCTGCCAGCCTGCCCAGCCCTCTATTTTCATTTTTCCCTAATTCCCACCTAATGATACGGTGCGTTTTGGTCATATTAGGGTTGTTTTGTATCATTTTATTTTCTTCCTCTCCTCACTCCTTAGTTCTTCTTCTGCGGCGCCGACCCGTGCTGCTCTTCTTCTTCTTCTTTTCTTCTTCTTCCTTCTGGCTCCTGCAGGCTGCTGCGCCGTGCTTCTCTTCTTTTCTTCTTCTTCTCCTTCAGTTTTTCTTCTTTTCCGCAGCCCTCACGGACTCTCGGCCTCACCTCATTCTCGCCGTGGAGCCTCTCCTCACTGAGTCATGACTCACGCAACCCCTCTCTCACTGTAATTTTTCTCCTTTATTTTTTTCATTTCACTTATTTAAGTTATTTTAAATTACTTTAATCTGCTATGAATCCGAAATTTAGGATTTTTGTGTTATTAGGGAGGGTTGTTGAATCGGAAATTTAGGTTGTTATTAGGATTGTTGAATCTGAAAATCATATCAACTATTTTATTTTTGTGTTTTGGATTTGCTTTCTCCTGAAAATCATATCCCTATTTTATTTTGGTTTTTTCGATTTAGCAAATTAAGTAAAAGATGTTTGGGCGATGTTTCCTTTTCTCAAGTCTTGAACCCGCCAGTAATGGATGTTGTATATGTAGTGTTGTAATAAGGAAACCAATGAATGTTAAGAAATAAGAGATGTGGCCTCTGGTACTTGAAGGATTACTGGGAGAAACTTCTTAATCTGTTGGATGGACTCTGTTTTCACTTTCAACATATTTACAGGGAATGTAATTCATTGGCAGATGGCGTTGCTCGTCTGGGTGCTTCAGGGGTCTGTAAGGTGTGGAAGTATAGTTCTGAGCTTCCTAAACGTCTTAGAGGTCTTTTTCGTTTGGATAAGGGGGGTTGTTCTTTTACTTCTCTAGTTCGGTGCTCCTCTTATTAGTTGGATTTAGCCTTTTTTCATTTTTAATAAATTCATATTACTTGCAAAAAAGGGCTAAAGATGGTTGATTAGAAATTAGAAGACAACAAAAGAAAATATATGGCAGGGTTAATATTTATCTCTTACTTAAAAAAAAAAAAATTCCTTGGCTTTGCATCATTGTTTCATCATTTAGCGAACTAAAGACTTCTTGGAGTTCTTTTTCAGTTGAATTTGTTAAGATGACAGGAATGACCTGCATCCTATGGTGGTGTTCATTCCAAAGCATGTGGCATTCATAGATCAACCCCAAACTTCCTGATGCTTTCTACACATTTTGATGTTGATCATTTAATGCAGAATAATTATTTGTTCTTTTTGATTATAGATATGGAAATTATTTACTTGTAATTGTTTGTTGTTTTTATTTTCATGATTTCTTGTATCACTTTATTCTGTCATTTGAGAAAAAATTTCATCTGCTATTTTTCAGGTTGGTTTCCAAGCCATTGCTGAAGCTCTTGGACAAGTGTGAAGAAGAACTACCCATGAAAGAAATGGTCCTAAAGCTAATGACAAACACAATGTGAAGAAGAAGAATTATCCATGAAGAACTTTCATGTGCTTTGATTTGTAATTTTTTTTATTAGATGAATAATGACTCATTATATCATATTTATTATTAATTGATATGTTATATATATTTTTTATTGTGGGATATTATCATTTATTGGTCCGTTTTAAATGTCGTTAATTAATGCAATGCTTCGGCAATGTATTTGTAGCGGCGTTTATATTAATGTCATTAACTTAAAAAATGTGCCAGCAACGAATTAGTAGCGGCGTTTACAATAAGCTGCAATAAAGAAAAAAAAAACCAATGGTGGCATTTAAATAAACGCGGTTAATAAATTCAATGTGTCGCCAGCGTATTATCGTTATTTTAAAAATTGGCGTCGTTTAGATAAAAGCAGTTACGAAATTTGTCAATTTACTATTAGTGGCATTTAAATAAATGCTGCTAAATTATATGATGAGCCAACAACGTACTAGTGGCGGCGTTTAAATAACCGCCGTTAAATTAGGTCATTTGTGGCGTTAAGATAGACGCTATTAAATTATTCAATCTGCCGCCGCCAACATACTATTAGTGGCATTTAAATAAATGCCGTTAATTTATATGATACGTCGGCAAATTACTAGTAGCGGCATTTATCGTAACGCCACTATTTTAAAAAGTAGTGGCGGTCATATAAATGCCGTTAACAAATTCAATGTGCAGCCGCCAATTTATATCATGCATCGGCAAGGTAGTAGCAGCGACATTTAAGGTAACGCCGCTAGTATATGCCAGGGGATGACAACGATAAAATGGCGGCGTTTCGAGAAACGCTGTTAATGTAGGTACTGTGGTGGCGTTTCAATAAATGCCGCTAAATTGTATACAAACGCTGCTAATGAGATTTACAAATACCGGCGTTTGCGTAAACGCCAGAACAGTGGAAATAGCGACCCTCCAGTAACGGCGGACGGTTACGTCGGGAAAAAAACGCCGCGAATTAATTAGCGGCGTTTTTTTGGACAGTTGCCGGCGCATACCCAACGCCGGGAATTCTGTCTTTTTTTGTAGTGGTAGGACCTTGGCTAAGTGCATCATGGGGATCACATGCCCTTGTGTGGGGAATGGGAGGCATACTGCATGGGGCTTCTTTGCTCTAACTGAATCCATCTTTAGCTTCCCAATTGAGCGTCTAAGAGGTTGGATCAGAGTTCAAGGGTGATGATAAATAGTTTACTAAGCTTTGTACCTTTTATAGAAAAAATGCTTCGGTATTAGTCATTCAACGGCATTAAATTAGTAGTATCTCATAAACTATTAAGAGGTGTAAGCTGGGAGATTATTTATCAAACATGACAAGTGACCATTGACCAACGCTAAGCATTCCAATTTGAATATATTGACAAAATCAAAGAGAGGAATCATTTGTTAAAAAGATTATGATAAGGAAGATAAAGAGGTAATCAATTTTTAATGTCAACTCCTGTATGTAATTTCATTTTCTATATGTTAATTTAAAAATGAGTGTGTTTGCATATTTTGTGAAAACTTTTGAAAAATTGTGTTGTAACAAGTGTTGAAGTGGGTTAAAGTGAAAAGCAAAGTGAGTTCAACATGGCTTGAGCAGAACTCATACAGAGAGTTCGTTCGACATGTTCTCAACATTGTGCTTGAGCATAACTCATAAAGATAGTTCGTTTGATAGGCACTTGACGTGGAGCTTGAGCGGAACTCATACAGAGAGTTTGCTCAACCCTTGATCGACATGGAGCTCGAGTGGAACTCATACAAAGAGTTTGCTCAACCCTCGCTCGACATAGAGCTTGAGCGGTAACCTAGATAGAGAGTTCACTCAACCCTTGCTCGACATGAAGCTCGAGCAACTTTTGAAATATATTGTGCCATTGACACACGCTCGATAGATAGGTCGAGCGAATGTTCATAATTGTCACCTAAACTAGGGTTTTAATCACTGTATTCCTTGGTTGGTATAAAAGTAAACTTATGCTCTGTCCATCATATCACACCTAAGATTAAACACTGTTGAGTCCATTAGTGTGGACGTGTTCATTAGCCGGAAGGGATTCCAGAGTTGCCGTTGATGCAAAGATCGAAAGGTTCTCGTGGGAAGTTATGGAAAGGTCGGAGTTCCGGCATTGCATGTGTGCAGAGATTGATTGGATTACTCATAGTGTTGCAAGTCAAGTATATCTACTACAAAGGTTTTTTGAGTGTTTCTAAATTGGTCATAACAAACTAAAGTTTCTGTAATGGATTTGAGGCGGTGACTTACATTTAGAGTGGTTTTAAATTTTGAAGACATTCTTCAAATGAGTTTTGACTTCGTGACCAAATCGCTATGTTGATTATTTATGTGATTTGTTTGATTGATTAATTATTTGTTTAACAATATTTTTAATAGACCATCAAAACCATATTATACCTATTCACCCCCCTCAAGGTGTTGTGTTGGGTAGAACCAATGCATTTTCAATTGGTATTAGAGAAGGTTCACTCAGCTAGGATTTAGTTCGTGAGTGTGATCTTGCATTAGTGGTTAAAATGGATATATCTCAATCACTTACATCACCACCATATTTTGATGGCAACAATTATGCCTATTGGAAAGTTCGAATGATAACTTTTCTAAAATTCATAGATGAATGAGTGTGGGTATCTATGGCAAGAGGATGGAGACAACCCGTTACAATTGTTGATGGAACTGAAAATCCCAAAAGGGTGGAAGATTGGGCTAAGGATGGAATTAATGATTGTAATTGTAAGAGTAAAGGTCTGAATGTAATTTTCATGGCTGTGTCACATGAGGAGTTCAAGCGAATCTCCCTAAGGAAAAATCTCAACTACATGTTATTTACTTCTTCTGTTAGTGGCAAAAGTCACAGTAGTGAACCAATGTCCGAAAATGAGAGTATATCCGGAAATGAATCTGGGTATGAAGATGAGTTGCAGGAAATCTATGAGAAGTTGTATAAGGAATGTGTGAAATTGAGGAAACTCAATAAAGCACAAACTGAGAAGATAGAAATCTGCAAAAGAGAAAAGGAAGATCTTCAAGGTAGACTAAATGAAGCCATTTGTTTAACTGACTAGTTACAAAGGAGGAGTGTGTCACTTGAAGATAAAGTGAAAATTCAGGAAAGTTAGCTATGTTTGTTAAACACTAAATTGCAATTTTTTTTTTTGAATGGGACACAAAGGATTGACCAACTCCTAATTGTAGGAAAGTTCTCTGGTGACAAGAGTGGTCTAGGCTATGTTGAAGAAAAATCTAATGTTCCTTCAATTTCAAAAACCTCCCATGAAAATGTAGAAAAAACTGTATTTGTACTTGCGTTGACTGAGAGTAGGAATGCTCACCTAGCTGAAAAGGGTAAGAAACCCTTACATGTGCAAAAGTCTGTTCCACCTCCCAAGATACAAGGAGCTTGCAACACGAGCCCTATATGTCATCACTGTGGGAAGACTAGTCATGTTAGACAAGATTGTTTTAAATTAAAGAGTTGCTCTATGCATGCTCCTACATCCTCTAAAAGTAGGACTGCTTATCCTTCTAAAAGGGGTAAGAATTTATGAATGCTCCTAAGTATATGTCACCCTTCATTAGACAAAGAGCTTACAAAGCAAGCCGCATGTGTCATAATTGTGGTAAGATTGGTCACATACGATCAAACTATTTTGAGTTTTGGAGGATTCCTAAGAGAATTGAAAAGTCCTACCCAATAAAAGGGTGTTAGAACTTGTGGAGTCAAATCATGGTCTTAACTAAACAAAATGATATGATTAATGTAAAGTTAGACCAATTGACTACTAGCCTGAGGGCTAACAAGTTGGATCATCCAAAAGTGAGACAAGTGTGGTTGAGAAAGGGGGAGAAGTAGGCTAGACATGGTATTTATAATGTAGATTGACAGTCATGCATTTATGTATTTTACAAATGTTTAAGTCTTGTTTAGTTGTCTTTATTTTCGTGTAAAAAATTATATTAAGTGTTTTTAATTTATGCATATTTATGTTCTTGTATCCTCTTGGGGTGTGTTTTAAAAAATCATGCATATATAGTGTTCGGCACATGGATGTGATAAAGGATATTAGTGCTGGCAATTCTAAAAATCTAAGTGCAAGTGTCTTTTAAAATTTGTCTCATATGCCTATATGGATTTCAAAGGTTCGAAACATGTATGTTATTTGTAATTTGTGACCTGTATCACACACTCCACACCTGACTTGGTCAATTGATGTTTTGCCAATTATGAGTTTTGGAGAGGCAATCAAAGGCGTAAGGGAGCTCTACTTATATACAAAATTTACCATGTGTTAGATGACCTCATTATTTTTCATCTTGTGCAAAAATATTATATATCAAAAGAAAAGAAAAATGATGATGAACATAAAAAAAGGTCATGTAGTACCCACTTTTTTGTTTTCTTTTCGTTTTCGTTTTCGTTTTCATTTTCCAAATGAGCCGGGAAAACGGTTGTTTATACAGTGAAGATCATACCGTGGATTATCTAGTAATTATTAGGTGTCTTGAAGAATCAAACTTTTCTTCATGTCCTTTTAAGTAGCTAGCAAGGTCGGCTGATGGCACATCACCAAGTCTCCAAAATAATGGTGGTCTTGTCCCGCCATCTTATGATGAATCAAAAAAGTAAAAATAAAATAATAACAATTATTGGGTGAGAAATGCACTTTTGAATCTACCATTATATGTAAGAAGTGAAATAATATTTATAATTGTAATTGTATAAATATTGTACAATCTTTTTAAAAAAAATGAAGTAATATAAAATTTATATGAAAAAAAAAATTAATTTTTTAATTGTAGACCTTACTTTTTTTTAAAATATTTGTGCGGAGTGTTTGTACACTCCATACTTGTATGTAGCATTTCTCTTGCCAGAAAGAGTAGGATAATAATAATAAAAAAAAAACAACTACCATTCTTTGACAAGTTCTATTGATAGAATATTGTTAGGTAGTTTGAATTTAGAGAATATTTTATATCATATCATCTCATTTTATTTCACCTCATTATTATAATTTTTAAAATTTTTTCACATAAAATATAATAAAGAATTTAAAAATTTTAAATCTCAATTCAATTTTTTTAATTTTAAAATAATAATAATATTAAAAAATAATATTTTATTTAACTTTCATATAAAATTATCATCTCATCTCATTTTTAAATACAAAGGAAGCCTTAATCTGCTTGAAAGTTTTTTAATATTAAATACTAACGTAAATTAAGTCAAATTAACCGGCAATTAGAATGTTATAAATTGGAGGAGATCGATCAGGTCGTGTCATCATCCATTAATGTGCTCTTTCGCTTAATATATATATATACACACACACACACGACTCCTTTGTAACCATAGCTTTGAAGCGCCTTAAAATGGTTGGTTGAGTTGAGGACCAAATAGCAAAAGAACACATATCATGCAATATCTGTCAAAAAAATCATTTGAATGCGTTGCTGTCTAACCCCTTATATGACCCCTTATATGCATGATATCTAATTTGTATACGAAAACTCAAAGCAAACAGAACTTTGCCTACATATCTGACAGTCAAATTAAGATGATGATCATGTGCTCTGAATTTGAATTCTGTGTCTTTATTTTTTCGCTATATGCTTTTGTCTGCTCCAAAAGCCACCGAGCTAGCTGTCAGAATGGGATCATTTCCAGTTAAAAATGTTGGGGATCTTTTCGGTAGATGCTCTTTAAGATGCGTGCCCTTACATGCATGCATCAGTGTGTTCTATCTTCAGGTTGAAATTCCAGACTAGGTGCCAACTTACGTGTCTTTATGCTCAAGTTTCAGTCAAGGATAGACATCATGATTTGCGTAAGAATGGAACCATCCTCTAGACCTTAGCACGTGAGAAGGTCAGTACTTCTCGCGCGCGGTGTCCAAATTCACTTTAATTTGCTTTTGTGGCTCTAGCTAGGGGTAAAAAAAAAAAAAAAAAAACTTTTCATTTCATTCTTTTTCTTTAAAATAATAATAAAAAAAAAAAATTCACCCCAAGGATCATATTTTGTTGTTTCAAAGAGGATGAAGTTTAAATACTTCCTAAAATTGTTTGTCATGTGTCAAATAAAATTGGGCACATATCGTTGCACGCGTTAGTTTTGAGTAATAGAAGTTGGGCTTGTTTGTGTGGAGCTTGATTTTCTAATTTAGTGACCTGATTTGATAAGAATTTATTGTAATTTTTTTATGGAGTTTCAATGAGACTTGGACTGTTTTTAGCTCTTAAACCAATCCAACCTGCTAATTAAGGTTTTACTATATATATATATATACATTGTATTCTTTTGTATGGCTGATGTACTATCATACTGTATATTTGACTATCATCTAAAATAAATTTTTTCACAATTTTGTGGACATAGACTTGTAGTCAAACCACATAAATTTTGTGTGTAGTGTGTAATTAGTTCTGTTTTTGCTTTACTTTTTCTCTTTATCTTTCCTAACAATAGAAACACAATTGGACATGGAATAAATATTATATGACAAATTTTGTACAGAGCATATATGTATTGTGAGTTTTCCGCAAATACATTCATCTTTTAATAAAATTTACGGATTAATATGATGTGATAAATAATTCGTAATATTAGATCATGTCCTTTTAACTTTTATTACTATCAGATTGATTTATCACATCAACATTTATTGCTATCTAACTCAAATATTTATTATGTTAATACTCATTGACTTGGATTTGAAAGCAATTAATGGATTGAGATTTAAAAACCAGTCGTTAATTTTTGGAATTCTAATACTGTTATATTAAGGATATCTCAGATGACCTGTTAATGAGAATAAGAATAATTAAAAAAAATAATAAATAGTTTATAAATAATAATAAAATAATCTAAAGTAATATGAAAATATCATAATTGTATCGCTGAACAAACTCTTTAACTTTTTGTAGTCACTAATTGTCTCTCCCTTTATTACCTCTTCTCGTTTGTCGTTACTAACTAAATTACTATAACTAGTCCGTGACCCTTATAATGTGTAGATATAATTAAGTCACTATCAGGCATTAATGATCTAAAATATACGTACGTCACAAAAGTTACTTTTTCAGTTTCAATGTAAAAAAAATCGTATGAATTTATTGTGATAATAAATATAGCATAATGATTCTTCAATAGAATATTAAAAAGATATTTAAAGAATCAATATAGATGAAAAATATTATAGTTACAAAAGAATTTATAAACTGATATAATTTAATGTGATATGTTAGATAATAAAATTATTTTTATCATAAAATAGATTTAACGTTACATAAAGCATATCAATTTATAAACTGAAGCGGCATCGAGTGCTTTAGTAAAAATGTCACCAATATATTGTTTGAAGGGAAAACATGAGAGGTGGTGCTGATTAGACCAGCTTGAAGCTTCTCTTGAACAACATGGTAGTCGATGTCTATGTATTTTGTGTGCTCATGGAATACCAAATTTGTTGCGATGTGTTGGGTAGCCTTATTATCGCAATAGAGAATAACTGTTCAGGATGTGGAATGGTCAAAGTCTATAAAATAGAAACAAGCCAAGTGAGTTCACAGATAGTGCTGGCCATGGAGCGGTATTTAGCTTTTGCAAAGGATCGAGAAACTGTGCTTTGTTTCTTTGATTTCCATGAAATGGGTGAATTATCCAGAAACATGCAGTAGCTTGTAACAAAACGTTTGTTGTCCAAGTAGCTAGCCCAATCATAGTCGCAATATGCACGAAAGTGCATGAATGAGTTAGCGGGAAAAAATATTCCTTGGCCAAGTGAACCTTTGATATGGTGCAGAACACGGTAAGCAACATCCAAATGTGGTTGGGGAGGAGTAGCCATAAATTGGCTTAAAACTTGAATAGAATAAGTGAGATGTGGTCGTGTAAGGTCGAGTGAGGTACACGAGGCGACCAACAAGGTTGGGGTTGATGGTGGGATCATCTAAAAGAGCACCATTAGAACTAGTGAGTTTCAAATTTTGTTGCATTGGAAAAGGTGATGGTCAAGAACCAAGAAAACCACTATCCTGAAGAATATTTAGAGTGTATTTATGCTGACATAAGGAAATTCCTCTGCTAGAGCATACAATTTTGAGGCCGAGAAAATATTTCAAAGGGCCAAGATCTTTAAGCTTAGTGAGTGTTAAGTTGAGTGGTAAGCTGATCAATGGCAAGAGTGTTGTTGCTAGTGATAACAATGTCGTCAACATAAACTAACAAGGCAATACAAGAGGAGCATGTTTGAAGAGTGAATAAGGAGTAGTTTGCTTATGATTGACTGAAACCATGTTGAAGCAAAGCAGAGAACTTGGCAAACCATTGTTGGGATGCCTATTTTAAGACATAGAATGACTTATTAAGATGGTAAACATTGTTCGCCCCCTGTTGAGTGAAGCTGGGAGGGAGAGACGTATAAAACTCTTCATGGAGATCACCATGCAAGAAGGCATTGTTGACGTCTAGTTGACATAAGTGTCAATTCTGGATAGATGCAATAGCAAGAAGGCATTAGACTATGAAGATAGGCAGGTGCAAGACGAGTGTGTGTGGACTGACGAGGATGTGTAGTGGAAGGGGAAGGAGATGGGGAAGTGAAAAGGAAGGGTTTGGATTATCATGGGCAAGTGCAAGACATGGTAAGGCTAAGGAGGAGTCTTTTGGAGATGAAGAAGTGGATGAGGGGTCTGGTAAGGGTGAAAATCGAACCGATCGGTTCTATTTTATGCCCAAATCGAACATTTTGGGCATAGAAATTGATCGGTATAAAGGGGTAAAATCGGCTGGATTGGTTCCAACTGTTTCAAGGTTGGTTTGGGCCAGTGTTTTGGGCCCTTTTTCTTACCCAATTCAGTACTTTATGGGCTTTTTTTTTTTACTATTTTTTTTATTTTTTTCCCTCAATTCATCATCCAAGATCTTTTTGATTTTTTTTTTCTCAATTGATCATCCAAGATTTTCTCAATTAATCATAGTTAGGAACTAGTAACTATATAACTTACTACTTACTACATAATTAAAAAAAAAAAAAAACTTCACTAGATGTTTAGTATTACATATTACAAATAAGTCAAGTTGTCTTAAAATAAGTCAAGTTGTCTTAAGCATAGCAAAGTACTAGTAAAAAACATAACATAAATAAATAAAAACAAATTTCTTAACCATAGCAACGATGCAAAAAAAAAAAAAAAAATCAATCTTCATGTTTTCTCATTGCTGCTTCAAGCTTTCAACCTTCAATCTTCAATAGTTGTCATGTTTGATTGTGCGCCGAACTCTATATACAAATATTAATAATAAGAATAAAAAAAAATCAAATGTTAGTGAATTTGGATTATGAAAAATACTAAAATTAAATTACAATGAAAATAAAGAAAACATTACCCGATTTTACGACGAAACTCTCCACATTATCCATAATCTCTCAGATATCAATGGTCGTTGACGGATGCCTTAACCAATTTTGAGTACAAATAAATGCCTCAACTGCTATCGGAGCCAATAGACTTTGAAAAGGATCAAGCACACAACCTCACGTACTAAGACACAACTGTGGAAATAGGCATGACTAATAAGTCTTGTGCAATATTAATTTTTCACCAAGTCAATAAGTTAAACGATGGGCTGAGTGCCTCACTACCATTTGATAAATATTGATCCACTTCTGTTTTGGCAAATAGTAGATCTCATGGCAGAAGATGCCCTATACCACTTGTGGAATCATGTGGTCTCACGTTTGCCATCACCATCATTCATGGTTCTAGATGTTGGAGGGGGTTCATGGACTTGGCTACTCATGGTGGAACCGAATGTAGCATTATACTCCGCATACAAATCAGCTAATACCTACCTCACACTTGAGACCAACTTCTCAGCACAAAACTCATCATGAAGTTTCTTTAGGTGGAAAGTAAGAAGCACTAACTTGCTTCATGGATCAAGCACAACAACAATTAACATGAACAAGTTCATCCTTTCCAATGTCCCCCAATACTTATTATATTTTGTTTTCATGTTTATAGCCATACTCCTCAAACAACTATTAGTACTCTCGCTCAACATAATCAATTCATTTTGAAGATCACAAATATCTAAAAAACTGATATTGGCTGTCATATGTAAAGATTCAAAAAATCTATTAGTGGCATCATAAAACATTTTCAAAAACTTAACAAACACCAGCACTGTCTCCCACTCCCTAGCTTTAAGAGATCCCATGTGCCCAACATCAAAGTAAGAGAGGAAATTATAATCCTCACTCTTCATTTGCCTGAAAGCCTTCTCAAACTTCTCAGCCGCCTCCAACATCATATAGGTTGAGTTCCATCATGTTTGTACATCAAGACACAACATTTTCTTACAATAATTTTTTTTTCTTTTTCTACACATCTCTTAAATTTGTCTAATCTTGTGGGGTATTAATGCATATATCTAACTACATTTTTAACCATTGTGATGGCATCATTGCACTCATTCAAACCTTCATTCACAATTAGATTCAATATATGAGTAAAACATCTTATATGCATATACTTACTTCCAACACATTCCCTGTAAAAAAATTGTTTCAAATATGAAATTGTAATATCATTCAAACTTACATAATTGACAGTTACAGTAAATATTCTATCAATGCCCCAATCAGGTAAGCACGACTCAATATATCTCCCAATAGTATCCCCTCGATGATTAGGGATTAAACAAGAATTAATGATTTTTTTAATGAAATTTCCAATTCTTATCAATGAAGTGTATAGTTAGACACCTATAATTCAAATTCTGTACTGATGTCCATGTATCAGTTGTCAACAAAATTCTCATGCCACCATCTTTAAACACTTTTTTAAGTTTCCCATTTTCTAATTCATACAATTTCATATAATTTCTTGCAACTGTGACACGACATGCCACTTTAAACCGAGGTTCAAGAGACCAACACACTTTTCTAAATTCCTGTCCTCCAACAATTCTAAATGGTATCTCATCAATAATTACCATCTCTGCAATAGCCAACCTCACAATCTTTTCACTATATTTGTGAGTTATAAGACTCTTTAATGTACTACCATCACTCTCTCCAACCCCCTCCTCAAGTGTTGCCTCACTAGTCAATGTTTTTTGGTACTTATTCAAAGGCCTACGTTTATGATGATTTTTGGGACATGAAGACAAATGATTTTGCATTGTTCAAGTTCTTTTCCTCTTTGAGTGGCAAACATATATCTTGCCACAATAATTACATTTAGCCTTTGGATTATCCACAAGACAACGTTCCACCTTTGTAAAATGGTCCCATACAATCGATGGATCATTCCCTTTCCATTTCTTAGATAATGGACAAGTACTACTAGTAGGGGCACTAAGGAGTTTTGATGTTTGGGTCACTCTCAAATCATCTCCCAAGTTAATTGTTGGTTCATTTGAATCAATATCAATCAGAGTCGATGAAGAATCCATCTACTTTATAAAACAAAATATAAATGTTACATGTTTATACATAGTGCATAACAAATTATAATAACACAACAGCTAATTTGTAACATGGCAAACATCACAAGTCTAAGACTCTAATATAGGTTTTAGTTCACTCATCTTCTCTCAATTTATATCAAACAATTTTTATTTTTTACAACACAATTAGATTATCAACCAATAGCATGGATTGAAGACAGCACCAGCCACCAACCAATATATACGAACCTCACGGGCCATCACAATCCAGACACTAGATACTAGACAGTCATAGGTCAAACCTCACAAGAAATGGAATTTACAAACAAATTCTCATGGGAATTCAATTTAACCAGACAATGTCACAATAGCATGGTTAAATAACTTGAACTGCAAATTTATAATTACAAATTTTATGAAGTGTATAAAAATTAGATGCTCTTTATAATTTATATATATAATATATACAATTTTCAAATTACAAATTTTACAAGAAATTGAGAAAATCAGAGTTGAGAGTGCTCACAGAGGGGTCGTCGGCAGCTAGGATTGAATGGGAGGACGGAGTCACGGAGACTGAAATTGAGTGCTCATAGAGAAAATTCGAATGGGAGGGATGAAGGCGTTGACATCATTGAGGGTTCGTTAGCGGTTGGGATTGAATAGGAGGGACGGAGTCATGGAGGCATTGACATCGCTAAGGATTGAGTCAATGAAGCGTTCAACGGAGATGGATAATCCAGAAAGTGGAGAAATTGAGAAAGTGAGAGTGAGGAGTTCGGCGGAGAAGGAGGAGAAGAAGAAGAGAGGGGAGAAGGGGGGAGGGGGGGGGGGGGGGAACCCTAACCCAGGAAGTTAGAAACGAAGCCGTTTGCTCTCAACCAAACATCGTCGTTCTATTTATTTTTTTGTCAAACGTTTTAAAACAAAATGATACTGTAGTTTTGTATAAGGAATACATATATGTATATATATATATATAAAATAAGAGTATATAGGTTCGGTCGGTTCTATAGTTTTTCCTTAGTTCAAACTGGGATCGAACTGGTAGACGTCTGTTTTGTCCAGCTTATGTTGCTGGCAGACCAGTTCTCCATCGGTTTTGGTCGGTTCTTGAATCCAGCTGCTGGTCTCCGTTGGCAGTGGTCGGTCTAGTCGGTTCTTGTTCACCCCTAGGGTCTGGAGAGAGGGAAAATATTTTCTTGGAAAATGAAATCCTAAGAGACAAGTATTTGACGAGTCTGTAGATCCATGACTTTGTAACCTTTAGTGACAAAAGGATAGCCAAGGAAAGCACAAGCTCGTGCATGGAGATCAAATTTTGTGCGATGTTGAGTGAGGGTGGAACTATTGGAGGTTTAGTGTGGAAGAAAACTTCATATGGGGAACGATTGGAAATTAAAGCAGTGGGTATAGGATTTATAAGATACGTTGCAGTTAGGACACAATAACCCCAAAATGTGAGAGGTATTGGCTTGAAAGCGTAAGGTACAAGCGACATTGAGTATATGTTGATGTTTACGCTTGACAATACCATTTTCTTGTGGTGTTGCAATGCAACTTCATTGGTAAATGGTACTAGTTTCAGCAAATAAGGATGGCATTTCAAATTCAATACCATTGTCACTTTGTAACTTATTAACCGTGGTGTTAAACTTGGCAGTGAGAGCAATGAAAGAAGAAAAAAGGGATCGAGTTTGAGATTTTGCATTCATGAGATATATCCATGTGCATCGTGTATAATCATCAATAATTGTGAGAAAATATTTAGAACCATCAAGAGAAGGAGTGGACATTGGTCCCCATATATCACAATGTAATCAAATGGAGAGGAAGAAGAGATCTAACTAAGTTGAAAAGGTAGACGATGTTGTTTAGCCATTGGAAAAACATTACAATGCTTAGAATCAAAAATGGAAATATGCAATACATACATCTTTAATGATGGCATCTAAGAGGGGAAATGATAGATGGCCCAAGTGTTGGTGCCAAAAAGTAGCAAGGTGAGTTGAGGTTGAAGTTGAATGTGTTTGTTGGGATGAAGGTGGAAGAGACCATCACGAAATTGACCCAAACCAATTGTCCTCCATGTCAGTGTGTCCTGAATAAAATGAAAAATGAGAGAGAAAAATGAGACAACAATGTAATTGGCTTGTGAGTTTACTTGTAAAAATTAAGTTATATGTAAATGAGGGAACACATAGGACATCAATGAGGATTAGAGAGGAGGAAATATGAACAGTGCCTATATGAGTGATTGGTACATATGAACCATTGGGTAAATTAATGAAAGTAGATGCAAGAGGAGTGATGGAGGTAAGAGAGGTGATTGGACTGACAATATGGTCAGTGGCCCCTGTATCAATGATCCAAGAAGGAGTAGAGGTGGAAGTGAGAAGACAAAAGGAGGTACTTAACAAAGATGTAGAAGGTTGTGGGGAAAGAGGTGTGAAACTACCTGTAGTAGCATGGATGGCCATTGGCTGAGAAGGTGATGGCTTTAGAAGACCCAGAAGTTGTTTCATTGTTCCTTAGTGGAAGGAAGACCTAGAATATCAAGGATGGAGTCAATAGTGGGGACTTGATAAGAGGAAGAAGCTGGTGGTTTGTGAAGCCGATGTTCAGAACGGTAGCCATGAAGTTTGTGGCAACGATCTATAGTGTGGCCACGAATTTTACAATGTGTGCAAAATAGTCTCTCACGTTTAGAACCAGAAGGTGACCTGGGATTAGAAGATGGAGCATGGTGACTAAGTAAAACATTAGGTTCTGCAGTGGAAGAGGTAAGTGATGCCACTTCACATTGAAGTTCCTCTTGCGTGACAAGCAAGAACACTTGTTAATGGAAGGGAGAGGATCCATTAATAGAATTTGTTCACGAACATTGGAGAATAATTCGATGAGCCCGATTGAAAAATACATGATCTGTTCTATTGCTAATATTCAAGGAGGGTTTTAGAGGCGCCACAACTGTAATGAGGGAGGGGAATTGAGAAGTGTCAATCTAGATGGTGCTGGTAGAGATGTCTTTACAAACAAAATTGAGTAACCAAGAGAGAACCATGTTATTGCGGCGAGACCACGCTTCAAACAAAGGATCAAAGACGGTGGATGGTCGAGGAAGGGAACCATCAATGAATGCAGTTTTGTTCTTAGCACTGAAAGCCATGAACATAGAGATGCTCCAAGTGGAGTAATTATCTCCAGTGAGAGGGAGTGAGACTAACAGAGCACCAGGGTTGTCACCATTGTGTAGAAAATAAGGACTAGAGGGATTGTCAGCCATAACGTGTGGGGCCATTACTAGAGAGATCAAATCTTTGATACCATGTCAAAAGTTTAAGATAAATAAACTATTTCATTGATCTAATGTGTACAGGTGTTGATGTAACACCCAGACCCATAACCAAACCCACGTTCTATAAATTTATTTTTAGGTTAATATGTGTGGGAAGCTCACTTGAGTTTTAACGAGAAATTTGAATAGGCTATGAGTCCAAAAATTTATGTTGGCGAGATATGAATTTTTATATTGGTCCTAAATTAGGTTTAACGAATGATATTGAATAAAAGTCCAAGTAAGAATTTATGGACCAAGTGGGCCTAAATAATTGGAATTTGGCCCAAGAAATTCTTTGAAAGGCCCAAAGATATTATTGGATGATAGATTTTTATTGGGTTTGATAGTTAGTTTAAAACCATTTAATATTTTATGGACTAAGTAAAATCTATTAATTTGATAATTGAAAAAGTTATATGACTAGTTGGGTTATTTTAGAATTTGAGAAGAGGCCATTGAAAATTTTGGAAACTCGGCCCATAAAGATATGGGCAATCAGGAGATTCTTAGATCAGTTAAAATGACACAACTCACTTTGAAACCTATAAGCCCACGAAAAGGCCCAGTCCAACTACTTAACATCCAGACTTGTATGTAAGTCCCTTTCTCCTCTTTCTTCCTCTAGTGTTTCCAACTGCATATATATATTATATCCTTCTCATGAATGTAGAAATCCCTTGGCTGCGGTAAATCCCAAAATCTTGTCAGTTTTTTCCCTCTAATATCTCTCCCACGTACAAGTTCACGTTTTGAAAACTACCATTAACTTATTAAGTAGTGAAAAACCTCCCACAGCCAACCATCACCCATGTAGGAAGCAAGTTTCAGCCCAGTGATTCACTACTGCCTTAGAACCCTGGTTTAGACTCTCTGTCCCTTTCACGCCACAATCAGTTCGGGCATACCCAACCGTGAAGATCATTGCACCACCCCTATTGAAAGACTACGTGCTGAAGCAATCTTGTTTGTCCTCCAACATGAACATAGCTGCACCAAGAATGTGATGACTCGCTTTTATGTGTATTTTCACTGAAGGGATATTTTAATTTAATTAAATATTTTATAGTAGCTTTTATTTTAAATTATCGAGTTTTAAATGGATTTTATTGGCTGTTGGATTTAAATTGTGATTTAATTTATTTTGGCTTGTTTTTGGTTTTAAAAATTTAAATAATTGGTTTTTACTAGTTATTTATTTTATTTTAGCTTATTGATGTGTTTAAAATATTTTATTGGTGTTTATTTATTTATTTGATGTAGTGTTAATTTATTTTAATCGTTTTATGTTTTTATACCGTTTTCGGCTGATCAGTCTTTGGACTTCCGACGTGAGGACTGGACCTCATTAATTTCCTTCATCTTTTTCTTTTTTCTTTTCTTTTCCTCTTCTTTTTCTTTTTTCTCTTTTTTCTTTTTTCTTTTTCCTTTTTCCCCTCCCGTTCGGCTCTCTCTCTCTCCCCGCGTTCCTCTCTTTCTCTCTCTCTCCTCACCCACGCCGGAAAGCCTTCCCGCCCAGGCCCGCCGTTCGCCGGCGCCGTGGCCGACACCGCCCATACCGGTCGACTCCCCTCCGGCCGGTGATCATCCCCTCCAACTCCCAGCCCCAACCGGCCGGCCGTTTGGCCGGAAAACGCCCAACAAGCCGCACGGCTTTAAGCCCGATCCGCCGCCGTCGCTCCACCTCCGGCCACCACCTCTTCACCACTTCTTCCCCTACTCCTTGCCGACCTAACCCACCCATCCCCGGCCTCAAACGGTCACCGGAGCGGCTCCCACGAGCTCAACTCCGATTTGCCCTTTTTCCGCCCCTACCGGCGTTTTCGCCGCCACCCACGGCCAAAACTCACTTCCACTAGCTTCATAAACATCTCTAGACCATTCCCTATCAATTTGGTGTCTTGGTTTGTCCCCGGTCAAAAGTGGGTATTTTGCGACCCACGGGAACAGTGCATTTGCACTGTTACGTTGCTTTCGCATCGCCGTTCGCTTCGCGCCGAACCTTCTAAAAATCCTATATAGCGCTGTAAGTATTTTCCAAACGCTACTTTTAGATTTAAATGTATTTTACTCTTTCAATAATTTATTTGGTTGGTTCGCTGATTCCGGACTGAGTCCGAGGAGTTCGGGGGTCGGATGGATGGAGGACGGAGTTGCTTGTTTTGTTGTGCTATGGTTGAATTTATTTGTCGAGCATTGAAATTGGCATTTACATGATGCATGCACTTGTATTTTATTTTATTGGAAAAATCATGTTTTTGGCGTAAATGGTTTTTGGGAGTGTGCGTATCACGAGCCCAAGCCGGGATGGGTTATTATCTCGGTGGAGCTCCTCTGGTCACTCGGGAGTGGATAATACTGAGTGACATCCCCTGGGTTGTCGCCGGGCGACGACCGGATCGCACGATACGGTAACGCTGTCGTGTCGACTCCGTGGTCCTTTTAGTGGCGGGGACTAGAGGATGGCCTGGCCAGGTACGCGCAGTTGGAGGCGCGAGTCTGGGCATCACTCGTGTAGGTGTCACACGCGTAGACGTTACCTGCGGTGTGGCACAGAGCCAGAGTGTGCGGATGATCCCTAGGGGAGATCATGGTGCATGCATAATTGGTTGGTTTTCATGGTTTTCGGATATGGGCCATTTTCTGGGAAAATGGCGATGGTCTTGTGATCCATTTTCTGGGAAAATGGTGGTTTGGGCCATTATCTGGGATAATGGCGAGGCTGGTTTTAAAGGTTATGTTTTTAAGCCAGATGGGTTTTTGGCGTGCGTGGAAAATATGATTTGAGAGTTTTGGTGCATTGAGCATTCATTCATCAATTGTGTTGAGTTTAATATGCTTTTATCTAGTGGTGTTTGGAGTTTTACTTACCTGCGGCACCATTTTTGGTACCGTAGATTTTGATGCAGTGTTCGAGGAGGAGGAGGAGGCTGAGCCCGAGGATGCGGCTCCGCCGGAGTTCTGATTTGAAGTTATGCTTTGTACTTAGTTTTAAAACAATATTTATATCATGTAATATTTTATTATGTACCTTTGAACCGTTTGTATTTTATTTAAGAAAAAATTCTGGTACTTAGTATTTGACTTTGCTATCCGCTGCGAATCTTCTTGTGCACATTTGTCGCTTGCACACACTTGGCACTCGTCGTTAGGATGGTGACCCGTGATGTCACCATCCGGGCGCCTCGAATTCCCCGTATCCGTACGTGGGGATTTTGGGGGCGCCACAAAGAACCCCTAAGCACGAAGCCCAGTCATGTTCAACCAAAAGCAACCATTGCAAACTCCAGTCCACAACCCCGTTGCACTCCTCATAGAAACACTCGAATGGTAGCTCCTAACAATCACCACACATGCATCACCGTAAGCCCCATGCGTGATATCGAAGACCAACCCCTCACTCCACGTTCACTACCCCAATAGCACGAGGAACTCTCCCTCCTTCACTGCATGCCCCTCCAAGCCAACCCAACAATGAAGCCATGCACCACCCAACAAGCCACCATACCTCCCACACTGATGAGCAAACAATGGCAAGCCGAGTTACACCACAACCTTGCCCTCCTCCACTTTCAGCAACCACAAGCAGCACAAAACCAACCCAAGAACCACTGTAGCCCAACTGTCAAAGTTAGCAAAAATGGTGCTGGCTGATTCTGAGCACAGTGAAAATGGAAGGAAAACTGAGCAAAGAGATTGTAGAAGATAGATGCAAAAGAGGAATGAATTTTGCAAAATTACTTACTTCTCTATGCTGTACAGTAATGAATTTATAGAAAGAATCGACTAAGCTATACAATGAAAAAGTATTAAAATATCTCTAAACAAATATACAAATAACAAATTATTTGCTGGAAGTTTGTTGGAAATTTTGTTTCAGGTTCCCTGAGGCGTTTGGCAATGTAGCAGCTAGTATATCATTCTGTAATATCCCCTCGCAAAATGGAGAATATATATTTTCTATTTCCATATTGGATAACAGAAATAGAAATTCTGAGGATGGAAGAGCCTTTGTGAATACATCCACAAGCTGAGAAGAAGAACGAATGGAGCAAGTACGTAGGAAACCAGCTTGTATTTTGTCGTGGATGAGGTTGACAATCCATCTCGAAATGTTTGGTGCGCTCGTGAAAAACAAGATTCTGGGCAATGTGAAGCATGGCTTGATTGTCACAGTACAAATCTATTGGAAGAGAAATGGAGAGGTGCACATCTTGAAGTATATAAAATAACCACTGAAATTCACATGAAGTCATTGCCATAGCACTGTACTCGGCCTCGACAGAGGAGCGAGAGACAACTGCCTCTTTCTTTGATCGCCATGAGATGAGTGATCGTCTAAGAAAAATGCAAAACCCTGTAACTGAGCAACTTGAGTCTGGATAGGAGGCCCATTCCGAGTCTAAGTATGCACGAAGAGTAAGTGAAGAACAGGAAGAAAAAAGAAGGCCTTGTCCAGGAGCATTTTTGTGTACTGTAGGACTTGATGAGTAGCATGAAGGTGTGTTATTGTAGGTGCTATTATAAATTGGCTCAAGTCTGGACTGAGTAGCAGAGATTGGGCCGAGTGATGGCGAGGTAGAGGAGTCTACCAACTAAGCACCGATAGGGAAGTGGATCTGAGAGAGGATCTCCATCATCTTTTCGAAGTTTGAGATTTTGATCCATTAGTAATTTGGGGGGTTGAGAACCAAGTGAGCCAACATCGGCTAAAATATCAAGTGCATATTTATGCTGGTAGATGGAAATTCCTTTGGGAGAGCAGGTGACCTCAATGCTAAGGAAGTAATGGAGATTGCCAAGAGACTTAATTCGAAAGTGATCATTGAGAAATCCTTGAAGAACTTCAATAGACTCTATGTGAGAGCTAGCAACGATAATATCGTCAACATAAATAAGGAGGCAATGAATGATCTGTGTTTGAGTTGAGTAAAAAGGTTGTAGTCGGCTTTGGACTGCTGAAAACCAAAAACAAGTAAAGCATTAGAAAATTTCTAGTACCATTGTCTCGAGGCTTGTTTCAAGTTGTAGAGACTTTTGTTGAGGTGGCAAACTTGGGATGAAGACCCCTTTGAAAAGCTAGGGGGTTTGTGCATGAAGATTTCTTCATCTAAATCGTCGTGAAGAAAGGCATTTTGAAAGTCGAATTGCTTGAGGAACAAGCCTTGAATGGATGCAGCAGCTAACAGAGTTCGGACAGTGGCTAATTTGGCCACGAATGAGAAGGGTTTGGTGTAGTCGAACCCATCCTGTTGGGTAAAACCTTTGGTGGCTAAGCGGGCCTTGTAGTGCTTGATGTTGCCATTAGAATGGTATTTAATCTTAAATATCCACTTGCAGCCAATATCACGCTTGCCAGGGGGCAAGTCAACAAGAGACCAAGTATTATTGAGTTCAAGGTTGCTATTTCATATTGCATAGCCTCACACCAGTTAGGATATTTAATAGCTTCACCTTATGAAGAAGGTTCAATGGAGGATGAAATGGCAGATGCAAAAGAAAAATAAGAAGGAGATAATTTATGAAAAGAAAGAGTGGCAGAGAGAGGAAAAGCTTAACCAGGTGGACAAGGTGCTTCCATAGACAATGATGAAGAAGGATCATTAGGAGCATGGGCCACCTGTAAGTGAGAAGAATCCATTGTTTGTAAAGGAGGTGGGTTGAGTAGGGAAGGGCAAATGTAGCTGTTGAGGTGAGCAGGAGTGTTGCGTGTTTGTGTGGAACATTAAAGTGGTGATGGGGGAGGTGGTGAAGGTGCTGTTGGGAAAATCTGAGGTGCTGAGGGTGATGAGTGTGGTTTGGCAGGGAGAGCTGCTTGAGGGGTGGGAATGGCGTAGGTGGAATCATGGTCAGGTAGGGAGAAATCAGGGGAAAGTATTGGGGTTGAGAGTATGTTTGGTTTGGGAAGAAGGGTGGGAGTATGAAATGGGAAGAGTGTTTCGTGAAAAACAACCTCTCAAGATAGTAGCATTTGATGGGTGTTGAGGTCAAGTAGTAGCCTTTGATGTCAAAAGGGTACCCGAGAAATGCACAACATCGCCTACGAGGGTCAAACTTGTGATGATGTTGGGAAATAGTTGATGCAAATGCATGGCAGCAAAAAACACGTAAATGTGAGTAAGAAGGTGGTTTATGAAAAAGTAATTTGTACGGAGTTTTATTCTGGAGAAGGGTAGTGAGAATTTGATTGATCAAATAAGTGGCAGTAAGAACACAGTTAGACCAAAAATGTAGAGGGATGTGAGATTGAAATCAAAGAGCATGAGCAACCTAAAGAAGGTGTCGATGCTTGTGCTCGACCAAACCATTTTGTTGGGGTGTTTCTACACAATATTTTTGATGAAAAATGCCTTGGTCAAAGTAGAAATTAGCCATGAAAAACTCAGTTCCATTGTTGCTACGC
The DNA here is from genome assembly GCA_011037825.1 of Carya cathayensis. Lineage (NCBI taxonomy): Eukaryota > Viridiplantae > Streptophyta > Magnoliopsida > Fagales > Juglandaceae > Carya > Carya cathayensis. Next base: position 342,846 of record QGSO01000604.1, read on the forward strand.
AGAAGTTTTACTCGAGTGTTAAATTGATTTGCGACTAAGTGTCAAAATGACTTGAGACATGAGCGAGCGTCAAATTTCTTTTTCAATAAATAGACCCAAGTGTAGCTTGAATAGTCATCAACAATGGTGAGGAAAAATCTACTACCATCGTGGGCGATAATGGAATGGGGTCCCCACAAATCACAATGTATAATTTCATAGCAAGAAGTAGTAGTTTGAGTGCTAGAATTAAAAGGTAAGTGAGTCTGTTTGGCAAGAAGACACACTAAACATGGTAAAATATGCTTTGTATTAATCTATTTGAGTGCATGAGGATCAGAAATTAATTGCATACGGTTATGTGAGGGATGACCTAATCGATAGTGCCATATGTCACGAACACTATCGGCAGGTTGTACAAAAGCTGAAATGTAGTTTTGTGAATGAAAATTTTGTGACAAAGTGTTGGTTAAATCTTGAGGAGAAACTGGATCTCAGAGGAGGTGATAAAGCCCGTGTTCCATGCTACCATTCCCAATCGTTATCCAGGGAGAAAGGCCATGTATGAAACACGAAGTAGAAAGAAATATGAGACAACAATTTAATTCATGTACAAGCTTACAGGCAGACAACAAATTAAAATTAAAAGATGGTACACATAGAACGTTATAGAGGAGGATGATGGCTGTCACTTGCACGGTACCAACGTGAATGACACCAGTAATTTCTCCATTGGGAAGTTTGACAGATTGTGAAATAGTGGTAGTGATTGTGGTGAAAAGGGAGGTGCTACAGATCATATGATTCGTGGCACCCATGTCAATGATCCAAGGAGTAGACAAAAGAGAAGATGAGGAGAAACAAAAGGAAATACCAGCAACAGAATCGGAGTGAGGGTTGGGAGGTATAACCATCTAAATTTGATTGGTGGGTGTTAAAGAATCCTTGTTGTGCAACAAGGCTATGAGGTCTTGATATTGCTCTTTTATCAACGTTAGACTTGGTTCAGAGTTAACTTCAACAGAGGAGGCAAGAGAGGTTGCATTTGCTCTCGATTTATGACGCTTGTGGCCGGGAGGGTACCCATGAAGCTTTTAGCATGGTTCAATAGCATGACCAGTCATCTCAAAGTGGGTGCAGAGAAGAGCTACAACATTGCCTGATTTAAAATAATTTGCGAATGTATAACCCATGATTTTGCAATGTGTATAATATGGTTTATCTCTTTTGCTTGGATTTGGGGAAGGTGTGGAAAGTACATTTCGCCCAGCTAGGGCAATGGAATCAGTGGGTGGGGCTGAAGAAGTGAACAACAGGTGGCGTTCTTGTTGTTGGATGTAAGAAAAGACTTTGTTGACTGGTGGGAGGGGATCAATTAGCATGATCTGGTTGCGGACATTGCTGAAGGAGTCATGAAGACCCATGAGGAATTGGATTACGCAGTCTCGCTGGTATCGGTCCAAAAGAAGCTTGGTTGAGCCACAAGAACAAACGGGTAAGGGATCATAAATAGATAATTCATCCCAAAGAGATTTAAGTTTACCGTAGTAAGTGTTTAGTGAATCGTCATCTTGGGTAAGAGTAGCCAATGTCTTCTTGAGTTCATAGATGAGTGGGCCATTTTGTGTGGAAAAATGTTCTTGTAACTCAGTCCATATGTCATGGGCATCATCAACAAATGCAACAGAAGATCGAAGAGAGAGGCTAATAGAGTTCTGTAGCCAAGACAAAACCATGTCGTTGCATCTTTCCCAGAGCTTAAAAAGAGGGTCGTAAGGTTTTGATGGTTTGGTGAGGGTTCCATTTAGGAATCTAAGTTTGTTCTTGGCTCGAAGGGCACGATGGATTGATCGAGACCATGTAGAAAAATTTTCAGAAGTAAGGAATTCTGCTATGAGCATAGTGCTGGGATTATCTGAGGTTTCAAGTCTATAAGGGTTGGTTGGGTCTGTAAGGTTGGTATATTTGGTGGTGGTGGGAGGATTGATGGAGGCCATTTTCACCACTTTGATACCATGTTAGAGTTAGCAAATATGGAGTTGGCCGATTCTGAGCACAAAGAAAATGGAAGAAAAACATAGCAAAGAGATTGTAAATGACAGAGGCAAAAGAGGAATGAATTATGCTAAATTACTTACTTCTCTATGCTGTACAATAATGAATTTATAGAAAGAATCAACTAAGCTATACACTAAAAAAGTACTGAAATTTCCCTAAACAAATATACAATTAACAAATTATTTGCTGGAAGTTTGTTGGAAATTCTGTTGCATGTTCCTTGAGGCGTTTGGCAATGTAGCAGTTGGTATATCATTCTGTAATGCCAACCCTATAGTCACCATGTAAGAGAGCCACCAAGTCACCTACAATCACATGGCAAGCCTCTGTTTTTCACTCCTAAAAACAGAGCAACCCGCATCCAGTTGCTCCTCCATGCCGTTAGCCTCAACCACAGATAACACCGACCAACATGCTGTCTCGTTGAGCACCACCACCTCACGCCTCCCACACCCACAGTCTTCCAGCACACGCACTACCACCATGCAAACCCCTTCCACGTTTTCTTCGGTTCCAATTACGCCGAGAACTCCACACTGCTGCCACCTTGCACCGTGATCCCCAAGCCACCATCGAATGTCTGAGGGGCCCTGGCTTTCCCTTGCCAAAAATAGAACAGTTTCCCCATCGAGGTGCTTAAACCACAGTGCTCTCTCTCTCTCTACCTACGCCACTCTCTCTCTCTCTCTCTATGTATATATCATTCACTCTCTCTCATTTTCATGTTTTGCCACCTGGAACAGCCACCGTTGCTCACTCATGCCGGAGGTTTACGGTCGAGCCATGACTCACATTTCATGCATGTTGGATGTTGAGTTGAGTTGAGATGAAAGTTGAATAAAATATTATTAGAATATTATTTTTTAATATTATTATTTTAAAATTTGAAAAGGTTGAATTGTTTATTATATTTTGTATTGAAAGTTGAAATAGTTGTAATGATTAAATGAGACGAGTTGAGAAACCAAATGCGGCCTTAAGCACCTTAAAGAGTAAGTTACATGTATACCCCTAGAAAGTGATCCAGTGTTTATTAATTATGATGATATTATTGTAATAAGACTAAGAGAAACTAGATGGTTGGGGGTGGAGAATATTTTTAGAGTTTAATCGATTAATAGGTGAAATTAGGTGAGAATCATAGTATTTGGGGAGTGATGAAGTTTTTGGGGAGTAATTATAGGTAAATGAAGTCTAGGTTATTTAAGTATTTTGGGTTTAATTATAAAACGTGTGCTTAATTAAATAGTTATGTACTATTGGAAATTTACGAAAATTATATAATTATTTTATAGGAGACGATTGAACTTCGTTTAGCATGGTTGTTAGGGGTGTAAAAAAAAACCGATAAACCGGTAAACCGGACCGGACCGGACCAAACCAGTGGCATCGGTCCGGTCCCAAGGTTGGTTCGGTCCGGTATCGGTTTTAGTTTTCTTAAAACCGGTCAAAATCGGTCCGGTTTCAATTTTTCTTTTTCTAAAACCGGACCGGACCGATTTATATATATATATATATTAATTGTTTATATTGTATATAATATTTATATATAATATATAACTATATATAAAATAGTTTTGTATTATATGATAAATTACTAATTAATATAGCATTAAATTTTAAAATCTTATATCATTTTGCTTATTGTATTAATAGTTATACTAATATTATATAGTGCATATTAATAGTTATACTAATAATATATCACTATATATTATAATATACTATAATATATCATTATAGTCTATAATACAATTATAATATATATTATAATATACTATAATATATTATCACTATAGTATTATATACTATAATATACTATATTATATATATTATATAATATATAATATAGTACATTAAAACCGGTAAAACCGGACCGAACCGGACCGGAAACCGGTAAAACTGGAGTACCAGTTTACGAGGATAACCGGTGCGTGATCGGTTTTGAAAAATGTAAAACCGGTACATACCGGTTCAGTCCTAAATTTTGTTCCAAACCGGACCGGTTACACCCCTAATGGTTGTGGAAAAACTTATAAAAGTTGAGATAAGCGAGGTTCCTATACTAGATTTTACATAAAAAGAAAATGAAATGAGGTGATTTATGAAAATATGCATGCTTGCTTTGAAAAAAAACCTATAAACAAACTCAGATATGTGTTATGCATATTCATGAAATCTGTATAAAGAAAAAATATTTTTGTCATGATTTGTGTAGATATGAGCTTATTTTAGTATTATGTTTCTGAATTTTGTAAAAAGAGCAAATATGAGATCTAAAAAGTTTTGCTTTGATTAAATGAAGATGCTTTGATTATGTTATTTTAAATATGTGAAATGATCTAAAGCTTTTTTTCAGCACTCTATTTTGATACGATGTGTCATCTGAAAATTTTGGCATGAATTCCAAATTCTGTTTTTAATATAATCTAGTTCCGATGTTGTTTCTATTTGGGTTCTGATGTTGTTTTTATATTGAGGTCGTTGATTTGAAACAATAATTTTTATATTGCATTGAGAATTTGGAGTTTATAAATATCTTGTTGGAATATGAGTATTAGTGACAACAAGCCTTGTTTGTTTACACAAAACCAAAAATTTCATCTCATCTCATCTCAACTCATCATTACACATTTTTCAAATCCCCATACAACTTTTTCAAATCCCCATACAAAATATAATAAACAATTTCACTTTTTCAAATCTCAATACAAAATTAATATTACAAAATTATATTATAACAATATTTTATTCATTACTATTTAAAACATCTCATCTCATCTCATCTCATCTGTGTAACCAAACGGGGCCTTTGACCCCTCTAGGACCGTAGTGTTACAGTCGAAGTTTATATAGAGCAATGGTTAGTGAAAGG
>QGSO01000605.1:0-56601 GCA_011037825.1 Carya cathayensis
CTAAGTGTAAAACCAAAAACTCCACCAAAAACTTCAAGTGTTATTTTGTGATTTTGGTGACTTTAGTTGGATGATTTAAAGCATGGTTGATGTTAGGATGATGTTATGAATATGTTAGAAGTAAGATTTGATTTTTGGAATTCTTGGAGATGTTTTGATTTAGGGTCAAAGCTTGTGATTTAGGGTCATGTTCAAGTTAAGTTATTCATGTCAATCACGACCCTAAGTGCTAGGATGCGGTAATATCCTAGTGAAACTCCTTTGTTCACGCTGGAGTGTCTAAATATGTGTGAAATTCCCTGGGTTGACGAAGTACAGTCAACAGGTTACGAATGTGGCCTAATTAGCTAGTCACTGGAGCGCGCCAGACACTAACGCCGATGGTGCCATATTTTATTTTACGTGTATTCATGGGGCCATAACAACTGTGGAGCATGAAGTATGGGGCCACAACAACTGTGGAGCATACACTACGTGAGACACAATAATTGTGACACGTAGAATACATGGGGCCACAACAACTGTGGAGTACGTATTAACACATTCATAGCTGGTGTAGATACCTGTGTTGTGATACGGTAATTGGCAGGGACACACGGCTCTAGGGGACCAGTGTAGCACCCATATGGTCATGTTATTAATTAAGTCAATTGAACAAGTGTCCAAGTTTATGTCAAGAAGTTAAAAATAAGCAATCATGGTTAACCCCATGAGATAAGAATAAGTTTCAGATCAAGTTTATGTTATGTTATGTTCATGTTCACGTTAAGTTTCAAGTTCATGTTCATATCATGTTATGTTTACGTTTATGCTATGTCCAAACTTACGTTCATGTTATATTATGTTCATGTTCACGTTATGTTTCAAGTTCACGTTCATGTCATGTTATAATGTTATGTTCAAGTTCACGTTCATATTATGTTATGTTCACGTTTACATTATGTCTCAAGTTCACGTTCATGTCATGTTATGCTAAGGTTTATGTTAAATTCAAGTTCATGTTTATGTTAGGTATGTTCACATGCATGCTATGATTCAAGTCCATGTTATGTTTCAAGTTCACGTTTATGTTATGTTGCTAGCCCATGTTATATTATAGGTTCAAATTCATGTCATGTCATGTCAAGTTCAGTTCAAGTTTCAGTTCAGGTTATGTCAGTTATGCCATGCTATATGTCAAGTTATGTACTTACGACTTTAATTATGCATTCATGCTTTTACGACCATGCATGCATCATTAACCTGTGTGGGCGTTTCTTGTTAACTGACTGAGATTTGTAATCAAATCTCACCGTGGTAGTCCCAACTACAATTCCCCCCAAATGGTAGGCGATATGTCAGGATCAGAGTAGGGAGCGAACTTTGGTAGACTGAAGGAGGTTGACTAGATGCCGCAGACACGACGCAGAGCTTACAGCTTCCATAGTTAGTTTTTAGATGGTATTTTGGCCTCGTTAGTTGAGTTACACGAGTTACTCGACGAACTTCCTCAATAGTGTATTTTGGTAATGTAAATATGGAGTCTGGTCTTCCATATTTTTGAGGTTATAGTCTTCTAAGACTGGTACGGAAATCATGGATGTTTATGTTGTTAAGTATGCTTGGATTACGATTTAACTATTTGGGATATTATAAGTTTGGTGCATAGTATTGCTCAAGAAAAAAAAATTTTCCGTTGCAAATATTGCATAATGCTAAATGCATGTTATGAACATTGCATCTTATATGTTATGAACGGGGGCAAGTAACCATGTGTTGCATGTCTCAACGCTTTAGATGTCCGTTCAATCCCAAGCGGAATTTGAGGGAGTCATAAAAGGGGCAGGTATTGGGGATTTTACAGACATATCCAACTCAACCTTGTCAAGTTCACCATCACTTTTGGAATTTGAAGAATTGTTGGTTTCATCAACTTTCATTGAAATATTCTTATTAATTGTTTTCCATTGCGTAGAGTGGTGATGGACTTGGCATGTTCAAATTTTGAATCAGAAGAATTTGAATTCTTTCCTCAAATTTTCCTTTGGGATTCGGCTGAGGTTGAGCAGGAAACTTACCCTTTTCTTGAGCGTGCAATGCAGAGGTGAAGTCGCTAATAGAACTTCTCATCTCATTAATGACTTGCATTGTCTGAGTGTTAATATTGGCTTGCCACTGCATAAAAGTTTGTAATGTCTCCTCAAGGGTTTTCTTATGTAGAGGCACATAAGGAGTAGAAGAAGAAGGCCCTTGAGGATTTTGATTTGAATTGGACTCATTTCTCCAACTAAAGTTGGGGTGATTTCTCCATCCAGGATTATATGTTTTTGAACAAGGATAAGAAAATGGTCTTCTATAATAATTCATAGCATTTGCTTGTTCGTGCAACACCTTTTTAAAAGCAATGATTGTTGGACAATTCTGAGTTAGGTGTCTACTAATCTCACATATGCCATAATTCTCTTCTTATTTTTCAGTGGCACAAGCTGAATTTACCTTCCTAAGTTCCATGGCCTCGACTTTTCTTGTCAACTTGTTATTCTAGCATTCACATCATCATTTTCTTTGAGGACATACATACCCTCTTGAGACATGGCATTAGGCTTGGACTTATTTGACCGATTAGAACGATCTATGTTGTCCCAAGATTGATCATTTTCAACCAATTGGTCAAAATAGTCCCAAGCATCATCGGAATCTTTATTTAAAAATTCACCATTACACATCATTTCCACAAACTAGCGCATTTGAGATGTTAAACCTTCATAGAAAAAACTAATAGTACACCAAGTCTCATAGCCATGATATGGGCAAGTTAGCAATAATTCTTTAAAACGCTTCTAACATTGAAAAAATGTTTCATTTTCTTTTTGATAAAAATTCATAATGTTTCTGCGAAGAGTGTTGGTCCTGTGAGTAGGAAAAAACTTTTTTAAACATTCTATTTGCATTTCTTGCCTTGTGCCAATAGATTTTGGTCTCAAGGAATTCATTCAATTTTTGGATTTTTCTTTCAAAGAGACTGGGAACAACTTTAATCTAATAACATCATCATTGACAGTTTGGTTTTGTATATCGCACAAACCTCTTCAAATTCTTTCAAATGCAAATAAGGACTTTTTGAATCTAAGCCATGAAACTTGGGAAGTAAATGAATTACTCCTGATTTTAAATCAAAATTCCCCATATTTGTAGGAAAAATCATGCAAGATGGAGTACTTGTGCTTATTGGCTACAAATACTCACACAAAGTTCTAATTGGTAGATTATTTTGTACCTCCTCATTTTCGAGTTCATCATGAACGCTATGATTGTCAGCCATGGTGTCAGAATGATTTTTGGAATCACCAGACAACTTATCCACCAATTCTTTTGAAACAATTTCCTCTTTCCTCAGTCTACCAGTTTGATCACATTGTTACGAGATCATTTATCATAGAGGCTCAAGCACATTCAAGAAGACTAAAAGATATGGACAAGTTTCAAAATTAATTAATGCATGCACCACCTAAAGTCTTCTATTCTAAAAACTAAATGCAAGAAAATAAAAAAGAGAACGAGATTACCAAATGATATGAATAAAGCAATGCTACTCGATTCCCTTTCCCGACAAAATAACAAAAATCGTATATGCAAAAATAAGAGAAAGTTAGCATAGATTACCATTCATTTTTTTTTCTTTTTTTAAGAAAAATCTTATCACACATTGCAATCCCTGACAATGGCGTCAAAAACTTGTTACACCTAAATTTTGACTCAAAATAGTGAACCAAAAATTTAGTGCAATTTTACCTACAAATATACAGGTGTTGTAGTACCTAATAGGGTCGAATCCACAGGGATTAATTTATGTGATAAAGAAAATAACTCAAACAATGAAAATAAATTACTAAAATGAACGTGCAATCAAATAAAAAAGAAAATTACTGAGATGAAGATTTTTAAAGTAACAGAATAAAACTAACATAATAAAATAAATCGATATGGAGAATGACTATGGTTTCGAAGATCCGTCTAATAATTTAAAATATTATTTTCCATCGATTTAGTTTAATTAAACTACAATAATGATTCCGTTTAATTGGGAGGTTTAACATTTAAGGTCAAGAAAAATAGTCACTAATGATTAAGCATGAACGATTGATGACTTAGGTATCAGAGGCTTCCTTGGCCACTCAAGAGCCACCTCCCATTGATTCATTTTTTTATATTTGTAGGCTACTAAGACTGAAAACTTGGACTTCTGGTAGCCCAACCCATAGGCTTACGAAACAGGACGTCAACAATTAGGTCAAGACCATTTAAGTAGAGGTATTCTAATAATCAAAATGATTACGTCGGAAGTACCTCGGGTGAGTTATAAATGGAGATGCTCGAATAATGATAGTGATTATATCACGAGTAACCTAAGCATGATTGACTTGACATGACTTGAAAGTCTATTCCCGAGATACACAAACTGTACTCGAGATGAAATGTGACATGAAGCAAAGGACAAAAGTCTTAATGTAGCGTAACATGACATGAATGTAAGTTGAAAGAGATGACGTACCTTAACATAGAAAACATTTCATAGCATGTAACAGACAATATTTCATAACATGGTATAACATGTAACAGACAATATTTCATAACATGGTACAACATGTAATAGAAAATATTACAAGACATGACATGCATGTAACAGATGCGCATAACATAACATGACATACTTGTAACAAATAGCAATACATGATAGAATAGATTGTGTAATAGATAAATATTTCATGACAGAGTAAATCATGTGTAACAGATAAACATATAATGACATATCCATGACATGGAATATATGACAACAATAATACATAAAAGATAGTTATCTTACCCATCACATATACACAGTAAACTGATAGTAAGTTAAGAGCTAACTTATTTCGATCGTTGCGTTTTACGAGAAATCAAGTGCGAACATGAGAAACTATAAGTAGGGATTCTAAAAATTAGAAACATGGAAAAATGCTAACTTAGATAAAAATTACTATTTTTTTTTTTATCATTTTACCTCTACATGTAGAAAAATGACTCATCCTAATTTAAGGATTTTTCATCCTAAATTCAAAAATATCAAATTTTGTCATAAACTCAAATATCAATTAAGAAAAATTTAAAACCAAACACCACTATGGAAAACCTCATAGGGCCAAAACTTCCAAGGCCAAAACTTTTATTTTCCTTCTAACTTCAAGACTCATGATCAAACTAAAATTTTGCAACAAAGATCTTCCTATCCTAAGTTTAAAAACATACTTAAAACATCCATAAAGAATATATTGATCATCCATATAAAACTTTTTAGTAAAAAGATCCAAACTTTTTAACTAAAAATACCAACAATTGAATCACAGGGTTTGACATAATTCAAAACATCTCCAAGAAACTCCAAAAGTCCAAGTCTTTCTTCTAACATGTTCATAAAATATTCTTAAGAACATCCATGCTTTGAATCATCACATAGAAATCACCAAAATTCACAAAACATCACTTGAAATACTCAGCTCCACACTTAGTCTAAAAACATAATTTTTCTCTTAACTAGTTTGGATCAAACTTAAAGAAGGGCATGTAAAGTGGATTAGAAAAACTGTCCAAGAGAACCTTTTTGGTTTCTTTCCAAGAAAAGTGTGAGAAAGGGATGGAATGAATGGAAAATCGGTTGGACAACTTCTTACACAACTGAGGGGTGATGAGAGGGCTATGAATGACCTTGAGTGATGGCTGTGTCAACCCAAAAAATTTCGTAAAACTAGCCCATGGTATTATTGTCTAGAGCTGCCTTGTAAGCGGTGGTGAGTGAGATGGCTTTAACCTTCACATCATGTTAACTTGGGGTTGCTTTGGGTAGAGACTAGTCTGCCATTAGGGGGATGAAAAATTAGCCAAGAAATATTGCCAAGGTGGCCAAATTTTGTGGGGCCTTAAACAAATGGGCTTCAATTTGGGGTTTAAAGAGAGTTTGAGATGCTACAAGCCCAAATCCAATTCTTCTTGACCCAATCAAATTTTTAAGATTTAAAAGGTTAGATAATTATGTCATAACATGAATTTGAAGGATTAATAGCATGTGGAAGTGATTTAATTAAGTGATTAAACTCATTGCTAAAAACCGAATCAGTTAGGGTTTGAAGGTCAACTTTAGGGCTTGGTGAAAACCGTTTAGGATTTTAGTTTCAAGTAAGCTTTTGGGATTTTAGTTGGATTCCAACCATTTAGAGTTTACTAGGGTTGAAACCCTTTTTGGTTTGTCACAACTTGGTTGGTTCGATGGAAATGGGGTTTTGCTTAGGTGGCATGGTCTCACACCTTGATTCCTTTACAATCTATCTCATGGTTTCTCTTGGTGTCAAGTGTCCAATACTATTCACTAAGTGTGGCTAAGATCTTTTTAAGTGTCCAAATAAAACTTCTCTAACCAAATTTGGACATTTCATACTGTGATTTTGAAAACACTACACTTAGTGCTACTATCAAGTAGGGGTAAATGTTAAACCGAGAAACCAATTGCCACCGACAGGCCACGTCAGGAACTAATTGGAACTAGTGGTGAACTGGTTGGTCAGGGGCATAAATTACTTCAAATCAATGTCGGCTGATTTGGTCCCGGTTTGAACTAGGGAAAAACTACCGAACCGGCCGACCCTATGTATGATATATATTGTTTATATATCCTTGCATAGAACGATGTCATTTCAAATGACACGGTGTCTTCTTGCTTTCGTCAATTAATTTATAATGAATGATCATCTAAAATTCTTGTTCATATAAATTTATATGATAATCAAGATAATTTTGAATTGTTTCATATTATTTGTTTTGGTGCTTTAGGCAATTTTTCTCCCCCTTATGGTGGGAAAACTTTATAGTAAAAGAATATTTTGGTTCTTTAATAGACATCCATATGAAAATTATTCAACTTATCATAATTGATTCCAGATGATCAAGTTAATCATGAAAAAGCATAAAAATATTTTGAAACATAGTACTTCTGATGCATCACAATATTTGATTTAATAGTTCTATAATATAATCCGAAAGAGAACGTTGGCAATTTTTCCAGTATGTGTTTTCGGCCCAAAAGCATAGAAGTAATATAATGATATTTATTACTGCCTTCGTTGATAGTTTCAACACGATAACCATTACGACGAATATCTTTAAAACTTAGTAAATTTCTTCTAGATTTTGAAGAATACAAAGTATCATCAATAAAAAATTCACTTGGTTGAGGCCCACTAACCCACTAAAGCCCACGAATTTTGGCCACCTTGGCATAGCTTCTTGGAGAAATTTCCTCCCCCACTTGGCAGACCATTCATTGCATCAAGTTGCACTCAATAATATGGAGGAACCCACCCCATCAAGTCCCATGTCTCATAGCCTTTGTAAGTTGTCTTTTGCCCCCCACTATCCTCTACATTATGTCACATGTCTACACCTCCACTCAATGATCATTAAGGTCCAAATATTCCCCCTACAGAAGTCTTGAGTCGTGCAAGACACACTTGTTTCACTTTAATCATTTCTTCACCCCGTTCTTAGAGAGAAACCCAAAAGAGCTCTCTCGGGCAGATTTCTGGGTCTTTTTGCGTGGAGTTTTTCGACCATTTGTAAGTATTTTCACACGATGACTCCTTCATAAAAGTTGTTCCTCTTTGAGTCTAGTTTCCGTAGATGTATTTTTCGTATCATTCCATGGTCATTTGGTCGGTCAAAAGTATTTTTAACCATGGAAAGGTCATTCTGGGCGTGAATCTGGAGAGTGTGTTATGTTTTGGAGTTTTTGACCAAGCTAATGGACATATCTTGGTCCGAAAATTTTATGGAGTGTTCTTAGAATGTGTTTAAGAGTTTTCATTAAGGTTTTGTTGCATGAATAAAGATTTTGATGATAGATTTTATTAGATCTAGAAACATGAAAACTGGAAGTGGCAAAACAGTTTTTATTTGGATAAAGTTTGAATATTTCGAGGTTTGATCTTACTCTAAAGGCTTTGATATTTTTATATGATGATCCTAAGTCTCTTATTTTCATGTTAGGATGTTATTTTGGAGATATTTAGTATTAGTTTCAAAGATATGATTTTTCTATGCAAGAGAATTTCGGTTAGGCCTAAGATTTGATGTTTTTAGGTTAGATCCATGTTTTATTGGGTTTTAGCCATGTGATTTTAATTTTGATGGTTGGATATTCTTTAGGACACGTTTTTAAACCATGTGATACTTTATTTCAAAGATCTCACCTTCTTAAGCCATTGATCAAGAGATTTATCAAAGCTAGTTAAGAAAAAATTTCTGTTTTTAGACTAAGTGTAGGACATCAACTTCAAGTGATGTTTTGTGATTTTGGTGACTTTATTTGATGATTAAAGCATGGTGTTACTTAAGATATTTATGAACATGTTAGAAGTAAGATTTGGATTTTTGGAAGTTTCTTGGAGATGTTTTGAATTAAGGCAAACTTGTGATTCAAGTGTTTTTAGTAAATTTGGATCTTTTTACAAAAAGTTTGGTGTTGATTATTAGCTTTTTCTAAATGGATGTTTCAAGTATGGTTTTAAACTTAGGATTGGAAGATGTTTGTTGTAAAATTTTGGTTTAAGCATGAGTTTTGAAGTTGGAAGGAATTGTAACAAAAATCAAGAGAAATGGCCTATGGATGTTTCGGCCATAGTGTGTTTTCCATAGTGTTGTTTTGTTTTAAATTTTTTTCTGAGTTGATATTTGAGTTTAGAACAAAATTTACATGAGGAATGTAAATTTTGGAAATTTTTGGAGTTAGGATATGAAATCCTTAAGTTATGGGTAAAATGGTCGTTTTCCCACATGTAGAGGGTAAAATGATAATTTTACTCTAAGATAACTTGTTTCCATGTTTCTAATTGTTAGTAATTAAATTTCTAACTTTTAGAATGACCTTTTACAGTTTCTCGTATATCGCACTTTATTCTCGTAGAACGTGACAATCGAGGTAAGTTAGCTTCTAACTTACTATCAGTTTATTGTGTATGTATGATGGGTAAGGGAACTACAATTTATGTATGTATGTTATCATATATGTCATGTCATTACATGTTTATCTGTTACGCATGATTTATTCTTTTATGAATATTTATCTGTTACAAAATCTTTTATGTCATGCAATGTTGTATGTTATAAGTATGCCATGTTAAGTATGTCATATGTTACATGTATGTCATGGAATGTTTATGTTTAAATCATATTGTGCCATTTACAAGTATACGCCATGTTAGAAAAGTTCATGATATTAAATAATATCTCATGTATTAAGAAAGATAAGATATTTAAGAGTGACACGGACCTAAGCGTGTTCACCACAAGTTATGTTAAGGATGGCACGGACCTAAGCGTGTTCATCACAAGTTATGTTAAGGGTGACACGGATCTAAGCATGTTCACCACAAGTTATGTTATGCGGTGCCACGGACTCAAGCGTGGTTCACCTTATGTAAAGTTCATATAAGTTTCAGATCATGTTCAAGTTAAGTTATTCATGTCAATCACGACCCTAAATGCTAGGATGGGGTAATATCCTAGTGGAACTCCTTTGTTCACGCTGGAGTGTCTAAATAGGTGTGAAATTCCCTGGGTTGACGAAGTACAGTCAACAGGTTGCGAATGGGGCCTAAGTAACTGGTCACCGGAGCGCGCCAGGCACTAACGCCGATGGTGCCATATTTTATGTTACGTGTATTCATGGGGCCACAACAACTGTGGAGCATGAAGTATGGGGCCACAACAACTGTGGAGCATACACTACGTGAGACACAGCAATTGTGACACGTAGAATACGTGGGGCCACAACAACTGTGGAGTACGTATTAACGCACTCACAGCTGGTCTAGATACCTGTGTTGTGATGCGGTAATCGGCAGGGACACACGGCTCTAGGGGACCCGTGTAGCACCCATATGGTTACGTTATTAATCAAGACAATTAAATAAGATTCCAAGTTCATGTATTTCATGTTCAAGTCATATTTCACGTTACGTTATGTGTACGTTCATGTTAAACTTAAAGTTCAAGTACATGTTATGTTTCAAGTTCACATCCATGCTATGATTTAAGTTCATGTCACGTTAAGCTAAGCTTCTGTTTCAGTTCAATTATGTCAACTCATGCCATGTTATGTCATGTCACATTATGCTTATTATTTTATGCCATGTTATGTCAAGTTATGTTATGTTTACTTTCAATTTTGATGGTGCATTCATACCTTTATTTCTATGCATACATCATTAACCTGTGTGAAAGTTTTCTGTTAACTTGCTGAGATTTGTAATCAAATCTCACCATGGTAGTCCCAACTACCATTTTTTCCCCGAATGGTAGGCGATGTGTCAGGTTCAGAACAAGGAGCAAATACCGATAGGCTGGAGGATGTTGACTAGACGCCGCAGATGCGATGCAGAGTTTTCAACTTCTATAGTTAGTTTCTTTTGGGACAGTATTCTAACCTTGTTAATTGAGTTACGCGAGTTACTCGATGAACTGGTTCAATAAGTGTATTTTGGTACTGTAATATAGAGTCTAGTCACCATGTTTTGAGATTACAGTCTTCTGAGACCCGTACTGTAATCGTGGTTATTTATTTTAGTATGCATGGATTATGTTTTAATTCTTTGAGATGTTATAAGTTCGGTGCATAGTATAAAAAAAAAAAAAGAATTATCCGCTGCGAATATTGCATAATGCTAGATGCATGTTAGGAACATTGCATCCTATATGTCATGTACGGGGGCAGGTAACCTTGTGTTACATGTCCCGACGCTTCAGATGTCCGTTCTATCCCAAGCGGAATTTGGGGGCGTCACAGCCCCGCCGTTCGCCGGCGTCGTGCCCGACACCACCCCTGCCGGTCAACTCCCCTCCGGCCGGTGATCATTCCCTCCGATTCCCAGCCCCAATCGGCCGGCCGTTTGGCCGGAAAAAGCCCAACAAGCCGCACGGCTTGAAGCCCGATCTGCCGCCGTCGCTCCACCTCCGGCCACCACCTCTTCACCACTTCATCCCCTACTCCTTGCCGACCTAACCCACCCATCCCCGGCCTCAAACGGTCACCGGAGCGGCTCCCACGAGCTCAACTCCGATTTGCCCTTTTTCCGCCCCTACCGGCGTTTTCGCCGCCACCCACGGCCAAAACTCACTTCCACTAGCTTCATAATCATCCCTAGACCATTCCCTATCAATTTGGTGTCTTGGTTTGTCCCCGGTCAAAAGTGGGTATTTTGCGACCCACGGGAACAGTGCATTTGCACTGTTACGTTGCTTTCGCAACGCCGTTCGCTTCGCGCCGAACCTTCTAAAAATCCTATATAGCGCTGTAAGTATTTTCCAAGCTCTACTTTTAGATTTAAATATATTTTACTCTTGCAATAATTTATTTGGTTGGTTGGCTGATTCCGGACTGAGTCCGAGGAGTTCGGGGGTCGGGTGGATGGAGGACGGAGTTGTTTGAATTGTTGTGCTATGGTTGATTTTATTTGTCGAGCATTGAAATTGGCATTTACATGATGCATGCACGTGCATTTTATTTAAATTGAGAAAATCATGTTTTATTGGCGTAAAAGGATTTTTGGGTGCGTGCGTGTCACGAGCCCAAGCCGGGATGGGTTATTATCTCGGTGGAGCTCCTCTGGTCACTCGGGAGTGGTTAATACTGAGTGACATCCCCTGGGTTGTCGCTGGGCGACGACCGGATCGCACGATACGGTAACGCTGTCGTGTCGACTCCGTGGTCCTTTTAGTGGCGGGGACTAGAGGATGGCCTGGCCAGGTACGCGCAAGGTGGAGGCGCGAGTCTGGGCATCACTCGTGTAGGTGTCACACGCGTAGACGTTACCTGCGGTGTGGCACAGAGCCAGAGTGTGCGGATGATCCCTAGGGGAGATCATGGTGCATGCATAATTGGTTGGTTTTCATGGTTTTCGGATATGGGCCATTTTCTGGGAAAATGGCGATGGTCTTGTGATCCATTTTCTGGGAAAATGGTGGTTTGGGCCATTATCTGGGATAATGGCGAGGCTTGGTTTTAAAGGTTATGTTTTTAAGCCAAATGGGTTTTTGGCGTGCGTGGAANAGTATCATCAATAAAAAATTTTGTTCCTTTTGGTAACATGATATTAGCTCTTCCAAAGCCTTCATTCAGGTTAGATGAATTGAATATTATATTGACTTTGGCTTTATCTAAAGTTAAACATTGAAAGTATTTCTTTATCCTTAATAATTGTGTTATGCAACTATCTTCTAGAAACAAATCTTCACTGATAGTTTCAAAATTGATCAACCACCAATAGAACCCATATATGCTTATAAACAAAAGTATGTTAAAAATTATTAAGCCAAAGAAAGTTTAACAAGAGGTATTAAAAGATAACAACTTAAACATAATATGATTAAAATTTATATGATATTCTGAATCATTGTGGTTGGCAAAATTTATTTTGCCTTTTCCTTTTTCCTTCATGGATGCTTGATATAGACCCACCAAAAATTTGGATGTACGACAGTACGTGACCAATGTCCAGTCATATCAACCTATTTCTTTACAGCCTCATTCTTTAAGCCTTTGTTTTCATATCGCTTTATCATGGTGTGGTTCCACTTTTGGTGGTATAGATCATTTTTCTTTGAGAAGTTTTGGGTATACTTCCCTTGATCCCAATAGTTTTTTTCCCTACCATGTCCACGTCCATAACCATTGTTTCATATATTATTGTAAAATGAGGTTTCATTCTTTCAGGGAATGAGGTAGAACCGATTGGACATGATTGGTGATTTTTCATTAAACCCTCACTATTTTGTTCGCCACTAACATAAAAGGTATTAGTTCAGAATATCTTATGAACTTTCTCACTTGATATTACTACTGCATGAGCACATTCAAAGTATGACTATGTTATATATTTCATTTCAAACATATATGTTTTAGTGGCTTTTTTCTCTATACAATTTCAATTGTGCAAATTCAGGTGCATCAATCATAATGAGATTTTAAAAGAATCACGGTCTTTTGGTACATGTATCACTCTTTTAAACTATCCCACAGAATCAATAAATCTTTTATTGTGAGGTACTCAATAAAGTTATTGCTTTAGGAAAATCCTTTAGGGATGCTCCATTTCCTTTCTAACATTCATTCAACAAGATGAATTTTAGCATCAATGATCTATGATGGATAATTGTTGTTATAAATATCAAGGGCAACAAGCTTGACATGATCTATAATAAATATATTCGGTATATAACTGCTATGTAAACTATGAAAATATTAATTTACCATAGATAATCATAATTAGGCGGTATAACCACCATATACATAATATAACAAAAATGAAGTATAAAAATAAAAAGTGCTGTTGAAAATATTGCATGATTGTATCTTACCAGATATCAGAGATCTGAAGAATACTATAGCTGGTTAGAGTCTCATGCTAGTAATGTGTTATAAAACTAAAGAGAAGTAGCAAATAATTGAAAGATTGCAAAAGAGAAGTAAGAATATTTAAAGATTACAATATACTTGGCTCTTCAAGAGCTCAATATCATTCATTTCTCTTTCTTTTCTTGTGTATCACAAATGATCCCCAAGACATCCTTTTATAGGCAACTCTACGGTAGTTTGTTTGTCAACCAAATCACATGTACAACAAACACAATAAAGTGTCATCTACATGATCATCTACCAAATGCATATATTTATAACAAATAATGATTTTTTACTTAAACCAACTATTCGACGATTACATTCTGCTCTCACAGTCTCACATTCTTCAAGTTACTTTTATTTTTGATTTTCTATTTGGTCTAATATTTCCTTTCTACTTTTTTTTTTGTGATTTCCATCGGATTATCAAAAGGAGATTTTTGAAATGGATGATTTTTTCTTGGAATGTGGAATTAGTGCAATTGCATATTGTCAAGCACGAGACTTTCCTTGTTTTTAGTTGTTCCTGTCTTGTCTAACTTTTTGGTTATGTGAATTGGCATAATGCTGTGCAATTGTTTGATTGAATTTTAGATGTGCTCTGGAAAGCTATCATTAGGTCATTGCATTTGTGGTGATTTACATCCTATCGTATTGGTTTGTTTTGGACTCGTAAGTGAACGTTCATAGTCTAGTTCTAGTACTGGCTTAGGACCGTAGTTAATAATGGGATAAGAGCAATATCTTTCTTATTGCAAATATGCATTTTATGTGGCCTTTTCTCCTTAAAAGTTCAATTATTTGGTTGTAGACGCACATTATAGCTTGATTCCCTCGCACTACAAAAGAAAATATAAAATTTAGTTACATTGGTGTATTCGGTTAAAAAGTGTTATTATAAGGTCCTACTAAATAATGGAAAGTAGGTGTCGCATTTCAAAGTGTATAGTGTGAAAGCCGCCACTACAATGGTTGTAGATCTCATTAGCATAAATGAATGCTTTTGGTAGTCGATCTTGGTCTAATCATTCAGATTAAGAAGCAAGCTGTTATGTACCTGTAACACTCTCAGATAAAATCAAACAACTAGTCTTATCAAAAGAAGCATGTATTCGATAAATTGGAGTTGTAATTTACTTTGCAGAATTTCCTTTCTACTAGCAATATGAGATCCTATATGATAAAGTGTCAAAAACTACATGATTAGGATGCTAAATTAAATAAATTGTTCAACCAAAAGTGAATTAAGCACTTAATTATGTAGTAGTTTTTAGTACTGGACTCAATTGATAAATTCTGATATTTTTGTGCTTAAAAAAATTTATAATGCAATTGTTTCACATGAAAATAAATATTTCAATTTTACTCCTCTCATGTCATGCTTATACGCTGCAGGGCAGTTTTATTTTTGAGAAATAAATACATGAGCTGCTACATCCCTTTCTGAGAATATAGAAACATTATAGCAAAGGGGCATTCTTGAAAAATTACAACTAAATGTAAAACTTTTGTGGTGGTCCAGGTGAGAGAAATTGGTGTTAGAATTGGATCTTCGATTTTCTATGATCCACAATAATAAAACAATAATAAATAAATACGTACCTTTCTCTATCTGTTTGATAGAGAATCTGATCTGACTATGAGAGAATGATCACCCTAACAACTTTAGCTCCAAGTGTCTCCCGATGGCTAGAGGCACAATAATGTTGTAGGTGAGAACCCTTTAACCCCTCAGTGCTATTTATAGATTTCTGACCATCAAGAAATCTCAGAGTTTGTATCTGACTATAATTAGAGATACAGAGTTTTAATCTTATCTCTTAGAAGTTTTCTTATCCCCTTATCACTCATCTTTTATCTAATAAGTTTGAGTTATTTCAAACTCTATTAAGATGGGTGTGTGGGACATAGAGTTTAAATAAAACTCTTACATTCTCCCACTTGGCCCATACACCCATAAAATAATATTTTTCATTCATGGGTTTATCACAGAAAATTAACTATACTGCGCAAATTCATTTCCTGAAACTTTCATAGCTCAAAATACATTTCATGAGTTCCGTAATATCAATGTTAAATCAACTACTGATGCGAGTCATGGCGGTCCTCTGTTATATAATCAACAAATTTCCTTCCATGTACCACAACACCAGCAACCAATTTTACATGATCTTTAATTGGGATAATTAAGGCTAATACCGTGATGCCTTGGGTTCCAATTCATGTCTGTTGCAGACATTATCTTGTCATCATTCTTCCAAACCATTCAATGTACAAATAAGTGGAAATACAAGAAAACAGAAACAACCATAATAGATATCTTTCAATGTCCAGTAACAAAATATGTGATGACCCTCTTTTATGTGTATTTTCACTGAAGGAATGTTTTTAATTTAATTAATATATTGGTTTATTTATTTTAAATTAATGTATTTTAATTGGTTTTTATTTTATTTGATGTTGTGTTTAATTTATTTTAGTCGTTTAATGTTTTTAATATCGTTTTCGGCGGAACAGTTTTTGGATCCCGGAAGTGAGGATTGGACCTCATTTCTTTTCTTTTCTCTTTTCTTTTTCCCTTTTCCTTTTTCTTTTCTTCTTTTCCTTCCTTTTTCTTTCTTTTCTTTCTTTTTCTTCTTCTTTTTCCATTCGGCTCTCTCTCTCCCTGATTGAGCCGAAATATTGCATATTTTAGATATTTAAAACCAATGTATTTTAAATTCTTCATGACATTATTATTGGTTTTAAATGGAAAAATAGTTAATAAGCATAAATTCGAGTTGTAATTTTTTAAATTGATTAATATCATGTTTATGCTTAATTTTATAACTATGGTTTAATTGGACAATATTTCCTCATATATATAATATATTTTTAATAATCTATTTTCTTTTTTTTTTTTTTATTTCGAGTGTTATTTCTTTATTTGCAGTTTAAATAAAATTCAAAAGAGATACGATTCTGAGATGGAACTAGTTTGGGTTGATGAAGTAATTTGATTGGCTGGAATTAGTATTGAGTTGCTGAAAGTGCAAGAGTTAGGAGAGTTGAATTTGTTGGAGTTGAGAGACGTGGGGGACTTGAGAAGAAAAGTTGGTGGATGTTTTTAATTGAGAGTGTGCAGTCGGTGAGTGCATGATTAGAGAGAGACGTGTGAGTGTTGTGCTGAAATTAAAGAGAATCGGTGCTTAATTGATGGGAAGAAGAGAGGCGTGCAGAAATTGGGAAAGAAAATGCAAGGCAGCAGCACACAACTCACTCACATACATCACTTGGTCCCACAGCAGAAGCAACTCACGGCTTTAGCACATGCAAAATATATCACGGCACCTCAAGCTACACATGCAGAGAAAATATTCACTTGCAGCAGAAAGTATCCCACGGCAGCAACTTGCACCTGCAGAAAAATACACAAACACATAAAAAGGAAACTCACGGCTGGGAATAAAAACAGCACATGCAGGACAGCACATAAAGCAGAAAAAATCAACCAGCACATGGAGCACAAAACATGGACTGCAGCAGAAAAAAACTGCAGCAGAATTTCCACCAAAAACAGAAAATCAGCAATGCAGAAAACAGAAAATCAGAAATGCAGAAAACAGAAAATCAGCAATGCAGAAAATAGAAAATCAGCAATGCAGAAAAATAGATGCAGAAAACAAGCAAACCACGGAAAAGAAAAGGAAGCAGCACACATGCAGAAAAGTTGGACAACACCTGCAGAAAACAGCATTCACACATGCAGAAGAAAAACAGCACATGAAGCAGAAAACAGAAAATCAATAATCACGGCTGGAAAGTAAAAACACAAGCAGGAAAACATGCAGCACACGGCACCTCAATGCAGCACATGCAGACAACATACACATGCAGAAATTGAAGCACTCGGACAGCACCAATTTCCTGCAACAAATTGAGCAACAAAAAGTCAAGAACATGTGTTGTATCTTCACCGAAATTCTGCTGCTATTTCCACCAACTTCTTGCAACAAGTTGAGCAACAAAAAGTCAAGAAAATCTGCTGCTGTCCCTCCACCGAATGTGTGCTGCTTCTCAACCGGATTAATTGCACCAATTGATCATTGAAGAGTCAATTTTTTCAGCTGCTATCTCCACCGAATTGTGCTGCTATTTTTCCACCAAATTGGACATTCAAGAAGTGGTGGATTGGTTCTTTAAATAGAGGATGAACGTGTGCTTTTAGGAGAGAACTTTTATGCTTTGTTTTAGTGTTGTTCTTATGTTCCTTAGCAGTTTTTTTTAGTGAAGTTGTTGCTACTTTAATTCTTGCATGAAGTTTCGGTCAAGTTGTAATTTAATTGTTGCTAAGTTGATTTTTAAGTTGGTTAGTAGGTGGGGATGTGTGAATGAAATAAAGATGGAGTTGTGTTGAAATGCAAAATTCAAGTCTTAGTATTCGGAATTTTTTTTTCTTTTGGTTGCAATGCTATGTTGTTTTAGAGTTTTTATTAAGTGTGCTAAGAATTGCTTTAGAATTTTATTTCATTAAGTGTAATACTTTAAATTCTAGCAAGTGTGTTAGTTAATTTCAAGAAGTAAAAGAGTTGTTCTAGAGTTTTCATTAAAGGTTTGGAGATTAATTTTCAAGAGTGTTACATAAGAAGTTGGTTCTTTTTGTTTTGAATTTCAATTGAATGGTGAAGGGGAATTTTCCACCATACTTTTCGTTCTCTATATATATATTTTTTAAAAAGTTTATAGAATACTTTTGAGATTTTTAGCTTAGAAGTTTGGGCAATTTATTTTCTGTTTACTTATTTCGTGTTATTTATTTTTCGCACTTCTTTAATCTTTCTTTTCTTTGAGCATTTTCAATTTTCAGTTTGTATTTTATTAATTACTTTCTAATCTAGTTTAAATTCTTAATTTAGTTTTATTAATTTCTGAATTTAATCTATTAGTCATTTACATTCAAATCCGACAATCAAAACAAATCTAAAAATATGAATCTAGTCCATGACTAGTAACCTCTCTATCCATTGCACATACCATCCACTTGTTTTCTCTTTGTGAAGTTTTTCACACTTTTTCAACGAGTTTAATTTTTGAGTAACTTTCCCTGAGGAGACGATCTAGGAATTTATTCCTTATTATTACACGACATCCTCCTGCACTTGGGAGAGCATTAGTGCTACTCATTTTTGAGTGAGTCACTCCCCGTGCTCCCCTTCCCTTTTTCTCCTTACTGTCGCCGCCCCTTTGACCGCCCGTTTCTCTGCCGTTCGGTGGAGGTGTCATACACCACCCCCCGCCATTCTCTTCCTCTCCCACCAGAGAACATCCCCACCAATTTTCAGGGCCATCGGACTAGCCGTTAGCTGCCACGAGCTCCTGGAAGTTACTGCCCCTGCCTTGTTTTCTCCCCTGTTGCAGATTTCTTCCTCCGCCCAGAACCGCCGCTTGCCGGCGGCGTGGCCTACACCACCCACCCAGTTTTCTTCCCCTCTCACCGGTGAACATCCCCACCAAGTTTCACCTCCATCCGAGCCACCGTTAGCCACCACGAGCTCCTCCAAGCCGCACAATTTTTCACCGTTTTCGGCGCCGTCACACCACCTCCGGCCACCATCTCTTCACAGCTTCTTCCCCTACCTCTTGCCGTCCTAACCCACCTAATTTCGGCCCCGATCCGTTACCGGAGCAGCTCCCACGAGCTCAACTCCGATCAGCCCCTTTTTGCACTTCCACCGCCACCCACAGCCAAAGCTCACTTCCTTTAGCTTCATAAATATCTCAAGGCCATTCCCTATCAATTTCGTGCCTTGGTTTGTCCCCGTTCGAAAGTGGGTAATTTATTACCCACGGCCACAGTGTAAAATACACTGTTACGTTGCTTTTCCTCCGCCGTTTGCAACGCCGCGAGCTTTCAAAAAATACCGTATAGCGCTGTAAGTATTTTCCAAACTCTACTTTTAGATTTAAATATATTTTGCTCTTTCAATAATTTATCTGGTTGGTTTGTGTGGAAAAATATGGTTTGGGAGTTTTGTGCATTGGCATTCATTCATGCTTGTTGTTTGAGTTTAATATGTTTTTATCTAGTGGTGTTTTGGATTTTACTTACCTGCGGCACCATTTTTGGTACCGTAGATTTTGATGCAGAGTTCGAGGAGGAGGAGGAGGAGGCTGAGCCCGAGGATGCGGCTCCGCCGGAGATCTGAGTTGGAGTTCATGCTTTATGTTTGGTTTGAAACAATATTTATATCATGTAATATTTTATTATGTACCTTTGAACCGTTTTGTATTTTATTTAAGAAAAATTCTGGTACTTAGTATTTGACTTTGCTATCCGCTGCGTATCTTCTTGTGCACATTTGTCGCTTGCACACACTTGGCACTCTTCGATAGGGTGGTGACCTGTGATGTCATCATCCGGACGTCTCAATTTCCCCGTGTTGGTACGTGGGGATTTTGGGGGCGTCACATTTCATATATTATTGTAAAATGAGGTTTCATTCATTTCAGGGAATGAGGTAGAACCGATTGGACATGATTGGTGATTTTTCATTAAACGCTCACTATTTTGTTCGGCCACTAACATAAAAGGTATTAGTTTAGAATATCTTATAAACTTTCTCACTCAATATTGCTACTACATGAGCACATTCGAAGTATGACTATGTTATATATTTCATTTCAAACATATCTGTTTTAGTGGCTTTTTTCTCTATACAATTTCAATTGTCCAAATTTAGGTGCATCAATCATAATGAGCTTTTAGAAGAATCACGGTCTTTTTGGTACACGTATCACTCTTTTAAACTATCCCACAGAATCAATAAATTTTTTATTGTGAGGTACTCAATAAAGTTATTGGTTTAGGGCAATCATTCAGGCATGCTCCATTTCCTTTCTAACATTCATTCAACAAGATGAATTTTAGCATCAATGATCTATGATGGATAATTGTTGTTATAAATATCAAGGGCAACAAGCTTGACATGATCTATAATAAATATATTCGGTATATAACTGCTATGTAAACTATGAAAATATTAATTTACCATAGATAATCATAATTAGGCGGTATAACCGACCATATACATAATATAACAAAAATGAAGTATAAAAATAAAAAGCTGCTGTTGAAAATACTTGCATGATTGTATCTTACCAGATATCAGAGATCTGAAGAATACTATAGCTGGTTAGAGTCTCATGCTAGTAATGTGTTATAAAACTAAAGAGAAGTAGCAAATAATTGAAAGATTGCAAAAGAGAAGTAAGAATATTTAAAGATTACAATATACTTGGCTCTTCAAGAGCTCAATATCATTCATTTCTCTTTCTTTTCTTGTGTATCACAAATGATCCCCAAGACATCCTTTTATAGGCAACTCTACGGTAGTTTGTTATGTCAACCAAATCACATGTACAACAAACACAATAAAGTGTCATCTACATGATCATCTACCAAATGCATATATTTATAACAAATAATGATTTTTTACTTAAACCAACTATTCGACGATTACATTCTCTCTCACAGTCTCACATTCTTCAAGTTACTTTTATTATTGATTTTCTGTTTGGTCAGTATTTCCTTTCTACTTTTTTTTTTTTTTTTTTTTTGTGATTTCCTTCGGATTATCGAAAGGAGATTTTTGAAATGGAGATTTTTTCTTGGAATAGGTGAGTTGCTGCATTGTGGCAATTCACTTCCTGTAGCCACGTTCTCTCTTGACTCTTTTATGATGTTCTTCTGTCTTGTCTAACTTTTTGGTTATGTGAATTGGCATAATGCTGTGCAATTGTTTGATTGAATTTTAGATGTGCTCTTGGTCTATCTAGGTAATTGTTTTAACCATTCATGGTCGTGTGGTGTCCTACTACTTTTAGTGGGGTGTGGCTTCATCCTATCTATTAGAGTAGCCTTTATTTGTATGAACTCGTTTGGAACCTTTCTGGATCCTTTCTTTTTAGTAAGAGGTCTAAGTCCATAGTATTGGTTCAGTACGATTTTCTTGCTGAAAGCTGGTAGACCTTTATTAATAATGGGATAAGAGCAATATCTTTCTTACTGCAAATATGCATTTTATGTGGCCTTTTCTCCTTAAAAGTTCATATTTTTGGCACATTTGTATCCTCACACTGCACTTATTATCAAAAGTCCCTAGTTACTATGTTTGATTGCTTCTGGTTTCTTTGCAGCCTAATGTAGTTATGTATTATTAAAAGATATCTTCCCCCTTAAATTTGAGTTGATTCATTTGTATATCGCAATGATATAAAAAGTGTTTGTGGTAATGGTCTAGACTATTAGGCTAATGTGCTTTTTGGAAAGTCTGGGTCTTTGGAGATTCTTAGTTTCAAGAGTGATCTGTCAAGGCCTGCTTTTATGTAACACTCCAATAGAAAGCTCAAACAACAGTACCTGTATTCCAAAAGAACTAGTCATTGATACAATTGGAGCCTCATTAGAACTATATAAAGAGCAAGAATTTCTCTTTCCTAAGCAATATGAGATCCTATATGATAAAGTGTCAAAAACTACATGATTAGGATGCTAAATTAAATAAATTGTTCAACCAAAAGTGAATTAAACACTTAATTATGTAGTAGTTTTTAGTACTGGACTCAATTGATAAATTCTGATATTTTTGTGCTTAAAAAAATTTATAATGCAATTGTTTCACATGAAAATAAATATTTCAATTTTACTCCTCTCATGTCATGCTTATACGCTGCAGGGCAGTTTTATTTTTGAGAAATAAATACATGAGCTGCTACATCCCTTTCTGAGAATATAGAAACATTATAGCAAAGGGGCATTCTTGAAAAATTACAACTAAATGTAAAACTTTTGTGGTGGTCCAGGTGAGAGAAATTGGGACTGCAGGGGCGTGGAGCTGCAGGGGCGTGTAGGAGCTACAGGCGAAAAATAACAAAGCAGAGGTACTTGATAGGCCACGTCATTCCACTAGACTCCGTAAACCAAATCCCAAATATTTGGGATGACCTGATACGTAAGGAAGGCATGCAGCATGACTGGGTCCGTGAGCATAAACGCATGAAGCGCGCATGAAGTCCGCACGAACGCACGAAGCGGATGATTTCCGTTAGTGTCATTCTATTGTTAAGCATTCTATTTTTAAGCTCTGTTTTTATTCTGTTTTAGGCTCTGTTTTGGAGCTGCAGTTTCGGTTCTTAGTCCGCAAGTCAGTCCGCATTTTCCATTATTGTTCCGCAAGTCAGTCCGCAAGTTTGCTTTATTGTTTCCTTTTATTTCGGTGTAATTCTGCTATTTAAACAGAAGAGAATTATTAATGAAGGGGGAACATTGTTGAGTCAAATTGTGGTACTTTCTCACCCGAAGAGAACAACTATCCTAGTATATTTAATTGATCCTCTGTGTTGGGACCTATCAATTGGTATCAGAGCCAGGTTCAGTTTACTATGGGAACCAATAAAGAGAGAATTGAACATCTGGAGGCTGGACTCGGTGAAGTTCAAGAGGGGCTACACCGGATGGAGCTGGGCATGGCGGATCGATTGCGACACGTTGAAGAGACTCTTAACCGTCTCTCTGATGTGCTCCTTGCCAACCAAGAACCTCCAAACCAAGGTAATCAACACCGTGAAGGTCACAATGGGGGACGACTTGTGGTATCCTCCAAAACGGCAAAATTAGAATTTCCGCGATTTTCAGGAGATGATCCGACGGAATGGTTCAACCGTGTAAACCAGTTTTTTGAATTCCAAAATACTCCCGACAACCAAAAAGTTTCTTTAGCATCTTACCATTTGGAAGGAGAAGCCAACCAGTGGTGGCAATGGATTCGCAGGACGTTTCAAGATGAAGGTCGAGTCCTGTCGTGGATCGATTTTGAAGAGGAACTCTGGGCGCGTTTTGGGCCATCAGACTGCGAAGACTTTGACGAGGCTCTGTCCCGTATTCGGCAAACGGGTTCCATGCGTGATTACCAACGGGAATTCGAACAATTAGGCAATCGAGTCAAAGGTTGGACACAGAAGGCTTTGGTGGGCACCTTCATGGGTGGTTTGAAGACAGAAATTTCGGATGGAATCCGTATGTTTAAACCACAAACTTTGAAAGATGCTATACGTTTTGCAAGGATGAGAGATGATCAACTAATGAGACAAAGGAGGGTCTTACGACCTGCCCCTCCATTACGAGCTCTCCCAGTTCTTCCACCAGCAAATCGGGCAGCACAGGGCGCTCCAGTTCGACGACTGAGTTGGGAGGAAATGCAGCGACGACGTCTCCAAGGTTTATGTTTCAATTGTAACGAACGTTTTACTGCAGGTCATAGATGTCAAGGACCCCGGATACTAATGTTGGAAGGCTACGAGGACGATAACAACGTTATCTATGATGAAGTCAATGAAGAAAGAAATACGGGAAGACACCAGGAGGAAAATCTAGAACCAGAGATTACGTTGCATGCATTAACGGGCTGGTCAGCACCCAAGACCATGCGAGTAGCGGCTAGAATCGGTGACCACGACGTCATTATATTAATTGACAGCGGATCAACTCACAATTTCCTGAGTGAGCGTTTAGCTAACTTGCTGCGATTACCGGTTATTCCAACAGAGACTTTTCCCGTTCGGGTTGCCAATGGAGAATCTCTTAAATGTCAAGGAAGGTTCGAAGGGGTACAAATCAATTTGCAGGGCACTGTGTTTTCCTTAACTCTTTATTCCCTACCTCTCACAGGCTTGGACGTAGTACTTGGGATTCAATGGCTTGAATTACTTGGTGCCGTCGTGTGCGACTGGAAACAGTTGACCATGGAATTTTTATGGGAAAACCAAACCAGGAGATTAATCGGCGTTGACGGGCAAGACATCCAAGCCGCGTCACTCAAGGAGCTAACCAAGGAATGTCGCCCCAGTCAAACGCTGTTTGCATTATGCTTCCAGATCGCTCAAGCGGAACCACCGATGAAGATTCATCCAAGCATGCAAAAATTACTGCAGGAATTTTCTGATCTCTTCATAGAACCATCATGCTTACCACCACCAAGGGAAGTCGACCACTGCATTAATCTTAAGGAAGGAACCGAACCAATAAACGTTCGGCCTTATCGGTACGCACATTATCAGAAAAATGAGATCGAAAAGCAGGTCCAGGATATGCTGCAATCGGGGCTTGTTCAAACCAGCACTAGCCCATTTTCATCACCCGTATTGCTAGTAAAAAAGAAAGACGGGAATTGGCGCTTTTGCACAGATTATCGGGCACTCAACGCCGCAACCATTAAAGATCGATTTCCGATACCAACAGTAGATGATATGTTGGATGAGCTCCACGGTGCTTCGTATTTTACCAAACTCGATCTGCGAGCAGGCTACCATCAGGTACGAGTTAAACCAAGTGACATCCATAAAACTGCTTTTCGGACTCATAATGGTCATTACGAGTACTTAGTAATGCCGTTTGGTTTATGTAACGCGCCTTCAACATTTCAAGCTATCATGAACTCCATCTTTCGTCCGCATCTTAGAAAATTTATATTAGTTTTCTTTGATGATATTCTGATCTATAGTCCGGATTGGGACCACCATTTATTACATGTAAGGCAAACCTTTGAAATATTGAGGCAGCATCGATTCTTTGTAAAAGCTAGCAAATGTGCATTTGGGCAGCAAGAACTGGAGTACTTGGGGCACATCATCACTAGTCAAGGCGTGAAAGTGGATGACAATAAAATTGCTGCTATGGTAGCCTGGCCACAACCCACTAACATTTCGGAACTACGTGGTTTTTTAGGCTTGACAGGTTATTACCGGAAGTTCGTCAAAAACTACGGTATCATAGCTAGACCTCTCACCAATCTTCTCAAAAAGGGGCAATTCGGATGGCACGAGGAAGCTGAACGTGCCTTTCTTGCTCTCAAACGGGCCATGACGACCACTCCTATATTGGCCATGCCAAACTTCAATGAATCTTTTACTATCGAAACGGACGCATCAGGAGAAGGCATCGGAGCGGTTCTATCTCAATGTGGCAAGCCAGTGGCATACATGAGCCGAGCTCTCGGAGTGGCTAAGAAATCCTGGTCGACGTACGCTAAGGAAATGCTGGCTATCATCGAAGCCATACGTACATGGCGGCCTTACCTTCTAGGCCAGAAATTCTATATTCAGACCGATCAATGTAGCCTCAAATATTTTTTAGAGCAGCGAATAGCAACTCCGGAGCAACAAAAATGGGTCGCTAAGCTGTTGGGGTACGATTATGAAATTACATACAAACCGGGCCGAGAAAACTCTGCTGCTGATGCTCTCTCTCGAAAACAGGGCAGTCCCGTCCTTCAAAATATTTTTTTTCCGCAAGTTAGCTTGTGGGAAGAAATTAAAAGAGCTGCAGAAAAGGACCCCTACATCCAAGCAAAAAGCCGTGTGGCCACGGAACAACCTGGAAGTTCGTATACCTGGTGCAAAGGACTCTTACGTTACAAAGGCAGAATTATTGTTCCGAACGACACAGCCTTACGGGCTAAATTGCTGCACGAGATGCATGACACCAAGGTGGGGGGTCATTCGGGTGTCTTACGTACATTTAAGAAGCTGGGACAGCAATTTTACTGGCCGGGGATGCATGGAGCAGTGCAGAACTACGTAAAAGGATGTGAAGTTTGCCAGAAGATTAAAACAGAAACCTTGGCTCCAGCCGGACTCCTTCAGCCACTACCCATTCCGTGCCAAGTATGGGACGACATCTCCCTAGATTTTATTGAAGGGTTACCAACCTCACAAGGAAGAGACACCATAATGGTGGTTGTCGACAGATTCAGTAAGTCTGCACATTTCCTAACCTTAAGCCATCCTTTCACTGCAAAAAATGTGGCAGAAAAATTTGTTGAAGGCATTATCAAGCTTCACGGGATGCCCAAGTCAATTGTTAGCGATCGGGATCCGATTTTCATCAGCAATTTTTGGCAAGAATTCTTCAAAATGTCGGGCACCAAACTGAAGCTCAGTTCCTCATACCATCCACAAACAGATGGCCAAACGGAAGTCGTCAACCGTTGCGTTGAACAGTATCTACGATGTTTTGTTCATCAGTGGCCCCGGAAATGGTGTTCATACTTACCTTGGGCTGAATATTGGTACAATACAACATACCACATTTCAACGGGAATGACTCCTTTCCAGGCGCTGTATGGGCGGTTACCACCCTCTATTCCGACGTACAAAGATGGTCTCTCTCCAGTACACGAAGTTGACCAACAACTCATGCGCCGAGATGAACTGCTACGGCAATTGAAGGTAAATTTAGAGAGATCGCAGAATCGAATGAAGCAGTTGGCAGATCAAAGAAGGAGGGACATTACGTTCAATATCGGTGACTGGGTGCTTTTGAAGCTACATCCATATCGCCAGCAAACGGTCTTTAAACGGGTCCACCAAAAACTTGCTAGCCGTTTTTTCGGACCCTATCAGATTCTCGAGAAAATTGGGCCAGTTGCATATAAATTAAAGCTGCCGACGGAAGCACGCATTCATCTGGTGTTTCATGTATCGCTACTTAAAAGCTACCAGCTTAATGAGGACGTCAACCGGGAGAGGGCTGAAACTAAACGAGTTGAGCTACCACCTTTCTCCGACGATGGGGTAGTCATCTTAGAACCTCAAACTATTTTAGACTACCGATGGCTCAAGCAAGGGACTCAGCTGGTTGAAGAAGGCTTGGTGCAATGGAAACACCTTCCACCCGAAGAGGCAACGTGGGAATCAACAACCAAGCTGAAGGAAATGTTCCCGCGTCTGGACCTTGAGGACAAGGATCCGCTTGTTGGGGGAAGTAATGATAGGCCACGTCGTTCCACTAGACTCCGTAACCCAAATCCCAAATATTTGGGATGACCTGATACGTAAGGAAGGCATGCAGCATGACTGGGTCCGTGAGCATAAACGCATGAAGCGCGCATGAAGTCCGCACGAACGCACGAAGCGGATGATTTCCGTTAGTGTCATTCTATTGTTAAGCATTCTATTTTTAAGCTCTGTTTTTATTCTGTTTTAGGCTCTGTTTTGGAGCTGCAGTTTCGGTTCTTAGTCCGCATTTTCCATTATTGTTCCGCAAGTCAGTCCGCAAGTTTGCTTTATTGTTTCCTTTTATTTCGGTGTAATTATGCTATTTAAACAGAAGAGAATTATTAATGAAGGGGGAACATTGTTGAGTCAAATTGTGGTACTTTCTCACCCGAAGAGAACAACTATCCTAGTATATTTAATTGATCCTCTGTGTTGGGACCTATCAGTACTCGACTTGAGGTCTGAGACGCAGAACTTAGAGGCGGGCTGGGTTTTTACATTTATTTTTTTCCTATCACATTTCTTTGCTTTTGCGGTGCCAGCTCTTCTCTTTGGTGTGTTCTTTTTTATGTTTTAATTTTTTGGAGTCTTTAGCTTTGTAGAGTTGCAGACCTTAGGGGCTGCTTGACATATTTTTAGCTTCTTTTTTTTTTTTTTTTTCGTTTCCGAGTTCTTCCATTGGGCATCTTTGCATTTTTCTTTTTCATTCTCTTATGTTTCTTTAGAGTAGAGTGGGAGTCGGCAGGCCAATTTATTTTTTTTGCTGTCCGTGAGCATAAACGCATGAAGCGCGCATGAAGTCCGCACGAACGCACGAAGCGGATGATTTCCGTTAGTGTCATTCTATTGTTAAGCATTCTATTTTTAAGCTCTGTTTTTATTCTGTTTTAGGCTCTGTTTTGGAGCTGCAGTTTCGGTTCTTAGTCCGCATTTTCCATTATTGTTCCGCAAGTCAGTCCGCAAGTTTGCTTTATTGTTTCCTTTTATTTCGGTGTAATTCTGCTATTTAAACAGAAGAGAATTATTAATGAAGGGGGAACATTGTTGAGTCAAATTGTGGTACTTTCTCACCCGAAGAGAACAACTATCCTAGTATATTTAATTGATCCTCTGTGTTGGGACCTATCAGTACTCGACTTGAGGTCTGAGACGCAGAACTTAGAGGCGGGCTGGGTTTTTACATTTATTTTTTTCCTATCACATTTCTTTGCTTTTGCGGTGCCAGCTCTTCTCTTTGGTGTGTTCTTTTTTATGTTTTAATTTTTTGGAGTCTTTAGCTTTGTAGAGTTGCAGACCTTAGGGGCTGCTTGACATATTTTTAGCTTCTTTTTTTTTTTTTTTTTTTTTTTTCCGAGTTCTTCCATTGGGCATCTTTGCATTTTTCTTTTTCATTCTCTTACGTTTCTTTAGAGTAGAGTGGGAGTCGGCAGGCCAATTTATTTTTTTTGCTGTAGTTTTCATTTGAGGAGATGGTGAAGATTTCATGTTTCTTGAGTTTAGGGGCTTTACGTTTTCGTTCATCTTAGATATTTGGGATTCAACACTTTAGTTTAAGTTTCCGTTCTAGACCTTTCAATCAATATTGTTTTTTGGTTGGTTTTATTTCATTGCTTTTCATTTTACTTTACGTTGCTATACGGTAGCTCTCTCTCATTTTTATTTTGGGTATTGTCTCTCATATTTTAATATGGCTCTACTTAGATTAATTTTTATTGTTATAAAAAAATGTGTAGCTAATTTCTAAAACTTGGGTTGTGGAATGAGACTTAATTTATTTTGGGCTCTAGTTTTATGCAATATTGTGGTTGAATGTTGATTTCACTATATTACTAGTCGCATTTGAATTGAAAATAGATTGCAGCTCTTGCTCTTGATTTGTTGTTGACGTAAGGCACAACAAAAGCTTGAAAATTATCAAGGCCTCTCTCAATTGTTTGTTAACGTGTGTTTGGCTAGTAAAATAGAGAATCCCTTAAGAAAATATTGCAAAACTTGAGCTTAACTTTTTATCTTCCGTTTATCAATGCCTTATTGGATTGCTAATCGAGAAAATTATCTAGGATCCGAAACAAAGAGAGTCTCATACCAAATCCAAGTGTTTGTTAATTTGCCTTTTTGATTAGAAACTCTAATTTTAGTTTTGATCAAATTTTTGCGGAAATTGAATTCTTACTTTTTTTTCTTACCTCATCTTCAATATTTTTCATATTGCATTTTATTTTATTTTTAATTATTTTCATCTCTCATAGTCGATACATTTTTTTTTTACAAAACTCTCACAAACGCTTTGATAACCCATTGTCCTTGTGGAATACGATCTTGGACTTATCCTTGATACAACTTGACACTTCTACACTTGGAAGCACATTCGAGACCGAGTCAAGTTTTTGGCGCTGTTGAACTCGTGCTTAACAGAGCATTCATGTACTGGTAAGAGGACATTTGTGGAGCTGTAAACCTCTTCACAACCTGGGTGACATTTGTGACGCCCCCAAATTCCGCTTGGGATTGAACGCACATTTGAAGCGTCGAGACATGCAACACAAGGTTACCTGCCCCCGTTCATGACATATAAGATGCAATGTTCCTAACATGCATTTAGCATTATGCAATATTCGCAGCGGATAATCTTTTTCTTTAGCAATACTATGCACCAAACTAAATATATCCCAAATACTTGAAACATAATTCATACATAAAGGCATACTAAAAAGCCGTGATCACCACACTAGTCAAAATGGTTGTGATCAAAAGAATACTTGAGATACAACTCCAAAAGTACAAGTATTAACCTAAGTTAAATACAATACCATCATCAACATCGCACCGTGGCCTAGTTGACCGTATTCAGTTGGTCAGATTCCAATTCTCCTTCGGGTCCTGTAACAAGATCTACCATTCGGGGGGAATGGTAGTTGGGACTACCACAGTGAGATTTGATTACAAATCTCAGTAAGTTAACATAAAACTCACACACAGGTTAAAGATGCATGCATGGCAGTAAAAGCATAAATGCATAAGTATAGTCGTACATAAGCATAGCATAACTTGACATATAGCATGAACGTAAACATGCATAACATAAATAAGAACTTGAAAATAACATAAACTTGAACATAACATGACATGAACATAACATATACGTGAGCATAACATAACATGGACTTGATCTAAAACTTGACTTATCATGTATTTGATCTGAAACTGGACTTAACATAAACTTGGAATATTATTCAATTGTCTTGATTAATAACGTGCATTAATACGTACTCCACAGTTGTTGTGGCCCCACGTATTCAAATAACATAAAACATAATACGTACTCCACAGTTGTTGTGGCCCCACGTATTCTACGTGTCACAATTGCTGTGTCTCACGTAGTGTATGCTCCACAGTTGTTGTGGCCCCATACTTCATGTAACATAAAATATAATACGTACTCCACAGTTGTTGTGGCCCCACGTATTATAAGTAACATAACATGTCTTATCTTTCTTAATGCATGAGATATTATTTAATATCATGTACTTTTCTAACATGGCGTATACTTGTAAATGGCACAATATGATTTAATCATAAATATTTCATGGCATACATGTATCATATGGCATACTTAACATGGCATACTTATAACATACAACATTGTATGACAGAAAAGATTGTGTAATAGATAATTATTCATGAGAGATTAAATCATACGTAACAGATAAACATATAATGACATAGCATGACATGGCATATACGATAACATACATACATAAATTGTAGTTCCCTTACCCATCACACATACACAATAAACTGATAGTAAGTTAGAGGCTAACTTACCTCGATCGTCGCGTTCTATGAGAATAGAGCGCGAAACACGAGGAACTGCAC
This sequence comes from Carya cathayensis, assembly GCA_011037825.1. Classification (NCBI taxonomy): domain Eukaryota; kingdom Viridiplantae; phylum Streptophyta; class Magnoliopsida; order Fagales; family Juglandaceae; genus Carya; species Carya cathayensis. The sequence goes on from QGSO01000605.1 coordinate 31,148, forward strand.
AACAGCTGGAAGAGGAACACTCAAGTCCTTAAGATTTTCACTTCTGAACTCAATTGTCATATTATGAGCACTTGCAACACCACGGCAACTTGAGGTTTCACTATACCGCAGAAGAGATAATTTGACTTCAGAAAGCCTTTGCACTAAATCAAGTTCATTAAAATTATCAATAAAACCAAACAAACAACTTCATTTCTCAATCCATATACTCTTAGCCATAGTCAACCACAAGATGACACCAGTCACCCCGGACTATAATCCATATCATCACTGCTTCGGGACACTGTCATACAGTTTCCCAACACTACACCATACGCTCCACACTTCTCTGCTACGCCATCCAACCCTTCGTGACACGCCATCCGGTGTATCACGACTTAGTACAGAGTACACTCACGTGAACTCTCTTCCATTCACACTACAAAACCCATCACTGCGATACACGTCTCACGGTGCATCGCTACGCGACACGGAGTACGCGCTACGCGTACTTCCTTCGCTACAACACTCATCAACACGATGCACATCACACGATGCATCGCCATACAACACGGAGTACACTACATGCGTACTCCCTTCCTTCTACGACACACATCACTACAGCGCACGTCGCGCGGCGCGTCGCTGCATTACACAGAATACGCTACACGCGTATTCTCTTCACACAACCCGCCGTATCACATCTACGGCATCCATCTCACGCCTATACTTCACAGCACAGTCCACAAAATACACAATCAAACTCAACACTTCACAACCACACTTCGCTTCACAACTACGCAACGAACTCCACAAATACAACTACACAATCCACAAACCAACCAACTATTTTAAACGTAAAATAACTAGAGATAGAAGGTTATACCATCGACGGGATAACCCGTGCGTCGCTCGTTGTTCGTCACGAACATGCGTCGGAGGAACGTACGTGGCGGCGTACGGTGGCTGTCCACCACATAAAGTGGTAGTTTGGGCTTGAGAAAGGCTAGGCGTGGCCTTGGAAGGTTCATGGTCGCCTTGTGATGGTCAAAGGTGGCGGAGCATGGCGGCGTCACGCCGTGAACAGTAAATCCGAACGGTGAGCGGAAACGCGAGGTAGCGAAATTTCATAGAACTTCATGGCAAGCTAGGGATAGGTAGATGAACATGTGGTGGAGCTGTGGTAGCGAGGTGGTGGTCGGACGGTGGCTAACGGCGGCGGATCGGCCGTTTGAATCCATTTTCGGCCTTGGAGAGTGTAGGAGAGTGAGGGCTCTACGAAGCTCCGTTGGTCATGAAATTTCTTGGGGAGGTTCATGAGGATGAGAGGAACAAGATGGTGGTGGTGAAACACCACGGGTGGCCTGTACGGCGGCGCACGGTGGTGAAACCGAACGGGTGTTTTTAAGAAACCCATATGAGAAAAGTGAGAGTTTGGGAAAAAGAAAGACATGGGGAGGAAGCCCTTGATGAGGTGAGTCCAATGGTGGTGCTTGGTGGTTGATTTGGCCGTGTATGGTGGTCCAAAAATGAGAAAAACCCCTAGAGACCCATATCTTTGAAGGGAGAAAGAGAGAGAGTGAGAAGTCGGTTTAGTACACCACCGGCGTGGTTGGACTCGCCGGAGGAAGGGGAAGAGGCCGGTGTGGGAGGTGAGGTCCGGCGGCCGGAGGTGGCGCCGGCCGGGAGCTCCAATCGAACGGCCATGGAGGAGAGGAAAATGGGTGTACTGGCTTGGACGTGAGTGAGGAAGAAGGAGAGAAAAGAGAAAAAAGAAAAAAAAAAGAAAAAAAGAAAAAGTGAAGGAAAAAGGGTAAGGGCCTGAGTATATCGCTTCAATTCTACATTTCGGGATCCTCAAATAAACCAACGGTGAGTTAAAACACTGATTAAAAACGCGTAAATGTTATTTATAAAATTTTAAATAAAACACTACGATGAATTAAGGTAGAATATTATTTTATAAACTAAAATTTATAAAATAATATTTCCTCATCATTATATAAAAATGATAAAGTACCGTTAATTAATCGAAGATGATAAAATCATTTAAATTAATAAAACACTTAATTACTACACTGAGAAGAATTAAGATAGAATATTATTTTATAAACTAAGGTTTATAAAATAATATTTTCTTCATCATTATATAAAATGATAAAGTATCATTAATTAATCAAAGTGCATAAAACACTTAAATTTAAATAAGAATTTTCAACGTAAAATTAAACCTCTTAATATCTTAAAACAATTAAAATATTTAATCTAAATAATTATCCACAATTATAATATTTTCAGAGCTCATTAAATTATTATAATTGTGCTACTTTAAAAACAAGCTTATCTAATACTTTGAAATTCGATGGATAAGATCCGGGAAAACGCCATCGAGGTACAACGCTTAGGATAAAACTGTTCATGATTTTACAGCTGTCGGTGAAGAACAAATTACGTGATTTACGGAAAAGATAATCTATACGCGTGATTCCAGATGAGGGTAAAGACGAGAGAGATGTGATTACTGTCGGGAAAAATCCAAAACTGATAATTTTAGCGGGCTGTTACATCCTCCCCTCCTAAAAAGAAGATTTCGTCCTCGAAATCGACGCAAGTACAAACGTAAAACACGCTTAAAACACTGCAGATAGTTGAAAAACCATCCGAAAACCGACAAGTGCTCAAAAAGCTCGAGGCCCTACTCTTGAATTTAATACGGCTGAGATTTGAACAAAAGCCTGATGTTGTTGACAACCGTGATTGAAGGTTTTGAGTTTCTATAAAGAAACAGGATCATCTTCATCCATCGAAAAAAAAAACATCGCTTCTTGACCTGTGTTTTGTTTTTCCATAACAAAAGAATGGCTGGGCAATTCTCCTCCACCTCGGTTCCAGACTTGAATCAAGAACCCTTGACGCATCCACCAACAATCTTCTCTCCTGAGATCGTCAATACCATTATAGGAGCAGAGAACTGTTCTTCTAGTAGGACTGATTCTGAGATTATTACAGAATCATGGAAGCTCAGTAGTCAATATGCTGCCTCTGTTACGATCATGTCCCGAAGGTTAATGGCGAGGGTAAGTGAGATTGATCATCTTAACTTCCAACTATCTGAGTTACGACAGAAGCTTGCTAATAAGGATAGAGAAAATAAAAGGCTACAGCAAGAAAACCAAGAGTTGAAGAAATTTGCAGATTGGTATGCTCATGATCTGCAACCACGAATAGAAGAGCTGGAACGAGAAAGGATTCAGATACAGGGTCAACATCGGCAGATAACAGCAGAGGTTCATCGTTTTCTAGAGAAATAGGGACAAACTACTGTTAATCTAGCTGGCTTAGTAAGAAACTTTTGACAAAGCGTGTCCAGCATATCTTGTATTTCTTTTGACTAAATAAGATTTGAAGAGATAATAGTTTGTCTTCTTCTTTCTGCAATCTCTATAAAATCAGTCTTAACTTAATCCAATTTGCATCACAACTTATTCTCATCTCCATAACTCATCTGCATTCCTTCAACATTCTCGCTTTAAGTTTTCAGTTCTTTTCTCAATGGCTCAATCTTCTAACATTTCCCTAGATCCATCCATGAGGTATTCAGCACCTCAACCTCCTGTCCTTTCTGCAGCTGCCATTGGTGCCATGATGCAGCAAGAAAATACTAGTATGGCTAATAAGTCAGACTCCGATGCTATCTATGACTTGGTGAGTCTTGGGACTCGCTACTCATCCTCTATTGTGGCTTTTTCCCAGCGGGTACAAGCCAAAAACAATGAGGTTGAAAGGCTTAAAGAACAAATTGCTGTACTACAACGAATTGTTCAAGAGTCTCACACAAGGGAAGGAATTCTTCGGCAGCAGAATAAACAGCTGAAAACTCTATTGGATTCATCATTCCGCTTGCCAGTTCCCATGAATAGGGATGATATGATATTGTATGAAGAGAATGAGCGTCTCCAACATGAGGCTAAGAACCTCAAGTTTATGTAGAAGCATTTTTAAAATAATATCTCTCTATATTTATGAACTCTGGTTTATCCTTTAAGAGATATTCGTAACATGCTTCATACCTATTTCTCTTCTAATCATACGTAATCTATCTTCTGGTAAAGGTTTTGTGAATATATCTGCTAACTGATCATGTGTGTTTGTGAACTCTAACACTATATCGCTTTTCTGCACATGATCTCAAAGAAATTCAAGCCTAATGAAGATTAAAATCTCAAGCCTAGTATTTGGTGCATTTCCTAAGGACATGTGGATTTACAACCCAGAGACGTATTGCTCTGATACCACCCTGTGACGCCCCCAAATTCCGCTTGGGATTGAACGGACATTTGAAGCGTCGAGACATGCAACACAAGGTTACCTGCCCCCGTTCATGACATATAAGATGCAATGTTCCTAACATGCATCTAGCATTATGCAATATTCGCAGCGGATAATCTTTTTCTTTAGCAATACTATGCACCAAACTAAATATATCCCAAATACTTGAAACATAATTCATACATAAAGGCATACTAAAAAGCCGTGATCACCACACTAGTCCAAAATGGTTGTGATCAAAAGAATACTTGAGATACAACTCCAAAAGTACAAGTATTAACCTAAGTTAAATACAATACCATCATCAACATCGCACCGTGGCCTAGTCGACCGTATTCAGTTGGTCAGATTCCAATTCTCCTTCGGGTCCTGTAACAAGATCTACCATTCGGGGGGAATGGTAGTTGGGACTACCACAGTGAGATTTGATTACAAATCTCAGTAAGTTAACATAAAACTCACACACAGGTTAAAGATGCATGCATGGCAGTAAAAGCATAAATGCATAAGTATAGTCGTACATAAGCATAGCATAACTTGACATATAGCATGAACGTAAACATGCATAACATAAATAAGAACTTGAAAATAACATAAACTTGAACATAACATGACATGAACATAACATATACGTGAGCATAACATAACATGGACTTGATCTAAAACTTGACTTATCATGTATTTGATCTGAAACTGGACTTAACATAAACTTGGAATATTATTCAATTGTCTTGATTAATAACGTGCATTAATACGTACTCCACAGTTGTTGTGGCCCCACGTATTCAAATAACATAAAACATAATACGTACTCCACAGTTGTTGTGGCCCCACGTATTCTACGTGTCACAATTGCTGTGTCTCACGTAGTGTATGCTCCACAGTTGTTGTGGCCCCATACTTCATGTAACATAAAATATAATACGTACTCCACAGTTGTTGTGGCCCCACGTATTATAAGTAACATAACATGTCTTATCTTTCTTAATGCATGAGATATTATTTAATATCATGTACTTTTCTAACATGGCGTATACTTGTAAATGGCACAATATGATTTAATCATAAATATTTCATGGCATACATGTATCATATGGCATACTTAACATGGCATACTTATAACATACAACATTGTATGACAGAAAAGATTGTGTAATAGATAATTATTCATGAGAGATTAAATCATACGTAACAGATAAACATATAATGACATAGCATGACATGGCATATACGATAACATACATACATAAATTGTAGTTCCCTTACCCATCACACATACACAATAAACTGATAGTAAGTTAGAGGCTAACTTACCTCGATCGTCGCGTTCTATGAGAATAGAGCGCGAAACACGAGGAACTGCACAACAGCTGGAAGAGGAACACTCAAGTCCTTAAGATTTTCACTTCTGAACTTAATTGTCATATTATGAGCACTTGCAACACCACGGCAACGTGAGGTTTCACTATACTCTGAAGAGATAATTTGACTTCAGAAAGCCTTTGCACTAAATCAAGTTCATTAAAATTATCAATAACAACCAAACAAACAACTCATTTCTCAATCCATATACTCTTAGCCATAGTCAACCACAAGATGACACCAGTCACCCGGACTATAATCCATATCATCACTGCTTCGGGACACTGTCATACAGTTTCCCAACACTACACCATACGCTCCACACTTCTCTGCTACGCCATCCAACCCTTCGTGACACGCCATCCGGTGTATCACGACTTAGTACAGAGTACACTCACGTGAACTCTCTTCCATTCACACTACAAAACCCATCACTGCGATACACGTCTCACGGTGCATCGCTACGCGACACGGAGTACGCGCTACGCGTACTTCCTTCGCTACAACACTCATCAACACGATGCACATCACACGATGCATCGCCATACAACACGGAGTACACTACATGCGTACTCCCTTCCTTCTACGACACACATCACTACAGCGCACGTCGCGCGGCGCGTCGCTGCATTACACAGAATACGCTACACGCGTATTCTCTTCACACAACCCGCCGTATCACATCTACGGCATCCATCTCACGCCTATACTTCACAGCACAGTCCACAAAATGCACAATCAAACTCAACACTTCACAACCACACTTCGCTTCACAACTACGCAACGAACTCCACAAATACAACTACACAATCCACAAACCAACCAACTATTTTAAACGTAAAATAACTAGAGATAGAAGGTTATACCATCGACGGGATAACCCGTGCGTCGCTCGTTGTTCGTCACGAACATGCGTCGGAGGAACGTACGTGGCGGCGTACGGTGGCTGTCCACCACATAAAGTGGTAGTTTGGGCTTGAGAAAGGCTAGGCGTGGCCTTGGAAGGTTCATGGTCGCCTTGTGATGGTCAAAGGTGGCGGAGCACGGCGGCGTCACGCCGTGAACAGTAAATCCGAACGGTGAGCGGAAACGCGAGGTAGCGAAAATTCATAAAACTTCATGGCAAGCTAGGGATAGGTAGATGAACATGTGGTGGAGCTGTGGTAGCGAGGTGGTGGTCGGACGGTGGCTAACGGCGGCGGATCGGCCGTTTGAATCCATTTTCGGCCTTGGAGAGTGTAGGAGAGTGAGGGCTCTACGAAGCTCCGTTGGTCATGAAATTTCTTGGAGAGGTTCATGAGGATGAGAGGAACAAGATGGTGGTGGTGAAACACCACGGGTGGCCGTGTACGGCGGCGCACGGTGGTGAAACCGAACGGGTGTTTTTAAGAAACCCATATGAGAAAAGTGAGAGTTTGGGAAAAAGAAAGACATGGGGAGGAAGCCCTTGATGAGGTGAGTCCAATGGTGGTGCTTGGTGGTTGATTTGGCCGTGTATGGTGGTCCAAAAATGAGAAAAACCCCTAGAGACCCATATCTTTGAAGGGAGAAAGAGAGAGAGTGAGAAGTCGGTTTAGTACACCACCGGCGTGGTTGGACTCGCCGGAGGGAGGGGAAGAGGCCGACGTGGGAGGTGAGGTCCGGCGGCCGGAGGTGGCGCCGGCTGGGAGCTCCAATCGAATGGCCATGGAGGAGAGGAAAATGGGTGTACGGCTTGGACGTGAGTGAGGAAGAAGGAGAGAAAAGAGAAAAAAAAAGAAAAAAAAAGTGAAGGAAAAAGGGTAAGGGCCTGAGTATATCGCTTCAATTCTACATTTCGGGATCCTCAAATAAACCAACGGTGAGTTAAAACACTGATTAAAAACGCGTAAATGTTTTATTTTAAATAAAACATTTTAAATAAAACACTACGATGAATTAAGGTAGAATATTATTTTATAAACTTAGATTTATAAAATAATATTCTTCTTCTTCTCATGTAGTATAAGATGTAAGTAGTTAATTAATGAAATGATTTAAATCATTTAAATTAATTAACGACTTACATTTTATAATGAGAGTAGAAAATATTATTTTATAAATTCTAAGGTTTATAAAATAATATTTCCTTATTCATCGTAGTTTATTATAAAATATAAATACGCGTTTTTAATCAAAGTGCATAAAACACTTAAATTTAAATAAGAATTTTCAACGTAAAAATTAAACCTCTTAATATCTTAAAACAATTAAAATATTTAATCTAAATAAATATCCACAATTATAATATTTTCAGAGCTCATTAAATTATTATAATTGTGCTACTTTAAAAACAAGCTTATCTAATACTTTGAAATTCGATGGATAAGATCCGGGAAAACGCCATCGAGGTACAACGCTTAGGATAAAACTGTTCATGATTTTACAGCTGTCGGTGAAGAACAAATTACGTGATTTACGGAAAAGATAATCTATACGCGTGATTCCAGATGAGGGTAAAGACGAGAGAGATGTGATTGCTGTCGGGAAAAATCCAACACTGATAATTTTAGTGGGCTGTTACAACATTTGATCTTTTTCCCTTTTCTCTGTTTATTTTACATTTTGCTTTATTTTCTGTTTTTCTTTGTATGATTGGTTGGACTAGGGACCAAACTTCTTAATTGTTTAGGACAGAATCACTATCATCTTTTAACTCTGCATCTCTTTTTCATGAATCATCTTCTGAAACTCATAACACCATGGCTGAAAATGAGAATCATAATAGGGAAATGGTAAATCAAAACAGGACACTTAGAGATTATTTGCAGCCTGTCAGAACTAGCACACCCTCATGCATAATTCAACATTTGAATACAAACAATTTTAATTTCAAACCTGGAATGATTCCATTAATTCCACATTTTCATGGCATGGAATCTGAGAACCCTTATTTGCATATCAAAGAGTTTGAAAAGGTTTGTTCTACATTCATGGACCAGACCTGTATTGAGAAGGTTATTAGACTAACATTGTTTCCATTTTCCTTGAAAGCTAAAGCTAAAACATGGTTGAATTCATTAAGACCTAGAACCATAGGCACTAGGCAAGAGATGCAAGCAGGATTTTTGAAAAAATTCTTTCCAATACATAGGACAAATGCTTTTAAAAGACAGATCATGAATTTTTCTCAAAAGGATTCTGAAACTTTTTATCAATGTTGGGAAAGGTTCAAAGATCTATTAGATTCATGTCCACACCATGGTTATGAACATTGGCGTGTGATTAGTTTTTTTTATGAAAGTTTGACACCTAAAATGCGCCAATTTGTACAAACCATGTGTAATGGAGAATTTTTTGACAAAGAGCCTGAGGAGGCATTTGAATATTTTGATTATCTTGCTGAAAATGCCCAATCTTGGGACACAACTGATGTGCATGATAGGTCTAGGAAAGTTGAGTCTAGTCATGGAAAATATACTTTAAATGAAGATGATGATTTGCGTGCTAAATTAACCTTGTTGTCTAGAAAAATGGAAGCCATGGAAATGAAGAAAGTAAATGAAGTGCATGCTGTCCCTAAATTTTCTAAGAAGTGTGGCATATGTGAGGATCATGGGCATTCAACTAATGAATGTCCCACGATCCCTGCTTTCAAAGAAGTATTGTTGGACCAATCTAATGCTGTAAACATGATACATAAACCATATTCTGGTCCTTACTCTAATTCTTATTTTTTTTTTTTTTTTTTTTTCGTTTCCGAGTTCTTCCATTGGGCATCTTTGCATTTTTCTTTTTCATTCTCTTACGTTTCTTTAGAGTAGAGTGGGAGTCGGCAGGCCAATTTATTTTTTTTGCTGTAGTTTTCATTTGAGGAGATGGTGAAGATTTCATGTTTCTTGAGTTTAGGGGCTTTACGTTTTCGTTCATCTTAGATATTTGGGATTCAACACTTTAGTTTAAGTTTCCGTTCTAGACCTTTCAATCAATATTGTTTTTTGGTTGGTTTTATTTCATTGCTTTTCATTTTACTTTACGTTGCTATACGGTAGCTCTCTCTCATTTTTATTTTGGGTATTGTCTCTCATATTTTAATATGGCTCTACTTAGATTAATTTTTATTGTTATAAAAAAATGTGTAGCTAATTTCTAAAACTTGGGTTGTGGAATGAGACTTAATTTATTTTGGGCTCTAGTTTTATGCAATATTGTGGTTGAATGTTGATTTCACTATATTACTAGTCGCATTTGAATTGAAAATAGATTGCAACTCTTGCTCTTGATTTGTTGTTGACGTAAGGCACAACAAAAGCTTGAAAATTATCAAGGCCTCTCTCAATTGTTTGTTAACGTGTGTTTGGCTAGTAAAATAGAGAATCCCTTAAGAAAATATTGCAAAACTTGAGCTTAACTTTTTATCTTCCGTTTATCAATGCCTTATTGGATTGCTAATCGAGAAAATTATCTAGGATCCGAAACAAAGAGAGTCTCATACCAAATCCAAGTGTTTGTTAATTTGCCTTTTTGATTAGAAACTCTAATTTTAGTTTTGATCAAATTTTTGCGGAAATTGAATTCTTACTTTTTTTTCTTACCTCATCTTCAATATTTTTCATATTGCATTTTATTTTATTTTTAATTATTTTCATCTCTCATAGTCGATACATTTTTTTTTTACAAAACTCTCACAAACGCTTTGATAACCCATTGTCCTTGTGGAATACGATCTTGGACTTATCCTTGATACAACTTGACACTTCTACACTTGGAAGCACATTCGAGACCGAGTCAAGTTTTTGGCGCTGTTGAACTCGTGCTTAACAGAGCATTCATGTACTGGTAAGAGGACATTTGTGGAGCTGTAAACCTCTTCACAACCTGGGTGACATTTGTGACGCCCCCAAATTCCGCTTGGGATTGAACGCACATTTGAAGCGTCGAGACATGCAACACAAGGTTATCTGCCCCCGTTCATGACATATAAGATGCAATGTTCCTAACATGCATTTAGCATTATGCAATATTCGCAGCGGATAATCTTTTTCTTTAGCAATACTATGCACCAAACTAAATATATCCCAAATACTTGAAACATAATTCATACATAAAGGCATACTAAAAAGCCGTGATCACCACACTAGTCCAAAATGGTTGTGATCAAAAGAATACTTGAGATACAACTCCAAAAGTACAAGTATTAACCTAAGTTAAATACAATACCATCATCAACATCGCACCGTGGCCTAGTTGACCGTATTCAGTTGGTCAGATTCCAATTCTCCTTCGGGTCCTGTAACAAGATCTACCATTCGGGGGGAATGGTAGTTGGGACTACCACAGTGAGATTTGATTACAAATCTCAGTAAGTTAACATAAAACTCACACACAGGTTAAAGATGCATGCATGGCAGTAAAAGCATAAATGCATAAGTATAGTCGTACATAAGCATAGCATAACTTGACATATAGCATGAACGTAAACATGCATAACATAAATAAGAACTTGAAAATAACATAAACTTGAACATAACATGACATGAACATAACATATACGTGAGCATAACATAACATGGACTTGATCTAAAACTTGACTTATCATGTATTTGATCTGAAACTGGACTTAACATAAACTTGGAATATTATTCAATTGTCTTGATTAATAACGTGCATTAATACGTACTCCACAGTTGTTGTGGCCCCACGTATTCAAATAACATAAAACATAATACGTACTCCACAGTTGTTGTGGCCCCACGTATTCTACGTGTCACAATTGCTGTGTCTCACGTAGTGTATGCTCCACAGTTGTTGTGGCCCCATACTTCATGTAACATAAAATATAATACGTACTCCACAGTTGTTGTGGCCCCACGTATTATAAGTAACATAACATGTCTTATCTTTCTTAATGCATGAGATATTATTTAATATCATGTACTTTTCTAACATGGCGTATACTTGTAAATGGCACAATATGATTTAATCATAAATATTTCATGGCATACATGTATCATATGGCATACTTAACATGGCATACTTATAACATACAACATTGTATGACAGAAAAGATTGTGTAATAGATAATTATTCATGAGAGATTAAATCATACGTAACAGATAAACATATAATGACATAGCATGACATGGCATATACGATAACATACATACATAAATTGTAGTTCCCTTACCCATCACACATACACAATAAACTGATAGTAAGTTAGAGGCTAACTTACCTCGATCGTCGCGTTCTATGAGAATAGAGCGCGAAACACGAGGAACTGCACAACAGCTGGAAGAGGAACACTCAAGTCCTTAAGATTTTCACTTCTGAACTCAATTGTCATATTATGAGCACTTGCAACACCACGGCAACGTGAGGTTTCACTATACCCAGAAGAGATAATTTGACTTCAGAAAGCCTTTGCACTAAATCAAGTTCATTAAAATTATCAATAACAACCAAACAAACAACTCATTTCTCAATCCATATACTCTTAGCCATAGTCAACCACAAGATGACACCAGTCACCCCGGACTATAATCCATATCATCACTGCTTCGGGACACTGTCATACAGTTTCCCAACACTACACCATACGCTCCACACTTCTCTGCTACGCCATCCAACCCTTCGTGACACGCCATCCGGTGTATCACGACTTAGTACAGAGTACACTCACGTGAACTCTCTTCCATTCACACTACAAAACCCATCACTGCGATACACGTCTCACGGTGCATCGCTACGCGACACGGAGTACGCGCTACGCGTACTTCCTTCGCTACAACACTCATCAACACGATGCACATCACACGATGCATCGCCATACAACACGGAGTACACTACATGCGTACTCCCTTCCTTCTACGACACACATCACTACAGCGCACGTCGCGCGGCGCGTCGCTGCATTACACAGAATACGCTACACGCGTATTCTCTTCACACAACCCGCCGTATCACATCTACGGCATCCATCTCACGCCTATACTTCACAGCACAGTCCACAAAATACACAATCAAACTCAACACTTCACAACCACACTTCGCTTCACAACTACGCAACGAACTCCACAAATACAACTACACAATCCACAAACCAACCAACTATTTTAAACGTAAAATAACTAGAGATAGAAGGTTATACCATCGACGGGATAACCCGTGCGTCGCTCGTTGTTCGTCACGAACATGCGTCGGAGGAACGTACGTGGCGGCGTACGGTGGCTGTCCACCACATAAAGTGGTAGTTTGGGCTTGAGAAAGGCTAGGCGTGGCCTTGGAAGGTTCATGGTCGCCTTGTGATGGTCAAAGGTGGCGGAGCATGGCGGCGTCACGCCGTGAACAGTAAATCCGAACGGTGAGCGGAAACGCGAGGTAGCGAAATTTCATAGAACTTCATGGCAAGCTAGGGATAGGTAGATGAACATGTGGTGGAGCTGTGGTAGCGAGGTGGTGGTCGGACGGTGGCTAACGGCGGCGGATCGGCCGTTTGAATCCATTTTCGGCCTTGGAGAGTGTAGGAGAGTGAGGGCTCTACGAAGCTCCGTTGGTCATGAAATTTCTTGGGGAGGTTCATGAGGATGAGAGGAACAAGATGGTGGTGGTGAAACACCACGGGTGGCCGTGTACGGCGGCGCACGGTGGTGAAACCGAACGGGTGTTTTTAAGAAACCCATATGAGAAAAGTGAGAGTTTGGGAAAAAGAAAGACATGGGGAGGAAGCCCTTGATGAGGTGAGTCCAATGGTGGTGCTTGGTGGTTGATTTGGCCGTGTATGGTGGTCCAAAAATGAGAAAAACCCCTAGAGACCCATATCTTTGAAGGGAGAAAGAGAGAGAGTGAGAAGTCGGTTTAGTACACCACCGGCGTGGTTGGACTCGCCGGAGGAAGGGGAAGAGGCCGGTGTGGGAGGTGAGGTCCGGCGGCCGGAGGTGGCGCCGGCCGGGAGCTCCAATCGAACGGCCATGGAGGAGAGGAAAATGGGTGTATGGCTTGGACGTGAGTGAGGAAGAAGGAGAGAAAAGAGAAAAAAGAAAAAAAAAAGAAAAAAAGAAAAAGTGAAGGAAAAAGGGTAAGGGCCTGAGTATATCGCTTCAATTCTACATTTCGGGATCCTCAAATAAACCAACGGTGAGTTAAAACACTGATTAAAAACGCGTAAATGTTTTTTAATAAAACATTTTAAATAAAACACTACGATGAATTAAGGTAGAATATTATTTTATAAACTAAAATTTATAAAATAATATTTCCTCATCATTATATAAAAATGATAAAGTACCGTTAATTAATCGAAGATGATAAAATCATTTAAATTAATAAAACACTTAATTACTACACTGAGAAGAATTAAGATAGAATATTATTTTATAAACTAAGGTTTATAAAATAATATTTTCTTCATCATTATATAAAATGATAAAGTATCATTAATTAATCAAAGTGCATAAAACACTTAAATTTAAATAAGAATTTTCAACGTAAAATTAAACCTCTTAATATCTTAAAACAATTAAAATATTTAATCTAAATAATTATCCACAATTATAATATTTTCAGAGCTCATTAAATTATTATAATTGTGCTACTTTAAAAACAAGCTTATCTAATACTTTGAAATTCGATGGATAAGATCCGGGAAAACGCCATCGAGGTACAACGCTTAGGATAAAACTGTTCATGATTTTACAGCTGTCGGTGAAGAACAAATTACGTGATTTACGGAAAAGATAATCTATACGCGTGATTCCAGATGAGGGTAAAGACGAGAGAGATGTGATTACTGTCGGGAAAAATCCAAAACTGATAATTTTAGCGGGCTGTTACATCCTCCCCTCCTAAAAAGAAGATTTCGTCCTCGAAATCGACGCAAGTACAAACGTAAAACACGCTTAAAACACTGCAAATAGTTGAAAAACCATCCGAAAACCGACAAGTGCTGCAAAAAGCTCGAGGCCCTACTCTATGAATTTAATACAGCTGGATTTGAACAAAACCTGATGTTGTTGACAACCGTGATTGAAGGTTTTGAGTTTCTATAAAGAAACAGGATCATCTTCATCCATCGAAAAAAAAAACATCGCTTCTTGACCTGTGTTTTGTTTTTCCATAACAAAAGAATGGCTGGGCAATTCTCCTCCACCTCGGTTCCAGACTTGAATCAAGAACCCTTGACGCATCCACCAACAATCTTCTCTCCTGAGATCGTCAATACCATTATAGGAGCAGAGAACTGTTCTTCTAGTAGGACTGATTCTGAGATTATTACAGAATCATGGAAGCTCAGTAGTCAATATGCTGCCTCTGTTACGATCATGTCCCGAAGGTTAATGGCGAGGGTAAGTGAGATTGATCATCTTAACTTCCAACTATCTGAGTTACGACAGAAGCTTGCTAATAAGGATAGAGAAAATAAAAGGCTACAGCAAGAAAACCAAGAGTTGAAGAAATTTGCAGATTGGTATGCTCATGATCTGCAACCACGAATAGAAGAGCTGGAACGAGAAAGGATTCAGATACAGGGTCAACATCGGCAGATAACAGCAGAGGTTCATCGTTTTCTAGAGAAATAGGGACAAACTACTGTTAATCTAGCTGGCTTAGTAAGAAACTTTTGACAAAGCGTGTCCAGCATATCTTGTATTTCTTTTGACTAAATAAGATTTGAAGAGATAATAGTTTGTCTTCTTCTTTCTGCAATCTCTATAAAATCAGTCTTAACTTAATCCAATTTGCATCACAACTTATTCTCATCTCCATAACTCATCTGCATTCCTTCAACATTCTCGCTTTAAGTTTTCAGTTCTTTTCTCAATGGCTCAATCTTCTAACATTTCCCTAGATCCATCCATGAGGTATTCAGCACCTCAACCTCCTGTCCTTTCTGCAGCTGCCATTGGTGCCATGATGCAGCAAGAAAATACTAGTATGGCTAATAAGTCAGACTCCGATGCTATCTATGACTTGGTGAGTCTTGGGACTCGCTACTCATCCTCTATTGTGGCTTTTTCCCAGCGGGTACAAGCCAAAAACAATGAGGTTGAAAGGCTTAAAGAACAAATTGCTGTACTACAACGAATTGTTCAAGAGTCTCACACAAGGGAAGGAATTCTTCGGCAGCAGAATAAACAGCTGAAAACTCTATTGGATTCATCATTCCGCTTGCCAGTTCCCATGAATAGGGATGATATGATATTGTATGAAGAGAATGAGCGTCTCCAACATGAGGCTAAGAACCTCAAGTTTATGTAGAAGCATTTTTAAAATAATATCTCTCTATATTTATGAACTCTGGTTTATCCTTTAAGAGATATTCGTAACATGCTTCATACCTATTTCTCTTCTAATCATACGTAATCTATCTTCTGGTAAAGGTTTTGTGAATATAACTGCTAACTGATCATGTGTGTTTGTGAACTCTAACACTATATCGCTTTTCTGCACATGATCTCAAAGAAATTCAAGCCTAATGAAGACTAAAATCTCAAGCCTAGTATTTGGTGCATTTCCTAAGGACATGTGGATTTACAACCCAGAGACGTATTGCTCTGATACCACCCTGTGACGCCCCCAAATTCCGCTTGGGATTGAACGCACATTTGAAGCGTCGAGACATGCAACACAAGGTTATCTGCCCCCGTTCATGACATATAAGATGCAATGTTCCTAACATGCATCTAGCATTATGCAATATTCGCAGCGGATAATCTTTTTCTTTAGCAATACTATGCACCAAACTAAATATATCCCAAATACTTGAAACATAATTCATACATAAAGGCATACTAAAAAGCCGTGATCACCACACTAGTCCAAAATGGTTGTGATCAAAAGAATACTTGAGATACAACTCCAAAAGTACAAGTATTAACCTAAGTTAAATACAATACCATCATCAACATCGCACCGTGGCCTAGTTCGACCGTATTCAGTTGGTCAGATTCCAATTCTCCTTCGGGTCCTGTAACAAGATCTACCATTCGGGGGAATGGTAGTTGGGACTACCACAGTGAGATTTGATTACAAATCTCAGTAAGTTAACATAAAACTCACACACAGGTTAAAGATGCATGCATGGCAGTAAAAGCATAAATGCATAAGTATAGTCGTACATAAGCATAGCATAACTTGACATATAGCATGAACGTAAACATGCATAACATAAATAAGAACTTGAAAATAACATAAACTTGAACATAACATGACATGAACATAACATATACGTGAGCATAACATAACATGGACTTGATCTAAAACTTGACTTATCATGTATTTGATCTGAAACTGGACTTAACATAAACTTGGAATATTATTCAATTGTCTTGATTAATAACGTGCATTAATACGTACTCCACAGTTGTTGTGGCCCCACGTATTCAAATAACATAAAACATAATACGTACTCCACAGTTGTTGTGGCCCCACGTATTCTACGTGTCACAATTGCTGTGTCTCACGTAGTGTATGCTCCACAGTTGTTGTGGCCCCATACTTCATGTAACATAAAATATAATACGTACTCCACAGTTGTTGTGGCCCCACGTATTATAAGTAACATAACATGTCTTATCTTTCTTAATGCATGAGATATTATTTAATATCATGTACTTTTCTAACATGGCGTATACTTGTAAATGGCACAATATGATTTAATCATAAATATTTCATGGCATACATGTATCATATGGCATACTTAACATGGCATACTTATAACATACAACATTGTATGACAGAAAAGATTGTGTAATAGATAATTATTCATGAGAGATTAAATCATACGTAACAGATAAACATATAATGACATAGCATGACATGGCATATACGATAACATACATACATAAATTGTAGTTCCCTTACCCATCACACATACACAATAAACTGATAGTAAGTTAGAGGCTAACTTACCTCGATCGTCGCGTTCTATGAGAATAGAGCGCGAAACACGAGGAACTGCACAACAGCTGGAAGAGGAACACTCAAGTCCTTAAGATTTTCACTTCTGAACTCAATTGTCATATTATGAGCACTTGCAACACCACGGCAACTTGAGGTTTCACTATACTCTGAAGAGATAATTTGACTTCAGAAAGCCTTTGCACTAAATCAAGTTCATTAAAATTATCAATAATAACCAAACAAACAACTCATTTCTCAATCCATATACTCTTAGCCATAGTCAACCACAAGATGACACCAGTCACCCCGGACTATAATCCATATCATCACTGCTTCGGGACACTGTCATACAGTTTCCCAACACTACACCATACGCTCCACACTTCTCTGCTACGCCATCCAACCCTTCGTGACACGCCATCCGGTGTATCACAACCTAGTACAGAGTACACTCACGTGAACTCTCTTCCATTCACACTACAAAACCCATCACTGCGATACACGTCTCACGGTGCATCGCTACGCGACACGGAGTACGCGCTACGCGTACTTCCTTCGCTACAACACTCATCAACACGATGCACATCACACGATGCATCGCCATACAACACGGAGTACACTACATGCGTACTCCCTTCCTTCTACGACACACATCACTACAGCGCACGTCGCGCGGCGCGTCGCTGCATTACACAGAATACGCTACACGCGTATTCTCTTCACACAACCCGCCGTATCACATCTACGGCATCCATCTCACGCCTATACTTCACAGCACAGTCCACAAAATGCACAATCAAACTCAACACTTCACAACCACACTTCGCTTCACAACTACGCAACGAACTCCACAAATACAACTACACAATCCACAAACCAACCAACTATTTTAAACGTAAAATAACTAGAGATAGAAGGTTATACCATCGACGGGATAACCCGTGCGTCGCTCGTTGTTCGTCACGAACATGCGTCGGAGGAACGTACGTGGCGGCGTACGGTGGCTGTCCACCACATAAAGTGGTAGTTTGGGCTTGAGAAAGGCTAGGCGTGGCCTTGGAAGGTTCATGGTCGCCTTGTGATGGTCAAAGGTGGCGGAGCACGGCGGCGTCACGCCGTGAACAGTAAATCCGAACGGTGAGCGGAAACGCGAGGTAGCGAAAATTCATAAAACTTCATGGCAAGCTAGGGATAGGTAGATGAACATGTGGTGGAGCTGTGGTAGCGAGGTGGTGGTCGGACGGTGGCTAACGGCGGCGGATCGGCCGTTTGAATCCATTTTCGGCCTTGGAGAGTGTAGGAGAGTGAGGGCTCTACGAAGCTCCGTTGGTCATGAAATTTCTTGGAGAGGTTCATGAGGATGAGAGGAACAAGATGGTGGTGGTGAAACACCACGGGTGGCCGTGTACGGCGGCGCACGGTGGTGAAACCGAACGGGTGTTTTTAAGAAACCCATATGAGAAAAGTGAGAGTTTGGGAAAAAGAAAGACATGGGGAGGAAGCCCTTGATGAGGTGAGTCCAATGGTGGTGCTTGGTGGTTGATTTGGCCGTGTATGGTGGTCCAAAAATGAGAAAAACCCCTAGAGACCCATATCTTTGAAGGGAGAAAGAGAGAGAGTGAGAAGTCGGTTTAGTACACCACCGGCGTGGTTGGACTCGCCGGAGGGAGGGGAAGAGGCCGACGTGGGAGGTGAGGTCCGGCGGCCGGAGGTGGCGCCGGCTGGGAGCTCCAATCGAATGGCCATGGAGGAGAGGAAAATGGGTGTACGGCTTGGACGTGAGTGAGGAAGAAGGAGAGAAAAGAGAAAAAAAAAGAAAAAAAAAGTGAAGGAAAAAGGGTAAGGGCCTGAGTATATCGCTTCAATTCTACATTTCGGGATCCTCAAATAAACCAACGGTGAGTTAAAACACTGATTAAAAACGCGTAAATGTTTTATTTTAAATAAAACATTTTAAATAAAACACTACGATGAATTAAGGTAGAATATTATTTTATAAACCTTAGATTTATAAAATAATATTTCATCTCTCATTAGTATTAAAATGATAAGTACGTTAATTAATGAAATGATTTTAAAATCATTTAATTAATTAAAACGACTTTATCATTTTTATACACTGATGAAGATAAGAGAATATTATTTTATAAATTTAAGTTTATAAAATAATATTTCCTTCTTCATCTAGTTTATTTAAAATAATAAATACGTTTATTAATCAAAGTGCATAAAACACTTAAATTTAAATAAGAATTTTCAACGTAAAAATTAAACCTCTTAATATCTTAAAACAATTAAAATATTTAATCTAAATAAATATCCACAATTATAATATTTTCAGAGCTCATTAAATTATTATAATTGTGCTACTTTAAAAACAAGCTTATCTAATACTTTGAAATTCGATGGATAAGATCCGGGAAAACGCCATCGAGGTACAACGCTTAGGATAAAACTGTTCATGATTTTACAGCTGTCGGTGAAGAACAAATTACGTGATTTACGGAAAAGATAATCTATACGCGTGATTCCAGATGAGGGTAAAGACGAGAGAGATGTGATTGCTGTCGGGAAAAATCCAACACTGATAATTTTAGTGGGCTGTTACAACATTTGATCTTTTTCCCTTTTCTCTGTTTATTTTACATTTTGCTTTATTTTCTGTTTTTCTTTGTATGATTGGTTGGACTAGGGACCAAACTTCTTAATTGTTTAGGACAGAATCACTATCATCTTTTAACTCTGCATCTCTTTTTCATGAATCATCTTCTGAAACTCATAACACCATGGCTGAAAATGAGAATCATAATAGGGAAATGGTAAATCAAAACAGGACACTTAGAGATTATTTGCAGCCTGTCAGAACTAGCACACCCTCATGCATAATTCAACATTTGAATACAAACAATTTTAATTTCAAACCTGGAATGATTCCATTAATTCCACATTTTCATGGCATGGAATCTGAGAACCCTTATTTGCATATCAAAGAGTTTGAAAAGGTTTGTTCTACATTCATGGACCAGACCTGTATTGAGAAGGTTATTAGACTAACATTGTTTCCATTTTCCTTGAAAGCTAAAGCTAAAACATGGTTGAATTCATTAAGACCTAGAACCATAGGCACTAGGCAAGAGATGCAAGCAGGATTTTTGAAAAAATTCTTTCCAATACATAGGACAAATGCTTTTAAAAGACAGATCATGAATTTTTCTCAAAAGGATTCTGAAACTTTTTATCAATGTTGGGAAAGGTTCAAAGATCTATTAGATTCATGTCCACACCATGGTTATGAACATTGGCGTGTGATTAGTTTTTTTTATGAAAGTTTGACACCTAAAATGCGCCAATTTGTACAAACCATGTGTAATGGAGAATTTTTTGACAAAGAGCCTGAGGAGGCATTTGAATATTTTGATTATCTTGCTGAAAATGCCCAATCTTGGGACACAACTGATGTGCATGATAGGTCTAGGAAAGTTGAGTCTAGTCATGGAAAATATACTTTAAATGAAGATGATGATTTGCGTGCTAAATTAACCTTGTTGTCTAGAAAAATGGAAGCCATGGAAATGAAGAAAGTAAATGAAGTGCATGCTGTCCCTAAATTTTCTAAGAAGTGTGGCATATGTGAGGATCATGGGCATTCAACTAATGAATGTCCCACGATCCCTGCTTTCAAAGAAGTATTGTTGGACCAATCTAATGCTGTAAACATGATACATAAACCATATTCTGGTCCTTACTCTAATTCTTATTTTCCTGATGAACATCTTATGTTAGTTGAAAATGTGCCTTGGTTTGCTGATATAGTTAATTTTCTGGTGACAGGAAAAACACCACTTCATTGGAGTACTCAAGATATACGAAAATTCATGCTTGAGGTGAGATCGTTCTTTTATGATGATCCTTACCTTTTCAAGTATTGTCCTGATCAAATCATTAGAAAATGTGTGCCTGAGAATGAGATGCAAGCTGTCCTTTCTTTTTGCCACAGTGAGGCGTGTGGGGGTCATTTTTCTGCACACAAGACAGTTGCAAAAATTTTACAAAGTGGTTTTTATTGGCCTCATTTGTTTAAAGATGCATATAGTTTCTGCAAGACTTGCGAGTCATGTCAGAAATTAGGTGCTGTCACGAAAAGGAACATGATGCCTTTAAAACCCATTTTGGTCATAGAGATTTTTGATTGTTGGGGAATTGATTTTATGGGGCCATTTCCTTCTTCTTTTGGTTATTTGTACATTTTAGTGGCCATTGATTATGTTTCAAAATGGGTCGAAGCAATACCATGTAAAACAAATGACCATAAGGTGGTGCTTAAATTTTTGAAGGAAAATATTTTTGCTAGATTTGGCATGCCGAAGGCCATCATAAGTGATAATGGCACCCATTTTTGCAACAAACCTTTTGCTGCCCTCTTGCATAAGTATGGCATTCACCACAAAGTTTCTACCCCATATCATCCCCAAACGAATGGCCAAGTTGAACTTGCTAATAGGGAAATCAAGACCATTTTGGAAAAAACTGTGAGTCCGAACCGAAAGGATTGGTCTTTGAAATTAACCGATGCATTATGGGCATACAGGACTGCATATAAAACTGTTTTGGGTATGTCTCCTTATCGGTTAATCTATGGTAAGGCTTGTCACCTCCCTGTTGAGCTTGAACACCGTGCATTTTGGGCCATCAAAAAGTTTAATTTTGATCTTGATCAAGCTGGATCTTTGAGGAAATTACATCTTTGTGAATTAGAGGAACTTCGGAGGGATGCTTATGATAATTCTAAGCTGTCCAAGGAACGTATGAAGTCTTTCCATGATAAGCATATTCAAAGAAAATCATTTGAGCCTAATCAACAGGTTTTACTCTACAATTCTCGACTTCATTTGTTCCCTGGCAAGTTAAGATCCCGATGGAGTGGCCCCTATGTGGTTAAAACAGTTTTCCCTCACGGTGCTATTGAGGTTGTCAATCCTCAAAATGGAAATGCTTTTAAGGTTAATGGTCAAAGGCTCAAGCCTTTTATTTCTAACTTTGCACCTGAGGAATCTACTCTACATTTGCTTGATCCAAATTGATAGTCATTGATTTATCCTGTTCTTTTTATTATTTTCTTTTGTTTTGCAGTTTTTATTTTTATTTTGATTGCATTCATTTCAAGCCGTCCAGGTACTTCCTTTTTCTTCTTTCCTTCAGTTTTTCGTTGAATTTTCAGTTCTTCTTTTAGTGATTTTGCCCCTTAACTGCTCTCTTTGTGTAAATTCCTTCATTTCTCTTGCATCATTGAGGACAATGTTACAATCTACTTGGGGGGTGGATGAGAAGTTATTTCTCTATTTGCATGCCTTTTGGTACATCTTGGGGAGTACTAGTAATGAGTTGAAAGCAGATGAAACTCCCCATTTTTGAATTTTACATGCTAGAAAATGTTAAAAAAAATAAAAATAAAAATAAATAAATAAATAAATAAAGATGCTTTTACATAAACTTGAGGTTCTTAGCCTCAGATTGGAGACGCTCATTCTCTTCATACAAAATCATGTCAGCCCTATTCATGGGAGCTGGCAAGCGGAATGAAGAATCCAATAGAGACTTCAACTGTTTATTCTGCTGCCGAAGGATTCCTTCCCTTAGGTGAGACTCTTGAACAATGCGTTGAAGTACAGCAATTTGTTCTTTTAGCCTTTGAACCTCATGTGTGATGACCCGTTTCTACGTGTATTTTCACTGAAGGAATAATTTAATTTAATTAAATTTATAGTGCTTTTATTTTAAATTATCAGATTTTTAATTGGATTTTATTGGCTGTTGAATTTAAATTGCTGTTTCATTGATTTTAGCTCGTTGTTGGTTTTAAAAAAATTTAACAGTTGGTTTTTGCTAGTTAATTATTTTATTTTAGCTTATCGATGTGATTAAAATATTTTCTTGGTGTTTATTTATTTATTTGATGTAGTGTTTAATTTATTTTAGTCGATTTTATGTTTTTATATCGTTTTCGGCGGATCAGTCGTTGGACTTCCGAAGTGAGGATTGGATCTCATTTGTTTACTTCGTCTTTTTCTTTTCCTTTTCTTTTATCTTCTTTTTCCTTCTTTTTTCTTTCTTTCTTTTTTTTTTTTTTTTTCTTTCTTCCTCCCGTTCGGACCCTCCCCCGCGTCTCTCTCTTTCTCTCTCTCTCCTCACCCACAGCAGCACCGGCCTTTAACCCAGCCCACTACCGTCCGGCCGCCGTGGTCGACTCCCCTCCGGCCGGTGATCACCCCCACCGGANTTTTTTTTTTTTTTTTTTTTTTTTTTTCTTTCTTCCTCCCGTTCGGACCCCTCCCCCACGTCTCTCTCTCTCCTCACCCACGGCAGCACCGGCCTTTAACCCAGCCCACTGCCGTCCGGCCGCCGTGGTCGGCACTGCTCCTACCGGTCGACTCCCCTCCGGCCGGTGATCACCCCCACCGGTTTTCAGCCCCAACCGGCCGGTCGTTTGGCCAGAAAACCCCCAGCAAGCCGCACGACTTTTGCCTCGATCCGCCGCCGTCGCTCCACCTCCGGCCACCACCTCTTCACCACTTCATCCCCGACTCCTTGCCGTCCTAACCCACCCATCCCCGGCTCAAACGGTCACTGGAGAAGCTCCCACGAGCTCAACTCCGATTTGCCCTTTTTTCTCTTCTACCGGCGTTTTCGCCGCCACCCACAGCCAAAACTCACTTCCACTAGCTTCATAAACATCCCTAGACCATTCCCTATCAATTTGGTGGCTTGGTTTGTCCCCGTTCAAAAGTGGGTATTTTGCGACCCACGGGAACAGTGCATTTGCACTGTTACGTTACTTTCGCATCGCCGTTTGCTTCGCGCCGAACCTTCTAAAAATCTTATATAGCTCTGTAAGTATTTTCCAAGCTCTACTTTTAGATTTAAATATATTTTACTCTTGCAATAATTTATTTGGTTGGGTTGCTGATTTCGGACTGAGTCCGAGGAGTTCGGGAGTCGGATGGATGGAGGACGAAGTCGCTTGTTTTGTTGTGCTATGGTTGATTGTATTTGTCGAGCATTGAAATTTGCATTTACATGGCGCATGCACGTGTATTTTATTTTAATTGAGAAAATCCTATTTTATTGGCGTAAATGGATTTTTGGGAGTGTGCGTATCACGAGCCCAAGCCGGGATGGGTTATTATCTCGGTGGAGCTCCTCTGGTCACTCGGGAGTGGATAATACTGAGTGACATCTCCTGAGTCGTCGCTGGGCGACGACCGGATCGCACGATACGGTAACGCTGTTGTGTCGACTCCGTGGTCCTTAGAGTGGCGGGGACTAGAGGATGGCCTGGCCTGGTACGCGCGAGATGGAGGCACGAGTCTGGGCATCACTCGTGTAGGTGTCACACGCGTAGACGTTACCTGCGGTGTGGCACAGAGCCAAGGTGTGCGGATGATCCCTAGGGGAGATCATGGTGCATGCATAATCGGTTGTTTTCATGGTTTTCGGATATGGGCCATTTTCTGGGAAAATGGCGAAGGTCTTGTGATCCATTTTCTGGGAAAATGGTGGTTTGGGCCATTATCGGGGATAATGGCGAGACTTGGTTTTTAAAGGTTATGTTTTAAGCCTTATGGGTTTTTGGCGTGCGTGGAAAAATATGGTTTGGGAGTTTTGTGCATTGGCATTCATTCATACTTGTTGTTTGAGTTTAATATGTTTTTATCTAGTAGTGTTTTGGATTTTACTTACCTGCGGCACCATTTTTGGTACCGTAGATTTTGATGCAGTGTTCGAGGAGGAGGAGGAGGCTGAGCCCGAGGATGCGGCTCCGCCGGAGTTCTAGTTGGAGTTCATGCTTTATGTTGGCTTTTAAACAATATTTATGTTTTGTAATATTTTATTATGTGCTTTTGAACATCTTTGTATTTTATTTAAGA
>QGSO01000605.1:58649-210913 GCA_011037825.1 Carya cathayensis
GGATAACCCGTGCGTCGCTCGTTGTTCGTCACGAACATGCGTCGGAGGAACGTACGTGGCGGCGTACGGTGGCTGTCCACCACATAAAGTGGTAGTTTGGGCTTGAGAAAGGCTAGGCGTGGCCTTGGAAGGTTCATGGTCGCCTTGTGATGGTCAAAGGTGGCGGAGCATGGCGGCGTCACGCCGTGAACAGTAAATCCGAACGGTGAGCGGAAACGCGAGGTAGCGAAATTTCATAGAACTTCATGGCAAGCTAGGGATAGGTAGATGAACATGTGGTGGAGCTGTGGTAGCGAGGTGGTGGTCGGACGGTGGCTAACGGCGGCGGATCGGCCGTTTGAATCCATTTTCGGCCTTGGAGAGTGTAGGAGAGTGTGAGCTCTACGAAGCTCCGTTGGCCATGAAATTTCTTGGAGAGGTTCATGAGGATGAGAGGAACAAGATGGTGGTGGTGAAACACCACGGGTGGCCGTGTACGGCGGCGCACGGTGGTGAAACCGAACGGAGTGTTTTTAAGAAACCCATATGAGAAAAGTGAGAGTTTGGGAAAAAGAAAGACATGGGGAGGAAGCCCTTGATGAGGTGAGTCCAATGGTGGTGCTTGGTGGTTGATTTGGCCGTGTATGGTGGTCCAAAAATGAGAAAAACCCCTAGAGACCCATATCTTTGAAGGGAGAAAGAGAGAGAGTGAGAAGTCGGTTTAGTACACCACCGGCGTGGTTGGACTCGCCGGAGGGAGAGGAAGAGGCCGGAGTGGGAGGTGAGGTCCGGCGGCCGGAGGTGGCGCCGGCTGGGAGCTCCAATCGAACGGCCATGGAGGAGAGGAAAATGGGTGTACGGCTTGGACGTGAGTGAGGAAGAAGGAGAGAAAAGAAAAAAAAAGAAAAAAAAAAAGAAAAGAAAAAGTGAAGGAAAAAGGGTAAGGGCCTGAGTATATCGCTTCAATTCTACATTTCGGGATCCTCAAATAAACCAACGGTGAGTTAAAACACTGATTAAAAACGCGTAAATGTTTTTTTTTACATTTTAAATAAAACACTACGATGAATTAAGGTAGAATATTATTTTATAAACTAAAATTTATAAAATAATATTTCCTCATCATTATATAAAATGATAAAGTACCGTTAATTAATCGAAGATGATAAAATCATTTAAATTAATAAAACACTTAATTACTACACTGAGAAGAATTAAGATAGAATATTATTTTATAAACTAAGGTTTATAAAATAATATTTTCTTCATCATTATATAAAATGATAAAGTATCATTAATTAATCAAAGTGCATAAAACACTTAAATTTAAATAAGAATTTTCAACGTAAAATTAAACCTCTTAATATCTTAAAACAATTAAAATATTTAATCTAAATAATTATCCACAATTATAATATTTTCAGAGCTCATTAAATTATTATAATTGTGCTACTTTAAAAACAAGCTTATCTAATACTTTGAAATTCGATGGATAAGATCCGGGAAAACGCCATCGAGGTACAACGCTTAGGATAAAACTGTTCATGATTTTACAGCTGTCGGTGAAGAACAAATTACGTGATTTACGGAAAAGATAATCTATACGCGTGATTCCAGATGAGGGTAAAGACGAGAGAGATGTGATTGCTGTCGGGAAAAATCCAACACTGATAATTTTAGTGGGCTGTTACATCCTCCCCTCCTAAAAAGAAGATTTCGTCCTCGAAATCGACGCAAGTACAAACGTAAAACACGCTTAAAACACTGCAAATAGTTGAAAAACCATCCGAAAACCGACAAGTGCTACAAAAAGCTCGAGGCCCTACTCTATGAATTTAATACAGCTGGAGATTTGAACAAAAACCTGATGTTGTTGACAACCGTGATTGAAGGTTTTGAGTTTCTATAAAGAAACAGGATCATCTTCATCCATCGAAAAAAAAAACATCGCTTCTTGACCTGTGTTTTGTTTTTCCATAACAAAAGAATGGCTGGGCAATTCTCCTCCACCTCGGTTCCAGACTTGAATCAAGAACCCTTGACGCATCCACCAACAATCTTCTCTCCTGAGATCGTCAATACCATTATAGGAGCAGAGAACTGTTCTTCTAGTAGGACTGATTCTGAGATTATTACAGAATCATGGAAGCTCAGTAGTCAATATGCTGCCTCTGTTACGATCATGTCCCGAAGGTTAATGGCGAGGGTAAGTGAGATTGATCATCTTAACTTCCAACTATCTGAGTTACGACAGAAGCTTGCTAATAAGGATAGAGAAAATAAAAGGCTACAGCAAGAAAACCAAGAGTTGAAGAAATTTGCAGATTGGTATGCTCATGATCTGCAACCACGAATAGAAGAGCTGGAACGAGAAAGGATTCAGATACAGGGTCAACATCGGCAGATAACAGCAGAGGTTCATCGTTTTCTAGAGAAATAGGGACAAACTACTGTTAATCTAGCTGGCTTAGTAAGAAACTTTTGACAAAGCGTGTCCAGCATATCTTGTATTTCTTTTGACTAAATAAGATTTGAAGAGATAATAGTTTGTCTTCTTCTTTCTGCAATCTCTATAAAATCAGTCTTAACTTAATCCAATTTGCATCACAACTTATTCTCATCTCCATAACTCATCTGCATTCCTTCAACATTCTCGCTTTAAGTTTTCAGTTCTTTTCTCAATGGCTCAATCTTCTAACATTTCCCTAGATCCATCCATGAGGTATTCAGCACCTCAACCTCCTGTCCTTTCTGCAGCTGCCATTGGTGCCATGATGCAGCAAGAAAATACTAGTATGGCTAATAAGTCAGACTCCGATGCTATCTATGACTTGGTGAGTCTTGGGACTCGCTACTCATCCTCTATTGTGGCTTTTTCCCAGCGGGTACAAGCCAAAAACAATGAGGTTGAAAGGCTTAAAGAACAAATTGTTGTACTACAACGAATTGTTCAAGAGTCTCACACCAGGGAAGGAATCCTTCGGCAGCAGAATAAACAGCTGAAAACTCTATTGGATTCATCATTCCGCTTGCCAGTTCCCATGAATAGGGATGATATGATATTGTATGAAGAGAATGAGCGTCTCCAACATGAGGCTAAGAACCTCAAGTTTATGTAGAAGCATTTTTAAAAATATCTCTCTATATTTATGAACTCTGGTTTATCCTTTAAGAGATATTCGTAACATGCTTCATACCTATTTCTCTTCTAATCATACGTAATCTATCTTCTGGTAAAGGTTTTGTGAATATAACTGCTAACTGATCATGTGTGTTTGTGAACTCTAACACTATATCGCTTTTCTGCACATGATCTCGAAGAAATTCAAGCCTAATGAAGACTAAAATCTCAAGCCTAGTATTTGGTGCATTTCCTAAGGACATGTGGATTTACAACCCAGAGACGTATTGCTCTGATACCACCCTGTGACGCCCCCAAATTCCGCTTGGGATTGAACGGACATTTGAAGCGTCGAGACATGCAACACAAGGTTACCTGCCCCCGTTCATGACATATAAGATGCAATGTTCCTAACATGCATCTAGCATTATGCAATATTCGCAGCGGATAATCTTTTTCTTTAGCAATACTATGCACCAAACTAAATATATCCCAAATACTTGAAACATAATTCATACATAAAGGCATACTAAAAAGCCGTGATCACCACACTAGTCCAAAATGGTTGTGATCAAAAGAATACTTGAGATACAACTCCAAAAGTACAAGTATTAACCTAAGTTAAATACTATACCATCATCAACATCGCACCGTGGCCTAGTCGACCGTATTCAGTTGGTCAGATTCCAATTCTCCTTTGGGTCCTGTAACAAGATCTACCATTCGGGGGGAATGGTAGTTGGGACTACCACAGTGAGATTTGATTACAAATCTCAGTAAGTTAACATAAAACTCACACACAGGTTAAAGATGCATGCATGGCAGTAAAAGCATAAATGCATAAGTATAGTCGTACATAAGCATAGCATAACTTGACATATAGCATGAACGTAAACATGCATAACATAAATAAGAACTTGAAAATAACATAAACTTGAACATAACATGACATGAACATAACATATACGTGAGCATAACATAACATGGACTTGATCTAAAACTTGACTTATCATGTATTTGATCTGAAACTGGACTTAACATAAACTTGGAATATTATTCAATTGTCTTGATTAATAACGTGCATTAATACGTACTCCACAGTTGTTGTGGCCCCACGTATTCAAATAACATAAAACATAATACGTACTCCACAGTTGTTGTGGCCCCACGTATTCTACGTGTCACAATTGCTGTGTCTCACGTAGTGTATGCTCCACAGTTGTTGTGGCCCCATACTTCATGTAACATAAAATATAATACGTACTCCACAGTTGTTGTGGCCCCACGTATTATAAGTAACATAACATGTCTTATCTTTCTTAATGCATGAGATATTATTTAATATCATGTACTTTTCTAACATGGCGTATACTTGTAAATGGCACAATATGATTTAATCATAAATATTTCATGGCATACATGTATCATATGGCATACTTAACATGGCATACTTATAACATACAACATTGTATGACAGAAAAGATTGTGTAATAGATAATTATTCATGAGAGATTAAATCATACGTAACAGATAAACATATAATGACATAGCATGACATGGCATATACGATAACATACATACATAAATTGTAGTTCCCTTACCCATCACACATACACAATAAACTGATAGTAAGTTAGAGGCTAACTTACCTCGATCGTCGCGTTCTATGAGAATAGAGCGCGAAACACGAGGAACTGCACAACAGCTGGAAGAGGACCACTCAAGTCTTTAAGATTTTCACTTCTGAACTTAATTGTCATATTATGAGCACTTGCAACACCACGGCAACGTGAGGTTTCACTATACTCTGAAGAGATAATTTGACTTCAGAAAGCCTTTGCACTAAATCAAGTTCATTAAAATTATCAATAACAACCAAACAAACAACTCATTTCTCAATCCATATACTCTTAGCCATAGTCAACCACAAGATGACACCAGTCACCCCGGACTATAATCCATATCATCACTGCTTCGGGACACTGTCATACAGTTTCCCAACACTACACCATACGCTCCACACTTCTCTGCTACGCCATCCAACCCTTCGTGACACGCCATCCGGTGTATCACGACCTAGTACAGAGTACACTCACGTGAACTCTCTTCCATTCACACTACAAAACCCATCACTGCGATACACGTCTCACGGTGCATCGCTACGCGACACGGAGTACGCGCTACGCGTACTTCCTTCGCTACAACACTCATCAACACGATGCACATCACACGATGCATCGCCATACAACACGGAGTACACTACATGCGTACTCCCTTCCTTCTACGACACACATCACTACAGCGCACGTCGCGCGGCGCGTCGCTGCATTACACAGAATACGCTACACGCGTATTCTCTTCACACAACCCGCCGTATCACATCTACGGCATCCATCTCACGCCTATACTTCACAGCACAGTCCACAAAATACACAATCAAACTCAACACTTCACAACCACACTTCGCTTCACAACTACGCAACGAATTCCACAAATACAACTACACAATCCACAAACCAACCAACTATTTTAAACGTAAAATAACTAGAGATAGAAGGTTATACCATCGACGGGATAACCCGTGCGTCGCTCGTTGTTCGTCACGAACATGCGTCGGAGGAACGTACGTGGCGGCGTACGGTGGCTGTCCACCACATAAAGTGGTAGTTTGGGCTTGAGAAAGGCTAGGCGTGGCCTTGGAAGGTTCATGGTCGCCTTGTGATGGTCAAAGGTGGCGGAGCACGGCGGCGTCACGCCGTGAACAGTAAATCCGAACGGTGAGCGGAAACGCGAGGTAGCGAAAATTCAGAACTTCATGGCAAGCTAGGGATAGGTAGATGAACATGTGGTGGAGCTGTGGTAGCGAGGTGGTGGTCGGACGGTGGCTAACGGCGGCGGATCGGCCGTTTGAATCCATTTTCGGCCTTGGAGAGTGTAGGAGAGTGAGGGCTCTACGAAGCTCCGTTGGTCATGAAATTTCTTGGGGAGGTTCATGAGGATGAGAGGAACAAGATGGTGGTGGTGAAACACCACGGGTGGCCGTGTACGGCGGCGCACGGTGGTGAAACCGAACGGGTGTTTTTAAGAAACCCATATGAGAAAAGTGAGAGTTTGGGAAAAAGAAAGACATGGGGAGGAAGCCCTTGATGAGGTGAGTCCAATGGTGGTGCTTGGTGGTTGATTTGGCCGTGTATGGTGGTCCAAAAATGAGAAAAACCCCTAGAGACCCATATCTTTGAAGGGAGAAAGAGAGAGAGTGAGAAGTCGGTTTAGTACACCACCGGCGTGGTTGGACTCGCCGGAGGGAGGGGAAGAGGCCGGTGTGGGAGGTGAGGTCCGGCGGCCGGAGGTGGCGCCGGCTGGGAGCTCCAATCGAACGGCCATGGAGGAGAGGAAAATGGGTGTACGGCTTGGACGTGAGTGAGGAAGAAGGAGAGAAAAGAGAAAAAAGAAAAAAAAAAGAAAAAAAGAAAAAGTGAAGGAAAAAGGGTAAGGGCCTGAGTATATCGCTTCAATTCTACATTTCGGGATCCTCAAATAAACCAACGGTGAGTTAAAACACTGATTAAAAACGCGTAAATGTTTTATTTTAAATAAAACATTTTAAATAAAACACTACGATGAATTAAGGTAGAATATTATTTTATAAACTAAAATTTATAAAATAATATTTCCTCATCATTATATAAAAATGATAAAGTACCGTTAATTAATCGAAGATGATAAAATCATTTAAATTAATATTACACTTAATTACTACACTGAGAAGAATTAAGATAGAATATTATTTTATAAACTAAGGTTTATAAAATAATATTTTCTTCATCATTATATAAAATGATAAAGTATCATTAATTAATCAAAGTGCATAAAACACTTAAATTTAAATAAGAATTTTCAACGTAAAATTAAACCTCTTAATATCTTAAAACAATTAAAATATTTAATCTAAATAATTATCCACAATTATAATATTTTCAGAGCTCATTAAATTATTATAATTGTGCTACTTTAAAAACAAGCTTATCTAATACTTTGAAATTCGATGGATAAGATCCGGGAAAACGCCATCGAGGTACAACGCTTAGGATAAAACTGTTCATGATTTTACAGCTGTCGGTGAAGAACAAATTACGTGATTTACGGAAAAGATAATCTATACGCGTGATTCCAGATGAGGGTAAAGACGAGAGAGATGTGATTGCTGTCGGGAAAAATCCAACACTGATAATTTTAGTGGGCTGTTACAACATTTGATCTTTTTCCCTTTTCTCTGTTTATTTTACATTTTGCTTTATTTTCTGTTTTTCTTTGTATGATTGGTTGGACTAGGGACCAAACTTCTTAATTGTTTAGGACAGAATCACTATCATCTTTTAACTCTGCATCTCTTTTTCATGAATCATCTTCTGAAACTCATAACACCATGGCTGAAAATGAGAATCATAATAGGGAAATGGTAAATCAAAACAGGACACTTAGAGATTATTTGTAGCCTGTCAGAACTAGCACACCCTCATGCATAATTCAACATTTGAATACAAACAATTTTAATTTCAAACCTGGAATGATTCCATTAATTCCACATTTTCATGGCATGGAATCTGAGAACCCTTATTTGCATATCAAAGAGTTTGAAAAGGTTTGTTCTACATTCATGGACCAGACCTGTATTGAGAAGGTTATTAGACTAACATTGTTTCCATTTTCCTTGAAAGCTAAAGCTAAAACATGGTTGAATTCATTAAGACCTAGAACCATAGGCACTAGGCAAGAGATGCAAGCAGGATTTTTGAAAAAATTCTTTCCAATACATAGGACAAATGCTTTTAAAAGACAGATCATGAATTTTTCTCAAAAGGATTCTGAAACTTTTTATCAATGTTGGAAAAGGTTCAAAGATCTATTAGATTCATGTCCACACCATGGTTATGAACATTGGCGTGTGATTAGTTTTTTTTTTATGAAAGTTTGACACCTAAAATGCGCCAATTTGTACAAACCATATATAATTGAGAATTTTTTGACAAAGAGCCTGAGGAGGCATTTGAATATATTGACTATCTTGCTGAAAATACCCAATCTTGGGACACAACTGATGTGCATGATAGGTCTAGGAAAGTTGTGTCTAGTCATGGAAAATATACTTTAAATGAAGATGATGATTTGCGTGCTAAATTAACCTTGTTTTCTAGAAAAATGGAAGCCATGGAAATGAAGAAAGTAAATGAAGTGCATGCTGCCCCTAAATTTTCTAAGAAGTGTGGCATATGTGAGGATCATGGGCATTCAACAAATGAATGTCCTATGATCCCTGCTTTCAAAAAAGTATTGTTGGACCAATCTAATGCTGTAAACATGATACATAAACCATATTATAGTCCTTACTCTAATTCTTATAATCCAAGATGGAGGAGCCACCCAAATTTCAGTTGGAGGGGTGACCAGCATGTAGCTCCAGCAACCTTGGCTCCGGGACCCTTTCAACTCGCAATTCAAGCATCTCCAATGCAAAAGAAGGGACTTGAAGATACGGTTCAGCAGTTGTGTGTGACACTTCAACAGTTCAAGCAAGGTCAAGCAACACTCAACAACCAGAATTCATTGGCAATTAATGACATAAGGAGTTCCCTCACAAGGCTGACTACATCTTTAAGTACTCAAGAGAAGGGTAAATTTCCTGCACAGTCACAACAAATCCACACGGGCAGCCTCATCAAGTGCAAGCAGTAAGTGAGGATCCTAACTTAAAGTCGGTCAAAGCGGTGACTACTTTAAGAAGCGGTAAGGTGGTAGATATTCCAGCACATGAGCCATACAATTCTGGTAAGGTTTCTAACCCTTCTAATAAAGATGGAGAGCATGTGTCTGATGAGCATGAGAAAATTGATTGTCCTATACTTGCTCCTTTTCCTTAGCGATTAGTTCTGTTGCATAAAGATAAGCATCTCGCTGAAATTCTTGAGGTTTTTAGGCAAGTTAGGATTAACATCCTTTTGTTAGATGCTATTCAGCAAATTCCTACTTATGCAAAATTTTTAAAGGAATTATGCACTGTGAAAAGAAGATTAAATGTGCATAAGAAAGCTTTTCTTACTGAGCAGGTTACTGCTATCATTCAGAGTAATACACCACCTAAATACAAGGACCCTGGAGCACCTACAATTGCTTGTGTGATAGAAAATTCAAAAATTGGCCATGCTTTGTTGGATCTTGGTTTAAGTGTCAATTTATTACCTTATACTGTGTATGAACAGCTTGGTTTAGGTGAACTAAAATCCACACCTATCATTTTGCAACTTGCTAATAGATCTATAAAAATGCCTAGGGGTATAGTGAGGATGTTTTGGTTCAAGTTGATAAATTTTACTATCCTGTGGATTTGTGGTGCTTGATATGAACTTGTCGACTCCATCTACTTTTCAAGGTCCTGTAATTCTTGGTAGACCATTTCTTGCTACATCTAATGCATTAATTAATTGTAGTAGTGGAATTTTGAAATTGAGTTTTGAAAACATGACATTGGAGCTGAATATTTTTAATACTTGCAAGCAACCTCAGGATTTAGAAGAAGTTCATGAAGTTAATTTGATGGAAAATATCCTTGATGAGGATTTTCAATAGAACCTTCCTTCCACTGATTTACAATTGTCATTAGAAAGTATTCTAAGTGATGTAAATATACTTGACGATACTTCTAATGTTTCTTTTGCAGGAACTGGTCATGGGGTGCTTTGGCAACTAATGTTTGAAGAGTCGCCACCTTGGGCAGCACCCACAAAACCATCTTCAGATGACAAACACCATCTCATTGGAGCATTCAGGACATTCGAAAGTTCAAATATGATGTTAAATAATTTTTTTTATGATGACTTTTACTTGTTTAAATATTGTTCTAACCAAAGTTTTTGAAGATGTATAGCCAACAAACACATCCAAAGTAAGATTTTTGATCCTGGTAAGTTAAGGTCTCAGTGGAGTGGGCCTTATTTGGTTAAAATAATTTTCCCTCATGGTGCTATTGAGGTTGTCAATCTTCAAAATGGAAATTCTTTTAAAGTTAATGGTCAAAGGCTCAAGCCTTTTATTTCTAATTTTGCACCTAAAGAATCTACTTTGCATTTGCTTGATCCTAATTGATGGTTCTTGATCTATCTATTTCTTTTCATTGTTTTCTTTTGTTCTTCAGTTTTTATTTTTATCTTGGTTGCATTCTTTTCAAAGCTGCCCAGGTAATTCCTCTTCCTTTTGCCTTCAAAATTTTCTTTTCCTATTTAGTTCTTCTTATAGCTGTTTTGCTCCTTCACTGCTCTTTTTGTGTAAATTCTTTCGTTCTCTCTTGCATCATTGAGAACAATGCTACAATCTAGTTGGGGGGTAGAAGAGAATTTATTTTTTTGTCTACATGCCTTACAATTATGTTGGTCCACCTTGGGGGAGTGCTGGTATTGAGTTCAAAACAGATTAAATTCTCTATTCTTGAATTTTACATGCTAGAAAGTGAACTGAAAAAAAAAATGATTTGTTGAGATCATGGAACATGTGGAATGTAGTGCAAATATGAGTATATGTCAAAAAAGAGACTTATCCATTTTATTTAGTTGTTAAACCAATGGAAAGATGTTAAAATTTTTGCTAAAACACACACAACACATGCCTGGAATGCCTAGAAAGACTACATTAGGTCATTGTTTGTTGATTTACCCTAGAATGCCTAGAAAGACTACATTAGGTCATTGTTTGTTGATTTACACTTCGTTTGGTTTGGGACTCTAATGAACCATATCCTAATGGCTTAGGAAGAAATCTTAAATGAATTAAATGAGAAAATAGATAAGTCAGGGATTAAAAAAAAAATCCTTTAGGTAGACTAGTGGTAAGGGCTGACTTATGAAAATGTGGGTAGGCGCACATTCATAGGCCTGATTCCCCCACTAGGAAATCTAAAAAGTAAAAAAAAAAAAGAAGATTTACATTAGTGTATTGGAAAAGGCTGCCTATTAGCGAGGTCCTTACTAAATAAGAAAGTAGGTTGCCTTTCAAAGTGTAATAGAGTGAAAGCCGCCACTACAATGGTTTTGTATTAGAGTAAGACCCTGTGGTTTTCTCAGATTAGCTGTTGTGATTGAAACTGTTAATGCCTTTTGGTAGTCGATCTTGGAATTCTAACTCCATTCCCATGCACTTGAAAGAAAGCAAGCTTTGTTACATGTAATTCCCTTGGTTGATTAACTAAATTGTGTATAAATCTCTCAGTTGATACAAAAATTCAAATCAATTTATCTCTAGTGTTCTTAAATTCAACAAGTCTATTCCATGGCATGTAATTCTCGGATTTTTTGAAATTGGAGTTGGTAATTTCACCTTTGCATGAATTCATTCGCTTTATTTGCTAGAGTCTAGCAATAAGCTAGTTGGGGGGTATGATAAAGCGTCAAAAACTACATGATTAGGATGCTAAATTAAATAAATTGTTCAACCAAAAGTGAATTAAACACTTAATTATGTAGTAGTTTTTAGTACTGGACTCAATTGATAAATTCTGATATTTTTGTGCTTAAAAAGATTTATAATGCAATTATTTCACATGAAAATAAATATTTCAATTTTACTCCTCTCATGTCATGCTTATACGCTGCAGGGCAGTTTTGTTTTTGAGAAATAAATACATGAGCTACTACATCCCTTTTTGAGAATAAAGAAACATTAGAGCAAAGGGGCATTCTTGGAAAATTACAATTAAATGTAAAACTTATGTGGTGGTCCAGGTGAGAGAAATTGGTGTTAGAATTGGATCTTCGATTTTCTATGATCCACAATAATAAAACAATAATAAATAAATACGTACCTTTCTCTATCTGTTTGATAGAGAATCTGATCTGACTATGAGAGAATGATCACCCTAACAACTTTAGCTCCAAGTGTCTCCCGATGGCTAGAGGCACAATAATGTTGTAGGTGAGAACCCTTTAACCCCTCAGTGCTATTTATAGATTTCTGACCATCAAGAAATCTCAGAATTTGTATCTGACTATAATTAAAGATACAGAGTTTTAATCTTATCTCTTAGAAGTTTTCTTATCCCCTTATCACTCATCTTTTATCTAATAAGTTTGAGTTATTTCAAACTCTATTAAGATGGGTGTGTGGGACATAGAGTTTAAATAAAACTCTTACATTCTCCCACTTGGCCCATACACCTATAAAATAATATTTTTCATTCATGGGTTTATCACAGAAAATTAACTATACTGCACAAATTCATTTCCTGAAACTTTCATAGCTCAAAATACATTTCATGAGTTCTGTAATATCAATGTTAAATCAACTACTGATGCGAGTCATAGCGATCCTCTGTTATATAATCAACAAATTTCCTTCCATGTACCGCAACACCAGCAACCAATTTTACATGATCTTTAATTGGGATAATTAAGGCTAATACCGTGATGCCTTGGGTTCCAATTCATGTCTGTTGCAGATATTATCTTGTCATCATTCTTCCAAACCATTCAATGTACAAATAAGTGGAAATACAAGAAAACAGAAACAACCATAATAGATATCTTTCAATGTCCAGTAACAAAATATGTGATGACCCTCTTTTATGTGTATTTTCACTGAAGGAATGTTTTTAATTTAATTAATATATTGGTTTATTTATTTTAAATTAATGTATTTTAATTGGTTTTTATTTTATTTGATGTTGTGTTTAATTTATTTTAGTCGTTTTATGTTTTCAAGGTCGTTTTCGACGGAACAGTTTTTGGATCCCGAAAGTGAGGATTGGACCTCATTTCTTTTCTTTTCTCTTTTCTTTTTCTCTTTTCCTTTTTCTTTTCTTCTTTTCCTTCCTTTTTCCTTCTTTTCTTTCTTTCTCTTCTTCTTTTTCCTTTTGGCTCTCTCTCTCTCTCTCTCTCCCCGTGCTCCCCTTCCCTTTTTCTCCTTACCGTCGCCGCCCCTTTGACCGCCCGTTTCTCCGCTGTTCGGTGGAGGTGTCATACACCACCCCCGCCATTCTCTTCCTCTCCCACCAGAGAACATCCCCACCAATTTTCAGGGCCATCGGACCAGCCGTTAGCCGCCACGAGCCCCTGGAAGTTGCTACCCCTGCCCTATTTTCTCCCCTGTTGCTGATTTCTTCCTCCGCCCAGAACCGCCGCTTGCCGGCGGCGTGGCCTACACCACCCACCCAGTTTTCTTCCCCTCTCACCGATGAACATCCCCACCAAGTTTCACCTCCATTCGAGCCACTTTAGCCACCACGAGCTCCTCCAAGCCGCACGGTTTTTCACCGTTTCATGCGCCGTCACACCACCTCTGGCCACCATTTCTTCACAGCTTCTTCCCCTACCTCTTGCCGTCCTAACCCACCTAATTTCGGCCCCGATCCGTTGCTGGAGCAGCTCCCACGAGCTCAACTCCGATCAGCCCCTTTTTGCACTTTCACCGCCGTTTCCACCGCCACCCACGGCCAAAGCTCACTTCCTTTAGCTTCATAAATATCTCAAGGCCATTCCCTATCACTTTCGTGCCTTGGTTTGTCCCCATTCGAAAGTGGGTAATTTATTACCCACGACCACAGTGTAAAATACATTGTTACGTTGCTTTTCCTCCACCGTTTGCAACGCCGCGAGCTTTCAAAAAATACCGTATAACGCTCTAAGTATTTTTCAAACTCTACTTTTAGATTTAAATATACTTTGCTCTTTCAATAATTTATCTAGTTGGTTTGTTGATTCCGGACTGAGTCTGAGGAGTTCGAAGGTTAGATGGATTGAGGACGGAGATGCTTGATTTGTTGATTTATGGTTGGTTGGTTGTATCGTGCTTTGAGATTGCATTTACATGGTGCATGCATGTGCATTTTATTTAATTTGAGAAAATCATGTTTGCTGGCGTAAATGGATTTTCGGGTGCGTGTGTACCACGACCCCAAGCCGGGATGGGGTATTATCTCAGTGGAGCTCCTCTGGTCACTCGGGAGCGTAATATACTGAGTGACGTCCCCTGAGTCGAGGCTTGGCTACGAACGCGCCGGGTGTGGAACTAAGCGACAACAGGAGCAGGGGCTAGGGGATGCTTGGCTACGAACGCACCGGGCGTGGAACTGGGCAACGCTCTATGCACCGACTCCGTGGCCCTTCGCTGGCGAGGGTTAGAGGATGTTTGGCTATGAACACGCGGGGCGTGGAACTGGACATCGCTCGTCTAGAGGATGCTTGGCTACGAACGCACAGGGCGCGGAACTGGGCATCGCTCGTTTATGTGTCATACGCGTGGTGGATTCCCGCGGTGTGGCACAGGAGTCAAGGTGTGCGGATGACCCCTAGGGGAGGTCATGGTGCATACGGTTTGTTTGGAAAGGTTATGTTATGGCCCAAATGGACTTTTGGAGTGGTATTTGGAAAGGTTATGTTTTTGGGCCAAATGGGACTTTTGGCGTGTGTGGAAAAAATATGGTTTTTGGGACATGTGCATTGGCATTCTCTCATGCATATTGTTTGAGTTTTAATATGTTTTTATCTAGTGGTGTTTGGGTTTTACTTACCTGCGGCACCATTTTTGGTACCGTAGATTTTGATGCAGGATCGAGGAGGAGGAGGAGGCTGAGCCCGAGGATGCGGCTCCGCCGGAGTTCTGAGTTGGAGTGTATACTTTGAAGTTGGCTTCGAAACAATTTTTGTATTTGTAATATTTTATTATGTATGTTTTGAACCGCTTTGTATTATACTAAGAAAAATTCTGGTACTTAGTTATTACTTTGTTATCCGCTGCGTATCTCTTCGTACACTTTTGTTGCTTACACACACTTGGCACTCGTCGATAGGATGTGGACACTTTTGTTGTTTACGTACTTAGTTATAATCATTAACACACTATTGATATGGACATATTTGTTTATGTACTTTCTCCTTAATACTTGGGTATTTAAAATTTCATTAAATACTCATCATTCGGAGAAAAATATTTTGAGGAATTCTTGCCATACATTCTTAGCGGCTTGGTTATAAGTCGACAATTCCAAATCCTAAGATAAATTTCCTCAGTTAGATACTATAAATTGTGGCCTCAAAGCATACCACAAACTCAGTCCCTATTGTATATGAAGCAGTAAAAGATTTACCTCATACTTTTCCACAGATAACTCTACTAGATAGCAAAATACATAACCATAACTGTATTTTCCATCATTAGAGTAATACCATAAAATAAGGTCTGAATATTCAGTTACCTTAAGAGTATTAGTTCTTCTTAAGACAACAATATAGTCTTTAATTTCTTGCAAATAACCTTGCACTCTTTTCATAGCTTTTTAGTCAAACATCCTTCTGTTACTTTGGCAACAACCAAAGGTGCCGACGACTGAAAAACTGATATTCAACCTTGGAATGCATATACATAATTTCTTTAATAACCTAATCAATTCGAGAATACTATAAAATACTGAGCATGTCACATTTTATTCTTCATGCAAAGTCTTTCAAAATTTTATGCAACGATACTGAAACAATTTTAACAGTCATTGTCTTGGTATTAAATATCAATCTCAATTACGAATGATGTCTCATTCATAAATTTCATTTAGAGACGTGACTTTAATATCATACTACTAATGATGACTCATACTTGCCAAAAAGTCATATACATGCATGATCAAAATGCAAATATACTCCCACTGATTTACGGGTATATACATTAATAAGAAATATTTTTCTTAGTCTCAAAACAATATTGGTATTATCAAATTTCAAATACCAATTTTTAAAAACTGTTACCTCTTCTAGGTAATCCTTTTATTCATTTCTTGTAGACTTCAGACTTTACTCTACAATTATTTTCACATTCATTTAATGTAACTCTAGACCATAATGAGTTACTAATGTCATAGTGATCCTCAATGAGTTCTTTCAGATTTAATAGAAAAAATCTCTAATCAATGCTCATTTCTGAGTGAAATCTTTAATTATAATTCTAACTTTATATCGTTCAATATTGCCCTTGAAGTCAAGATTTTGTCTCCAACTCATTTCCATTTGACTTTTCATACATTTCAAACAATTTAAATGAAATTGCAGACTTTACATTGATCCATGGATTTCAATCACTCTTTTGTACATCAATCTTTTATAGAATCACTTATTTCTATAATTTATGAAAACATATGTAAACTTTTATTTATTTCTATATCACATTCAAATTTTGAAGATACAACATAACTTAACCAAATAACAAATCAATAAGATACATGAGGTTACCTGTTCTGATGTTTCTATGGCCAATTCTTCAGTAGTGTTTCTCTGCTGAGGTGATGATCATTTGCTTGTTGTTCCATATTATCATTAAGATAATCATAAAAGGAAACTACAAAAATTTTCAAAAGTACGAGAATGCACTTCACAATAATCACATATCTAGTTTTCATACTCCCACTGATTTTGCCAACTATAAGAAATTTTATGTTTCAATTTTCT
Organism: Carya cathayensis; assembly: GCA_011037825.1. NCBI lineage: Eukaryota > Viridiplantae > Streptophyta > Magnoliopsida > Fagales > Juglandaceae > Carya > Carya cathayensis. The sequence goes on from QGSO01000605.1 coordinate 75,225, forward strand.
CAAAATTCAAACCATAAGTAGAAACAATACAGTCTAGATCATTTGAATCTCCATAAGTAATTAATAATAATAATGTATCCAATATCTATTATAAGATTCAACAATCTTTCATTTGGGTTATAAATTATTACTTTAATTTGACCACCCATACATGAATATACCTTAAAAAAATTCATACTTTAAAAATAAATCATTAAGGCTAAAACACAATATAAATTCTAAAGCATTATGATATAAGTTCTAAACCATTATAGCCCAACTCTTAATATTTTTCATGATATTATTTCAATCCAATTCAATGATTTTCACATTTCTATCTAACTGAAATTCCTCCTCATGAGAAGTATTACAATAATTACTAATGGCTTGAGACTTCTCATGTAGTAGATAGATACATTCATATCATGAAAATCATCTATAAAAGTAATGAAATACTTATATCAAATATTATATGGGAAAAGATTTACATGCATCTATATACATAATCTTAAGAAAATCTTCATTTCTTATGGCATCTTTTATTGATATGTTTGATTTATTTTGCTTTTATATAAATCAACACACAACCTGAGATTAGAAAATCTAAATGCGGAAAATATTTTATTTACTAATCTCTTTAACTTTTCTTAAAGATATTCTCCAGACTTTTATACCACAAATTATATTTCAAATTCGATGCCATAAATTGTAAAAGTTTTCATAAATCATTTTTCCCTTTGGCTCCTGTACATACCTCATGACTGAAAAAGCTTTTAACAAAAACATTATTATGAAAGCACGACAAATAAAACTTTATTGGAAAGAAAAAAAAAAGGAACCAACATAAGTGACATATTGAAACAAATTAAAATTTGAATATTTGTACTCGAGTTTAATATAAAGGAATGCATAAACATGTATAAGATATGATTCGAAACTTATTTGGTTTACCCTTCCCTTCGAATCATGTCTTATGCTTAGGGCACCTAAACCTTCATGTGTCAATATTTCCTTTAAATTTCAATTGACACAATTCTTAATTTTCATTACAATCATTTCATTCTTTTCCCAAAAGATACAAATTAGCAAAATAAATTTATATCTAACTAACAACCATGCGACTAACTTGTTCATATCTCCTTATCTTAATGAAATAATAATGCCTTTAAAGTAAACAATTATGTACAAAGAATTCATACAGTTTAATATGTAAGTAGTTAAACACTGTACTTTTCTGATCTTTATCACTATTCTCAATGATAATTGATGTTTAACATAAAAAAAAAAAATTAGTGTAAATTTGATATGCTCATATTTCTCTCTATTAGAGTCCACTCTATACATGAAACTTGTAATGATATTCATATACTTACTGCAAGAAAAGCATTTTGATCACTTTAATACTTTGAGTTCGACACTTATAAACAATGATAGAATTTAAATCATTATGGATGAACTAATAGTGTCGTCGAGATCCCTCCCCTCCTTTGGGAGTGAATCCCAATGCACAGAATGTTCCCTCCAGTTTTAATTTCAGAATTTAAACCATGCATTATCAAGAATTTAAAATATTATGAATGAACTAATAGTGTCATTGAGGTCCTTCCTTTGGGAATGAACCCCAACACGCAAAGCATTCCCTCTAATTTTAAATTCTATGGATGAACTAGCTGTATCATCAGAATTATCCTTTGGGCGTAAACTCTTACACACAAAGTGTTCCCTCCAATATTAAATTCTGTGGATGAACTAGCTGTATCATCAGAATTCTCCTTTGGGAGTAAATTCTGACATACAAAGTGTTCCCTCCAACCTTTCTTTAATGGATGAACTAGTAGTGTCATTAAAACCATACTTTGGGAGTAGATCTTAATACAAAAATTTGTTCACTCCAACCTTAATTTGATGAATGAACTAGTAGTGTCATCAAGAACCTCCTTTGGGAATAGATATTGACACACAAAATTATTCACTCCATCATATCCACCTTACTATGGAATTTAATGATTTTTAATGTGAATCATTTGCTCCATATTGGATAATATATATATATATATGGCATGATAATAAGAACCAAAATAAATAATTCATACATGTATATAATAATAACATGTACATAAGATTTAATGCATGTAAATAATAGCATGCGTATGGCATTTAATACATGTATTTAACAATAATAACATGCATATAAATTTAATCATTTCCATACATGTAGATAACAATAATAACATGTATTTAATTTAATAATTTAAATAAGAACCATAAAATTAAACAATTCGTACATGTATTTAACAGTGAGCACATGCACATAAAAGAAAATAAAATTTCAATTTTTTTAATAAATAAAATTAAAATAATAATATTTTAATATGACCGGTCTGGGTCTAAACTGGACCGAGACCCGATTTATGGTCAACTGAATGTGTTGACCTGGGTCGGGCCTACTGTTCAGGCCCGATCCTATTCTCCCTTTTTGTTTTTGTTTATTTTATTGGGCTGGGCCACATCAATGGCCCATTGGCCCTTCCTTTTATTTTCTTCTTGGACTAGGCCAAGGCCCACATCCCAGCCCGGCCCATCAGCCCAAGTCTTATGAAATAAACCCTAAGGCTCTAAGCTACGCCCTTTTCTTCTCTTCAACCTCAAGCTGCCACACAGCCTTTCTTCAGTCCATAAGTTGCGCGGCTGTGGCGCGTCGCCGATGAGGAGAGGCCGACAAGGGCTTCCTTCCACCTCCTGCCGTCGACCTCCAGGTCATATTCCCCTTCTCTCCTTTTTTTTCTTTTTTTTTCTTTTTTTTTTAATCTTAGGGAACTGCCACGGCAATGGACTTTACAGCCCTCTGCTGTCGTTACAGCAACGCCGGCAAGGAGGTTCTTAGCCTCATCGCAGCGTCAAACAACCCTCTCGATTTATTTTTTTTTTATTTTTATTTTTTTTATAAACATGGAATCACTACGGCAGTGGGCTTTAAAGCCCTCTGCGGCCTGTAAAGCCCACTGCCGCCATTACAGGGACTTCGACGAGGAGTTCAACTCCTCCTCCCAGCGCCAACCTATGATTGAGCTGAGTTATTGCATATTTTAATGCTTTTAGAACCAATATATCTTAATTTTTTCATTACTTTATCATTGGTTTTATATGGAAAAATGAATGAATCTAAGTTGTGATTTTAATTGATTAAAAGCATGAATTTTCATTTAATTTTATCAATTGTTGATTAATGTGGAATATGGTCCACATCGCTCGAGCAGTGGCTTTTGGCCACTCGAGCGAATTCAGGCAGATTTAAACGCTCAACTGCCGCTCGATAGTGAGCTCGATGTTTGCTCGACATTCCGCTCGAGCGAACTTAGGCAGAGTTGAACGCTCGATATCGGCTCGACAATCTGCTCGAGCGGACATTGTATTTTATAGATCTAGGATTTATTCCGCCGTTAGAGTATATATATGATTTTTTACATCTTATGGCCGACTTTTGGCATGGAAAACACTGTTTTGATTAGAGGAACACTTAGAAATTATTTTTCCATTGATTTTCACTCAGATTCGGAGAGGAGGATTCACACAAGCGATCATTCACACAGCAACACGAATTTTTCGGGATCATTCACTCATACTGCAGCAGATTGAAGAGCTCCTTGAGGGGTCCAATTGCTGCTGCAGCCCAGCCTCCTCCACCGCTTCAACTTTTCATCTCAATTCAATTGGCTTGATCTTTTCATTCCCTACTTGTTATTTCATTTCAGTTTTAAGTTTCTGGATTATTTTGGAGATTTTTTATTTAGAAGTTTGAGTAATTTATTTGTTATTCATTTAGTTCATGTTATTTATTTTTCTCGTTTCGTTAAGCTTTCATTTTAATAGTGATTACAATTGCTATGATTTAATTTTGAGAAATTGTGATTTGAATACAATGATGAAACCTAGAACATTGATTTTGGGGTTTTTCAATTTTCAGTGCATGTTATGTCAATTACTTTCTAATCTAGTTTAATTCTTAACTTAGTTTTATTAATTTCTGAGTTTAATCTATTAGTCTTTTACATTTCAATCCAACAATCAAAATCTAAAAATATGAATCTAGTCCATGACTAGTACCCTTTTCCATCCATTGCACATACCATCATATTTATTTTCTCTTTGTGAAGTTTTTCACCATTTTCAATGAGTTGAGTTTAAGTAAGCTTTCCCTGAGGAGACGATCTAGGAATTTATTCCTAATTATTACGCGACATCCTCCTGCACTTGGAATAGTCTTTGTACTACTCATTTTTGAGTGAGTCAAGTTTTTGGCGCCGTTATCGAGGAATGTAATTTAACTTAAATTTAAAGTCGTTATTTTTTTATGCTCTTTAAACTGATGTTTCATGTCATGGTGAGAGACAGTTCAAATAGGTTGCTTAGAGTCACATCGAGTGTTGAAAGTAGTATACACAGTTTGAAGATTGATAACTCTTCTGTCTTTTCTATGAGTGAGTCAGGTGAGGAAATTGAAATTGAACCAGAAAACATGGCTGCACCTGCACCACGCACTCTTAAGGATTATTTGCAACCCACTCGCACCACTACATCTTCATGCATTGTTTTACCTGAAAATGCACCTAATTTCTCTATTAAGCATGGCATGAGGTCAGTGATACCTCAGTTCCACGGGATGGATTTTGAGAGTCCTTACCAGCACTTGACAGATTTTGAGTTGGCTTGCACTACTTTTCTTACTAGGGCTGTTACTGAAGAATTTATTAGACTTCGTTTATTTCCTTTCTCTTTAAAAGATAAAGCGAAGATTTGGTTTAATTCTTTGAGACCTAATTCTATTTCTAGTTGGTTTGATATGCAGCGTGAATTCTTACAAAAAATTTTTCCTTTTCAGAGAACTCAGTTTTTGCAAGAGCAAATCAGCCAATTCAATCAAAGACCTGATGAGACTTTTCAGGCCAGTTGGAAAAAATTTAAAGATTTGGTGAACATTTGTCCACATCATGGTTTTGAATCTTGGAGGCTGGTAAGCTATTTTTACACTGGTTTCACTCCAGAATGCAAGTAGTTTGTTCAGACAATGTGCAATGGGGAGTTCTTTAGCAAGGAACCTGATGCATCTCTATCATTTTTTGACTATCTTGCTGAGAGTGCACAATAGTGGAACACTCGTACTGATCGAGTGCCGTTAGCAGCACAACCATTGAGGGCTATTTCTGGAGGAAGTAGATATGAGCTTAAGGAAGACACTGACGTTCAAGCCCAAATAGCTGCATTGACTAGAAGACTGGAGGTCATGGAAATGGAAAAAGTGAAGGCTGTGAAAGTAGTAGATGCATGTTCTATATGTGCTGACTCGAACCATAAGACCCAAGACTGCCCGATTATGCCAGTATTTCAAGAAAGTGGGTCTCAGCAGATGCAATCAGCTAACTGGGTTAATAGAGCACATAATCAGCCTTTCTCCGACACATATTATCCGGGGTGGAGGAATCACCCAAATTTCTCATGGAGAAATGATCAACCTGGTCGGTCTCCACCATCTGCGCAGCAGCCATTTCATCAGGGTGCTCCTCAGCACCAGTATCCACCATATCAGAGTTCTCAGAGCTATCCTTTTGTAGCTCCTCCTGGATTTCAGCCTCATGTAGCTGCACAGAGTTCTCAGCCTTCATCATCTGCAAAGAAGTCTCTAGATGACAGTATGGCATAGATGGCCAATACACTTCAGCAATTCATGCAGATTCAGGCCACCATAAATAATCAGAACACTCAGACCGTAAATGAGTTACGAGGCACTATCAATAAGATGAGCACGACCTTGAGCACCCTAGAGAAAGGGAAATTTCCAGCACAGCCTCAGCCTAATCCTCAAGTATATAGGCAACAACAACAGCAAGTGCATAATGTCTCAAGGGATGTTATTGAGATAGCAAAGGCAGTTCTCACTTTGAGAAGTGGGAAGGAAGTTCTCTAACCAGAGATGCCTATGGATACACAGGTAGTTGTTCCTACACCTGAAGATGTAATAGAGACTGATGAAGTTGAGAAAGAACCAGAGGTAGTAAGACCAGAGCTGAAGAAGCCTGTGAGTGCAAATGCTGAAACTAGTAAGGGATACCAACCTATGGTTCTCTATCCTCAGAGATTGGCAGCTGGCCAAAAGAACAAATACCACACGGAGATTCAAGAGATTTTCAAGCAAGTAAAGATCAATATTCCACTCTTGGATGCCATACAAGAAGTACCTTCATATGCAAAATTTTCAAACGATTTGTGCACAGTGAAGAGGAAACTGAATGCAAAGAAGAAAGCTTTCCTAACGGAGCAAGTTAGTGCATTGATATTGAGCGAGACTCCTCAAAATTTTGGAGATCCCGGTTCTCCCAATATTTCTATTATGATCGGTGAATCACGCATTGGGAGAGCTTTACTTGATTTGGGGAGTAGTGTGAACTTGCTACCATTCTCAATATATGAGCAGTTAGGATTGGTGAGCTGAAAAAGACCTCTATCATGCTATAGTTGGCTGACAGATCAGTTAAGGTACCGAGGGGTATTGTAGAGGACGTGTTGGTCCAGGTGGACAAATTCTACTACCCAGTGGATTTTGTGGTTCTTGATATGCAGGAGTCAGTCTCCACTATTTACCAAGCTCCTGTCATCCTTGGAAGACCATTTCTAACTACATCAAATGCTTTGATCAATTGAGGAAGTGGAGTTTTGAAGCTTACCTTTGGGAACATGGCACCTGAGTTGAACGTTTTCAATGCTTGCAAGATGCCACCACATTTTGATGACACAAGTGATTTGAATATTGTGGAGAGTTTGACACCAACAGAGTTTATTTGCTCAACTTCTCCCTTCCCTAATAATGATTATATTTTTCAGACACCTGAATTTTTACTTGATGAGAAAATTGATCATATCAATGAAGATGACTTTGAATTTTTTGATTGTTTTGCAGATTCTTTTTTACCACTTGAAGTACAATTTGCAGGAGCAAGATGAAACCCCAGTTTGAAGCTCTACCACTATCAGACATGCTTAAATCTTCAGAGGAAGAAGTTTCCCATTTGGAACTTAAACCACTTCCTCAAGATTTAAAGTATGTGTTTCTTGGCCCTGAAGAATGCACTTTTCCAGTGGTGATTTGCTCAAAGCTAAATCAGAAGGATGAAGCCCAGTTGATTGAAGTTTTAAAAAAGTATCGAGGCGCAATTGGTTAGACAATAGCCGACATCAAAGGTATTGATGCTGCTGTTTGTACCCATAGAATCTATCTTGAAGATGATGCTAGACCGGTTCGTGATGCTCAACGTAGGCTCAATCCTACCATGAAGAAAGTTGTGAAAGAGGAAGTGCTTAAGCTACTCACAGTGGGTATCATTTACCCCATCCCAGACAGTAAGTGGGTAAGTCCAACTCAAGTGGTACCAAAAAAATCTGGTTTAACTGTCATACAAAATGAGAAAAATGAGTTGATTCCAACTCGAATGGTTACTGGCTGGAGAATGTGCATTGATTATAGAAAACTTAATTCAGCCAGTAGGAAGGATCATTTTCCTTTACCATTTTTGGATCAAATTTTGGAAAGAGTGGCTGGTAATGCATATTATTGTTTCTTGGATGGCTATTCTGGTTATTATCAAATTGCTGTAGCGCCTGAGGATCAGGAGAAAACCACTTTCACCTGTCCTTTTGGCACTTTTGCTTTTACTAGAATGCCTTTTGGTTTGTGTAATGCTCCAGCCACTTTTCAGAGATGCATGATGAGTATTTTTTCTGACATGATTGATGATATTTGTGAAATATTAATGGATGATTTCTCTGTTTTTGGAAAATCCTTTGATAGTTGTTTGCATAATTTGGCACGTATTCTCCAAAGATGTGAGGAAAAAAATCTTTTACTTAATTGGGAGAAATGCCAATTTATGGTTACTCAGGGCATTGTATTGGGTCATATTGTTTCTTCTGAGAGTATAAAGGTCGACAAGGCAAAGATTGAATTAATATCTAAACTTCCTATCCCTAGGACGGTTAGGGATATTCGTTCTTTTCTTGGTCATGCTGGCTTTTATAGGCGGTTTATTCAAGGGTTTAGTTCTATTGCAAAACCTTTGTTCACTCTTTCACAAAATGATATTGAATTTGTTTGGACTGATGAGTGCCAAAAAGCTTTTGATACCCTTAAAAAGTCGCTTACCACTGCCCCTATTGTGCAACTCCCGTAGTGGGACCTTCCCTTTGAGATCATGACAGATGCTAGTGGTTATGCCTTAGGAGCTGTTTTGGGGCAACGTGTGAATAATAGACCATTTGTGATTTATTATGCTAGTAGAACTTTGAATGATGTCCAAAAAAATTATACCACTACTGAAAAGGAATTTCTTGCAGTGGTTTTTGCACTTGATAAATTTTGGACTTATATTCTTGATTCTCCTGTTACTATTTTCACTGACCACTCTACTTTTAAGTATTTGTTGGCTAAGAAAGATGCAAAACCACGCTTGATTCGCTGGATTCTATTACTTCAAGAGTTCAACATCAACATTAAAGACAAGAAAAGAGTTGAAAACGTGGTAGTTGACCACCTATCTAGATTGCCATCATCCTCCTCTTCAAATGTCAGCCTTCCTCTTGATGATAGTTTCTCGGATGAGCAGCTGTCTGTGGTTAATAGAGCTCCCTGGTATGCTGACATAGTCAATTATCTGGTGACTGAGTGAATGCCTTCTGAATGGTCCACCCAAGATAAGCGTTGGTTTCTCTATGAGGTACGACACTTTTACTTTGATGATCCATATCTTTTTAAAAATTGTTCGGACCAATTGATTCGAAGATGCATTCCTGATGATGAGTTTTCTTCGGTGTTGAGATTTTGTCATATGGGTGCATGTGGTGGTCATTTTTCAGCAAAGAAAATAGTCTCAAAAATTTTGCCAAGCGGTTTTTACTGGCCTTCCATGTTTAAAGATACTTATAATTTTTGCAAGGCTTGTGAGCCTTGTCAAAAAATGGGATCCATTAGCAAAAGAGACATGATGTCTCTTTCCCCTATTCTTACGTTAGAAATTTTTGATTGTTGGGGAATAGACTTTATGGGACCTTTTCCCGTTTCTTTTGAAAACACATATATTCTATTAGCTGTGGATTATATTTCAAAATGGGTGGAGGCCATTGCTTGCAAAACAAATGACCATCGTGTTGTCCTGAAATTTTTGCAATCTCTGTTTACTCGTTTTGGCATGCCAAAAGTTATCATAAGTGATGGGGGGATTTTTACAACAAACCATTTTCTACACTTGTGAAGAAATATGCTATTTCACACAGAGTTTCTACGCCTTTTCACCCGCAAACAAATGGGCAAGCTGAATTGGCAAACAGAGAGATAAAAATTATTTTAGAGAAAACCATCAAGCCTAATAGGAGAGATTGGTCAGTTAAGCTCCTTATCGATTAGTTTATGGTAAAGCTTGTCATTTACCTGTTGATATTTAGCATTGAGCTCTTTGGGCCATAAAACATGTTAACATGTCACTTGATGAAGTTTCAAAGTTGAGAAAATTACAGATCAATGAATTGGATGAAGCTCGTCGGAATGCTTATGACAACGCTCAGCTGGCAAAGGAACGCATGAAAATTCTGCATAATCAAAAAATTCATCCAAAGCATTTTACACTTGGCCAGGAAGTTCTCATTTACAACTCTCGCTTGCATATTTTTCCTGGTAAGTTGAAATCCCGATAGAGTGGGCCATACATTGTAAAGACCGTTCATCCTCATGGCGCGGTAGACATTGTTAATCCGAAGAATGGTAATAGCTTCACTGTCAATGGACAACGTCTAAAATCATTTCTGAAGGTCTTTGATCCATATGAAGAGATCTTGCTTGTGCAAGACCCCAGGGAAGTGTTTTGATTTGTTTTTCCTTCTTTACAGTTTTCTTTATTTGCATTTTTTTAATTATTTGTTCTTTTGCTTTGATTTTATATTTCATGTTAATTGTTTGTTTTGCTTGCTTATTTCTGTGCACTTTGTTTTCTTTCGTTCGATTCATTGAGGACTATGTCTCTCACTAGTTGGGGGTAGTATGTGTGCACAGTTTTATAAAAAAAAATAATAATATAAAAAATTAAAAAGATAAAAAATAAAAATAAAATAAAATAAAATAAAATAACATGATGTCAATTGATACATTTATGTTTGAGCATCTTGGTGGAATTTGAGCATCTTAGTGGAGTAGTTGAGTGGAATCATTTGTGAAGATTTATTTTCAAGCTTAAATATAGAACATGATTTTTGATGCATAATATTTTCTTGGTATGTGGCTTGAAACACCGGGATGTTATGCTTATTGAGATGAAACTTGATAAGATTTTTGTAGAACGAAAGACAAATTTTGAAGGACATTTTGCACATGTTACGCTTGTAGTGTTCCTTATTTACTATTCATTGATTTAACACTGGAGAAGTAAACTGCAGGACTACCGAGCCATGCCTTAAAAAAAAAGAAAGAAAAAAGAAAAGAAAAGAAAAAAGATTTGAAAAGATTAGAAAAAAAAAAAGAAAAGAAAAGAAAAGAGAAAAAAGGAATAAATGCGACTTAGTGAACTTTCCTAAGTAAAAAAGGGCTAGAAACAGTTACCCAAGACTTTGGGGGTTGAGTGTCCAACCTTTGAAAACAGAGCTGTCGTGAAAACTGCTAGTCCCTTGGGCTTTGAGGTAGTTAGAATCAGCAATGATTAATCTTAAAGTTGAAAAATCCTATGACAAATCATGGCCAATAATGAGGAACACACACAACCAGTTTAGCTCCACACACACATTTGAGTCCTGAGACATTGGCCTTAATTCTATGTGAAAGATTGTTGAGATAGTCTTGGTGGGTATAACCCTTGGGGGTTGAGTAGTAACGTGTCACTTTTGTGAGAATTCAGAACTGTGTTTGATTGTTTCTGTTTGAATTTTGATTTTTATGGAATATTCATCTCAATTAATTTTCACTATTTTGCTCAAGGATTAGCAAAATGCTAGTTGGGGGGTGTGATTGAGCTGAGTTATTTCATATTTTAATGCTTTTAGAACCAATATATCTTAATTCTTTCATTACTTTTATCATTGGTTTTATATGGAAAAATGAATGAATCTAAGTTGTGATTTTAATTTATTAAAAGTATAAATTTTTGTATAATTTTATCAACTGTTGATTAATGTGGAATATGGTCCACATCGACTGCCACTCGACAGTGAGCTCGAGCGGGTTGCGGGAAAGGAGATCTCTCGAGCGAAGGCATTTGGCCGCTCGAGCGAAGTCAGGCAGAGTTGAATGCTCGATGTTCACTCAATACTCTGCTCGAGCGAACTTAGGCAGAGTTGAACGCTCGATGTCCGCTCGAGTGGACATCGTATTTTACAGATCTAGGGTTTATTCCGCCGTTAGAGTATATATATGATTTTTCACATCTTATGGCCGACTTCTGAGCCTGGAAAACACTATTTTGATTAGAGGAACACTTAGAAATTATTTTTCCATTGATTTTCATTCAGATTCGGAGAGGAGGATTCACACAAGCGATCATTCACACAGCAACATGAATTCTTCAGGATCATTCACTCACACTGCAGCAGATTGAAGAGCTCCTTGAAGGATCCAATTGCTACTACAGCCTAACCTCCTCCACCCCTTCAACTTTTCATCTCAATTCAATTGGCTTAATATTTTCATTCCCTACTTGTTATTTCATTTCAGTTTTAAGTTTCTGGATTATTTTGGAGATTTTTGATCTAGAAGTTTGAGTAATTTAGTTATTATTCATTTAGTTCATGTTATTTATTTTTCTCATTTCGTTATGCCTTCATTTTAATAGTGATTACAATTGCTATGGTTTGATTTTGAGAAATTGTTATTTGAATACAATGATGAACCCTAGAACATTGATTTTGGGGCTTTTCAATTTTCATTGCATGTTTTGTCAATTACTTTCTAATCTAGTTTAATTCTTAACTTAGTTTTATTAATTTCTAAGTTTAATCTATTAGTCTTTTACATTTCAATCCGACAATCAAAATCTAAAAATATGAATCTAGTCCATGACTAGTACCCTTTTCCATCCATTGCACATACCATCATATTTATTTTCTCTTTGTGAAGTTTTTCACCATTTTCAACGAGTTGAGTTTAAGTAAGCTTTCCCGGAGAAGACGATCTAGGAATTTATTTCTAATTATTATGCGACATCCTCCTGCACTTGGGATAGTCTTTGTGCTACTCATTTTTGAGTGAGTCAACCTACACCTCATCTCCGACAAGAACCTTGAACAAGCACGAGCAACGCCCATTCGAGACTATACAGTCCCTTTATGCCGCCTCTCAAAACCAGCTCCTTTACGGCGCCGCGTGTTGAGCCGCTGGCCACCAAATACACGGCGGTCTATCCTCATCCAGCGGCTATACAGACAGCATTACACAGCGGCAACCCCTCAAACTTCCTTTCCCTCTTACAATACACAAGTAACATAACACAGCATATATAAATGGAAAAGAAAATTTACAATATAGCATAAATAATGCACAATACAACGAAGGAAAGTGAAAATAAAACCCAAGCATTAAGCATGATTAGAAGGAAATACGTGAAGGATTTTCTCTTCCTCCAGCACAAACTCAACACGGCGAAAGGAGAAACAAGAACACAGAAATGTATGTGCGTATTTTCATTGTTTGGGTCTTTCACAGAATAGATGTAAAAGGGAAATACCATCGTAAAATTTCTCTCTTAAATAAAACCAATATTTTTAGTCTTTCGCAATATAGTAAAATCATAATATACGAAAGCACATATTTACTGCATATTTTATTGAAATCATAAAAAATCTATAACCTAAATCTCTGATATCATATGTTAGATATTCTAACATGAACATTAACAATAATAAAAGAATAATAAATAAATACGTACCTTTCTCTATCTGTTTGATAGAGAATCTGATCTGACTATGAGAGAATGATCACCCTAACAACCAACTTTAGCTCCAAGTATCTCCCGATGGCTAGAGGCACAATAATATTGTAGGTGAGAACCCTTTAACCCCTCAGTGCTATTTATAGATTTCTGACCATCAAGAAATCTCAGAGTTTGTATCTGACTATAATTAGAGATACAGAGTTTTAATCTTATCTCTTAGGAGTTTTCTTATCCCGTTATCACTCATCTTTTATCTGATAAGTTTGAACTATTCAAACTCTATTAAGATGAGTGTGTGGGACATAGAGTTTAAATAAAATTCTTACAATTGGGACTGCAGGGGCGTGGAGTTGCAGGGGCGTGTAGGAGCTACAGGCCAAAAATAACAAAGCTGAGGTACTCGGCTTGAGGTATGAGACGTAGAACTTAGAGGCAGGCTGGGTTTTTACATTTATTTTTCTCCTTTCACATTTCTTTGCTTTTGCGGCGCCAGCTCTTCTCTTTGGTGTGTTCTTTTTTACGTTTTAATTTTTTGGAGTCTTTAGCTTTGTAGAGTTGCAAACCTTAGGGGCTGCTTGACATATTTTTAGCTTCTTTTTTTTTTTCATTTATGAGTTCTTCCATTGGGCGTCTTTGCATTTTTCTTTTTCATTCTCTTGCGTTTCTTTAGAGTAGAGTGGGAGTCGGTGGGCCAATTTATTTTTTTTGCTGCAGTTTTCATTTGAGGAGATGGTGGAGATTTCATGTTTCTTGAGTTTCCGTTTCTTGAGTTTAGGGGCTTTATGCTTTTGTTCATCTTAGATATTTGGGATTCAGCACTTTAGTTTAAGTTTCCGTTCCAGACCTTTCAATCAATATTGGTTTTTGGCTGGTTTTATTTCATTGCTTTTCATTTTACTTTACATCGGTATACGGTAGCTCTCTCTCATTTTTATTTTGGGTATTGTCTCTCAGATTTTAATATGGTTCTACTTAGATTAATTTTTATTGTTAGAAATATCATATGTAGCTAATTTCTGAAACTTGGGTTGTGGAATGAGACTTAATTTATTTTGGATTATAGTTTTATGCAATATTTTGTGGTTGAATGTTGATTTCACTATATTACTAGTAGGATTTGAATTGAAAATAGATTGCGGTTTTGCTCTTGATTTGTTGTTGACGTAAGGCACAACAAAAGCTTGAAAATTATCAAGGCCTCTCTCAGTTGTTTGTTAACGTGTTTTGGCTAGTAAAATAGAGAATCCCTTAGGAAAATATTGCAAAACTTGAGCTTAACTTTTTATCTTCCGTTTATCAATGCCTTGATTGGATTGCTAATCGAGAAAATTATCTAGGATCCGAAACAAAGAGAGTCTCATACCCAACCCAAGTGTTTGTTAATTTGCCTTTTTGATTAGAAACTCTAATTTTAGTTTTGATTAAATTTTTGCGGAAATTGAATTCTTACTTTTTTTTCTTACCTCACCTTCAATATTTTTCACATTGCATTTTATTTTATTTTATTTTTAATTATTTTCATCTCTCATAGTCGATACATTTTTTTTTTTTTTACAAAACTCTCATAAATGCTTTGATAACCCATTGTCCCTGTGGAATACGATTCTAGACTTATCTTTGATACAACTTGACAGTTCTACACTTGGAAGTACATTCGAGACCGAGTCACTATACATCACATGCCCTTATTCTTATAATATGGGGTATCACATTTAATGATTTACTTGTGTTTTAAACTTTTTATAAATTAGTTACTGTTATTTTTTTTTTGAAGTAATAATTTCATTAAAGAATCAAGTAATACAGGACCTATCAAACTAAACCATAGACATAACATCCTAGGACCATCCTCAATCCATTCTAACTCGGTTTTTAATCTTATGCCAAGTTTTGCAATAGTGTGAGCAGCCTGGTTCCTACATCTTCTAGTAAAGCATAACATCCACCCTGCATGAGCAGAAAATAAGACCTTTATATCTTCAATTAGTTGTCCATTCCAAGAGAAATCATTGTTGCTCCCATTAACCCTCATCAACCCCTTGTTTTATCACCTTTGAATAGCGCCTGGTTGAGATTTATCTCCTGACAGAGTTGAATGCCTCTCACAAGAGCATAACACTCTACTGAGAAAGCAGAACATATACACAACTTTGAAGTAGACACCACAATCTCAACCTCCCCCAGTTGTTCCTCACCACAATGCCAATGCCCATAAGTCTCTTCTCTGAGTCATAAGTAGCATCAAAATTGAGCTTACAAAAGGGGTCAACTAGTGGACTCCACCTCATATCGGATGCCTGTCGAGGCATACTATCAACATTAGACATTGGGCACTGATGAATATCCTGATAAACCTCCATATTAGTTAATGCAGATCTAAGTAGAGCTGACGGGCCATTAAAAGTGTTATTAAAAACAAAGCAATTCCTCTAAGACCATAGTTTTTAACATATAGCAGCCACATGTACTAAAATCATATCATCCAATCTTCTACATAAACCATCCCCTAGCTATTTAAAATCATGAAAAATAAGAATTCCATTTCCTTAGAGGATTGTCCTGGTCACCCCAAGCATCCATCTATGCAGGGCAATTCCAAAGAACATGAATGATAGACTCCTCATCCCTCATACAAATTGGGCATAATTCATCCTCTACTATAAATTTTTTCTTTAGCACCTACTTTGGAGGTAAAATTTCATTGTGTGCCTTCTAGAGAAATTGTTTAATTTTCCCTAGGACTTCCAACTGCCATAGTTGCCTCAAAACCCTCTCATTAGCCTCTCCCTTCAAAGACTCTCCTTGAGACTGCTTTGATAGTACACAATACAAAACATAAGCACTTTTAACTAAAAAGATCCCCTTTGTGTGTCTTTTTTTTTTTAAAAAAAAAAAAGAGCGGAAAGTCACATGTCCAATAGTGACCCCCTCTCATCTTTATTAAATAAACTTCACTTGTGGCGGAGGAATACTGTGGTAACAAAAAACCAGTCTCAAGGAAAACTTTTCTAAGACAAGCCTATGGATCAATCATGAAAACAAGAACCAAAGGAAAATAAAAACCAGACCTAAAACCATAAAGATGGAAGGCCTAAAACATCCAAACTGAGCAATCATCTAAGAAAACGAGACAAATTACAGTTATTAGAGTAAGCCAATTCGTCGCCTGAAGCCCCAGCCTAGGCTAACCAATCCGCCACCCTATTACCCTCTCGAAAAACATGCTGAAAATGACATTGAATAGAATGGGACAGCCCCACAATTTCCTCCCAAAAGTCCTCTAGATACCACACATCACATCTCCCTCTTAGCCACCAAGAAATAATCACCTTCGAATCCATTTCTACTACCACATTAGTGATATTTAAGGCTTTGCAAGTTCTCAAACCTTGGAGTAGTGCCATGAGTTCCGCTTTGTTATTGGAGCCAAATCCAACATGTGAGGCAAAAGCATGAACATGTTGTCCTGACTCGTTACGAATAAACCCACCAATGCCACAAGAACTTGGATTTCCAAGACTACTACCATATGTATTCAACTTATGGCACCCCGATGGTGGCTTAACCCACCTTACTACTTTGCAACAAGGGATCTTAGGAACCACCAGCTTAATCCACAGGGCCTCAAGAATCATGCCATCCCAATGGGACAATCGCGTAGGTTGCTTAGCCACCTGACAAAGGGAGCCTAACCACACACAAATAGAATGAACAATGATATCATGAGTTTCCAGAATAACTTCCATCCAAGCAAGACATCTTCTCCTCCAAAAGCGCCAAATAACAATGATGGGCATGATGCCCACAATAAAACCCACCTACGATGATGAGCTCGCATGCCTGAACCAAATACCAGAATTCTGTTTCCAAGATCTTCCAATAGGAATACCAAAAAGAGTGCCAAAAAATGACCATACTTTTTTAGGGAAATCACCCGCAAAGAGCACATGGTCCATATCTTTAATGTGACCTACAGTGCAACAATCACATTTGGAAACAAGAGGAATACCAATACGACGCAATCTATCATCCACAGCCAAAGCCATATGCCAAGCCCTCCAAAAATGTATAGACATTTTTAAAGGAAGGTTCTTATGCCAAATCCAATCATGCCATTCAAGAGGAGACCCTATGATAAGAATACAATTCCAAGCAGATTTGGTAGAGAACATAACTAACTCCGTGGGAGTCCAAACAATAACATCATTTCTAGAATTAGGCCGTGATAAAGTGATTAAGATCTCATCCACCTTGTCCTACCCTACTAAGCTGTCCAAAAGATCCACATCTTAGCTATCCGACAATCGGCAATCTTTAATTTTTAGCAAGGGAGGACCCACTAAGGGCATCTCATTGATTAGGGGACCATCATCCCTCCATTTATCATACAAAAAAAAATCTCACCCTCCCTAATCTTCCATTTAGAATTATTCAACAACAATGGTATACAATTAGTAACCATTCGCCAAAATTTAGACCTTTAGAGCTCTGTATTAGGGGCCACGGCTTTGATCCCACATATTTTACTTTGAAAAAATTGGCCCATAAAGAATTACCCTGGATAAGGTTCCAAGCTAAACGCATATGTAAGGCATTCTAAATGTCTTGCAGGTCTCGTAACCCAAGGCCCCCTTCTTCCAATAGTTTGCAAATATGTTTCCAGTCCACCCATTTCTTTTTATCTCGCCCATCAGCTTCTCCCCAAAAGAAAGAACTCATCAACCTCTGAATTTTGGAGATAGTAATTTTAGAGACTTGTAAAATAGCAAAGAGATGAATCGTCATGCTGGATATAACATGCCGCAACAAGATTAGTTTTCCGCCCGTTGATAATAGTCTCATCTTCTAGCCATTGATTTTTTGCCGTACTTTATTCACCATGTCTTCTAAGTAAACCTGTTTGAGTCTCCCCAAGACTATCGGCACTCCCAGATACTTGAAGGGAAAGTTCCCTCCATGAACCAGTATTACGTAAGAGTCTCCTCTTTCGTCTAGTGGAAATTTTATTCAAGCAATATAATGCTGATTTCTGTATATTAATAGTTTGTCCCGACCACCTCTCATATTGGCTCAAAACATTTTGAAGAACTCGAATTGATCTCTAACTTCTATTGGAAAAAATCATTACATCATCAGCATACATCAAATGATAGACAATTGGTGTACCTCGAGCCTGAGGAAAAAGCCCAAACTTGTGCTCTTGCACACTGCCATGGATCAATCGAGATAGTACCTCTTGCTGAATGATGAACAAATAGGGAGATAGCGGATCACCTTGACAAAGCCCTTGACCGCCTGGGAAAAAACTCTTGACCGTACTATTCATCATGACCGAGTACCAAGGAGCTAGAAATACAAGAATGCACTAAATCACAGAATTGTGGAGAAAAGCCAAACCTGCACAAGACCATAATCAAGAACGCCCAATCCACGCAATCATATGCTTTCGCCATATCCACTTTCAGCATAATATTGCCCTTATGAATTCTTTTATTAATAGATTGAACCATTTCCTGGGTGAGACTAATGTTCTCAAAGATGCTTCTCCCAGGAATAAATGTGCCTTGCTCTGAAGATATTAGACAAGGTAATAAACCTGTTAATCAAGTTACAATAATTTTGGAGCATATTTTATAGAAAACAGAACAGAGGCTAATGGGACGAAACTTATCGAAACCTGCAGGTGATTCCACCTTTGGTATTAGCACAAAATATGAGACCATAAAGAATTTAGGAAGATGCTTGGACACAAATAATTCCAAAACAACATTCCACACATCATTTTTAACCACCTCCCAACATGTTTTATAGAAACCCAAGCCAAGACCTTCAGGACCCGGCGCACTCTGGGACAGAATGGAAGATAAAGCTTCAAAGACTTCCTCAAGAGTGGGAGGACAAATGAGAGTGACATTTTCCTCTTCTGAAATGACTGGCTGATTGAGCTGAGTTATTGCATTTTTAATGCTTTTGGAACCAATATATCTTAATTCTTTCATTACTTTATCATTGGTTTTATATGGAAAAATGAATGAATCTAAGTTATGATTTTAATTGATTAAAAATATGAATTTTTGCTTAATTTTATCAACTGTTGATTAATGTGGAATCTGGTCCACATCGCTCGAGCGGAGGCTTTTGGCTACTCGAGCGAATTTAGGCAGATTCAAACGCTCGGCTGCAGCTCGACAGTGAGCTCGAGTGGGTTGCAGGAAAAAAGATCGTTCCAGCGGAGGCATTTGGCCGCTCGAGCAAAGTCAGGCAGAGTTGAACGCTCGATGTTCGCTCGACACTCCGCTCGAGCGAATTTACGCAGAGTCGAACGCTCGATGTTCGCTCGACACTCCGCTCGAGCGGACATCGTATTTTACAGATCTAGGGTTTATTCCGCCGTTAGGGTATTAACCACCTCCCAACATGTTTTATAGAAACCCAAGCCAAGACCTTCAGGACCCGGCGCACTCTGGGACAGAATGGAAGATAAAGCTTCAAAGACTTCCTCAAGAGTGGGAGGACAAATGAGAGTGACATTTTCCTCTTCTGAAATGACTGGCTGATTGAGCTGAGTTATTGCATTTTTAATGCTTTTGGAACCAATATATCTTAATTCTTTCATTACTTTATCATTGGTTTTATATGGAAAAATGAATGAATCTAAGTTATGATTTTAATTGATTAAAAATATGAATTTTTGCTTAATTTTATCAACTGTTGATTAATGTGGAATCTGGTCCACATCGCTCGAGCGGAGGCTTTTGGCTACTCGAGCGAATTTAGGCAGATTCAAACGCTCGGCTGCAGCTCGACAGTGAGCTCGAGTGGGTTGCAGGAAAAAAGATCGTTCCAGCGGAGGCATTTGGCCGCTCGAGCAAAGTCAGGCAGAGTTGAACGCTCGATGTTCGCTCGACACTCCGCTCGAGCGAATTTACGCAGAGTCGAACGCTCGATGTTCGCTCGACACTCCGCTCGAGCGGACATCGTATTTTACAGATCTAGGGTTTATTCCGCCGTTAGGGTATATATATGATTTTTCACATCTTATGGCCGACTTCTGAGCCTGGAAAACATTGTTTTGATTAGAGGAACACTTATAATTTATTTTTCAATTGATTTTCACTCAGATTCGGAGAGGGGGATTCACACAAGCAATCATTCACGCAGCAACACGAATTCTTCGGAAGCATTCACTCACACTGCAGCAGATTGAAGAGCTCCTTGAGGGGTCCAATTGCTAGTGCAGCCCAGCCTCCTCCACCGCTTCAACTTTTCATCTCCATTCAATTGGCTTGATCTTTTCATTCC
Organism: Carya cathayensis; assembly: GCA_011037825.1. Taxonomy (NCBI): domain Eukaryota; kingdom Viridiplantae; phylum Streptophyta; class Magnoliopsida; order Fagales; family Juglandaceae; genus Carya; species Carya cathayensis. Next base: position 95,459 of record QGSO01000605.1, read on the forward strand.
CTACTTGTTATTTCATTTCAGTTTTAAGTTTCTGGATTATTTTGGAAATTTTTGATTTAGAAGTTTGAGTAATTTATTTGTTATTCATTTAGTTCATGTTATTATTTTTCTCGTTTCGCTAAGCTTTCATTTTAATAGTGATTACAATTGCTATGGTTTAATTTTGAGAATTTGTGGTTTGAATGATGAACCCTAGAACATTGATTTTGGGGCTTTTCAATTTTCAATGCATGTTTTGTCAATTACTTTATAGTCTAGTTTAATTCTTATCTTAGTTTTATTAATTTCTTAGTTTAATCTCTTAGTCTTTTACATTTCAATTCGACACTCAAAAGTCTAAGATATGAATCTAGTCCATGACTAGTATCCTTTTCCATCCATTGCACATACCATCATCCTTATTTTCTCTTTATGAAGATTTTTACCATTTTCAATGAGTTTGATTTTTAAGTAACTTTCCCTGAGGAGACAATTTAGGAATTTATTCCTAATTATTACACGACATCCTCCTGCACTTGGGATAGCCTTAGTGCTACTCATCTTTGAGTGAGTCACTGGCCCAATGTACTCATCCAAGCTAGGCTGCTCTACTGGTGGTTCCCTTTGGAGGAAAGAAGCAAAAAATTCTACTACCCCTTGGTGAATACTCTCCGGCGTGTCATAACTCACCGTATTCGATTGCATTTCCAACACTCTTTTTCTTCTTTTGTTGGCAAGGCAAGCATGAAAAGACTTTGAATTATGATCACCATCTACCTGCCCTTTTAGTTTAGTCATCTGTGCCAATCTCAATTCTTCACGTTGCCTCTAAATGGCCAAGTCTGAAACTGCTTCATGTAATTCCCGCTCCAAATTATCCTCCCAATTTAATTGAAGCTATTGCTCAATTTCCTCAATCTGTGTTTCAATAGCATCAATACGACCCAAAGTATGACCAAAGACCCTTTTATTCCATTCCCGTAGCACCACCTTTACCTGCTTTAATTTTCTAGTCAAAATCTAAATAGCCGACCCATCAACCCAAACATCCCAAGCTGCCCGAAGGTAGTCCAAGAAATTATGGTGATCCACCCACATCTGTTGGAATCGGAACAGAGTCAGACCCTAGGAGAAAGGATCTTTTCTGAGTTCAATGAACATGGGAGCATGATCTGAAGTAGAATGCGACAAATATGAACAAATAGCATTAGGAAACAAAGCAAAAAAAGAACTTTCCATAAGAGCATGATCAAGCCTTGCCCATGAACGAGTAAGCCCCGATTGCCCATTACACCAAGAATAAATACTCCCTTTCGTAGTCATTTCCATAAAGCCCCCTTGATGAATCCAATTATTATAATCCTCCATAACCATACTAGGCCGGGGTCTACCTCTCCTCCTTTCTGAATCATTCCGTATAATATTAAAATCACCCACAAAGACACAAGGGTCCAACCCCAAATTATTAATATTGAGATCATCCCAAAGGAATCCTCTCTCTGCCAACGTACATTTGGAGTAGATTATTGTAAGCAAAAACTTCATCTTCCCTTCACCAACTATAAGAGAAATAAATTACATACCCATCTAAACAAATTGCACCTTATAAGTATTATTCCAAAAAATCCAAATTTTGCCACCTTCAACCTCATTAGAAATGACATTATCAAAATTCAACTGTCTTGCCAATTGGCGAGCACCTTCTAAATTTTGAAAAGGCTCTAAAAGAGCAACAATTTTCGGCTTCAACTTCTTTAATCTTGTTCTAGAGATCCCAACCCCTCTAATATTCTATACAAATATGGAATCAATCATTGAGCAGGATTAGAAAGTCGGGCATGAACCTGAGAAGAGCTCTGCATTTTAACAAACAATTTTTTCATATACTTTTTCTTACCTTCATTGACCTCGGACTCTGTAAGATATTCTTTATCCTGCAAGAAGATCTCTGATGGAATATCAAGTTCGGGGTTCGATACATTATTTTCGAGCACAAGCCTTTCCTCAACTGGTTCTTCCGCAGATTCCTCATCCCCAACTGTGTCAATCTGCACCTCACCCGAGCTACTTACCCCATGCGAATCAACCCCCTCACTAGTCGGCAAAACTGGTATTTTTAATGCAATATTCTAATTTAAGCATACATCCAAAGAATTCACCCCCAGAGGAACCTTCGAAATAGGCTCCTGGGCATTCTTTTTCTAAAACCGGTACCTCCATATGCTTTGTTTCCACATCTAACAGCACAGGCCCGCTAGGAACCAATTGCTCCACCATCGAATCTGGTAACAACACCGTGTGGCCTTCTATCTCAGGTTGACCACCATCCTCCATCTCAGACAGGTGATCAACATCAGACTGAAGCAGCGCCACTTCCCCTACGGCCTCCTCTGTTTCAATATCAGCCCCCATATTATTTTTTGCAACTGGATTAGACTCAACCGCAATAGCCACTGCACTCACGATAGGATCGACCCCAGATTCTTCTCTCTGCTTCACAACCTTTTTATGACCTTTCTTCCCAACCCAAACCTTTCCATTTTGCTATGATTTTCCCTTCCTACAGGTCTGCAAATTATGTCCCTGCAGTTTACACGTAGTGCAATATGCCAGTAGTATTTCGTATATGATCTCTTGCTTCCGACTAGAAGGCAATCCCGGTGCCCCAATTCAGAAATGAGTCAGTGGAGATTTTGCAACATCAACCTCCACACATAATCTTGCTCCATTCGTTCTCGTAGCACATTGAGTCAGATTATCTCATCTAATGAACGTGCCAATAGGCGCCATAAATATATTCAAGAATGCTTCGCGATAATAATTCGGAGGAAGACCCGGTAGAAAAATCCATACCGGTATCTTCGAAGGTTCGTCATCTTCGTTGAATTTTGGAGTCCAGTGAAAAGCTCGATAAAAGCTTCCATTGATCTCGCAAACATCCCGAGATAAGGCTTTGGTGAAATCGGCTTCATTAGCCATATGAATGAACAGATGCCTAGGACGCCTCATGGAGGAGACCATCGAAATGGCTGAGAGTCCCCATCTTTTGTGAATGAAAGTACGTACTACATCCATGAGGGACGCTGCTTCAAGAATTTAAACACAACCGAGAAACGGAAATCTTCTGCAGACCGTGCAAGTTCATCCTTAGAAAATTGGAAATACACCTCTCCGTCTACCATCTTGAGAGGTCTATTCACCAACACCATCTCAGGGATGGGTTGAGGAATGGCGGCCACCAAGTCGGCAAAGGACCGACCGGTGCCACCATCAACGGCTGCCATGCAGCCCTACGTAAAGGCCAAACCGAGAGGCTGCCAGCAAACCCTATTTTCATAGAGAGAAAAAGGGCATAAACGTCCGTCAAAAAAATCGAATCATATAATTGATAATAATATCAACCTATCACCAATATCCGCTATACTAAAAGGAATACTACAAATAATCTTTGCCTCTTCTGAGTTGAAAACTTTGTTAACCAAGTCAATCTTCCATATGCAATTAGCACCATCAATTAACTTAACAACTGTAGCATCCCCATTCAACTGATTAATAGGGGTATGAACTTTATAGGAAATAGATTGTGGAAGCCATTTATCATGCCAAACTTTTATATTGTACCCATTTCCTACTCTCCAAACTGCACTTGCTTTCACCAGGTTGACAAATGACCATATACTCCTCCATATATGAGAATGAGAGAAGCCTATATTAGATTCCAATATACCACAGTTTTTATAGTACTTAGTTTTACAAATCTGAGCCACTAAAGAATTTGGGCATTGAAGTAATCTCCATACTTGTTTAGCCAATAAAGCTTTATTAAAACTAATGAGATTTTTGAAGCCAAGACCTCCTCTGCTCTTAACCTCCCCTAATCTTTCCCAACTCTTTCAATCAATGCTGTTTACACCTCTCTTATGACTCCACCAAAATCGAGAAAACTTGCCTTCAATTTCCTTAATCAAAACAGATGGTAACTTGCATATACTCATGGTGTATGCAGGTATGGCTTGCAACACACTCCTTCTTAAAATTGCCTTCCCTACTAAAGATAGCATCTCAGATTTCCAACTACTGATTCTTCTCCAAACTTTCTCCTTTGGGTGTCTAAATGTATTATACTTCGATCTCCCAACCATAGTAGGCAAACCCAAGTATCTATAGTAGTTCCTACAAAGCACTCCATTGGTGGAATCAGTACTCGGCTCTCTTTCTTCCTTACTTGTGTAGGGGCTAAAAATAATAGAAGTTTTTTGCCTATTCAGAGTCTGACCAGAAGCACATTCATACAAACATAAGATTTGTTCTATTGAGCACCATTATGCTTGTCTTGCTCTACAAAAAATGACACAATTGTGCAAAAAAAAGATGATTAATGGACCTCCCACTGCTTGATGTAGCCACACCTTTAATAATACCATTCCACTAAGTTTGTTGAAATAGAGAAATTAAACCCTTAGCACAAAGAAGAAAAAGATAAGGTGACAAGGGATCACCTTGTCTTAGGCCTCTTGAAGGAAAAAAAGTCTTGCCTTGGATACCATTCACTTTAACCGAATAAGACAGTTTTGACACATTGCATAATCAGCTTAGTCCATTTCTCACCTAAACCCAACATCAACATTATGGCCTCCAGAAAATCCCATTCAACCCTGTCATATGCTTTAGACATATCTAGTTTAATTGCCATGCTACCCACCTTGCCCTTTTGTCTTGCTTACATTGTGTGCAAGAGTTCATAAGCTACCAAAATATTGTTTGTAATGAGCCTACCTAGAATAAAAGCACTTTGGTTCCAAGAAATTACCAAAGCTAACACCTCTTTCATTCTATTTGCCTAGACCTTAGAAATTAACTTATACAACACATTGCATAAACTAATAGATCTAAACTCATTCATAGAAGAAGGAGAGTTTACCTTAGGAACCAAAGCAATAAGAGTATGGTTTAAACCAGCAGGCATAACCCATTCCTCAAGAAACCAAGATAGCTTGAGTAACCTCCATACCAACTATCTCCCAATGATCTAAAAAAAACCAGCACTGAATCCAATAGGTCCAGGAACTTTAAAATGAGACATTTGTTTTAAAGAAAATGCCACTTCTTCCCTAGTAAACTCCTTTTCCAAGTCACACATCATAGCTTCAGAAATTCTAGAGTTCACCCCATCTAAGCATCAATTAATGCAATCTCCAGTAGGATTAGTAGAAAGAAATACTTGTGAGAAGTGTTGCCAGAAGCCATGCATAGTTTCTTCAAAATATGTTAGCACCACCCCATCAGCATTCATAATCTGTTTAATAAAATTTTTCTTTCTTCTTTGGTTGACAAAAGCATGATAATATTTGGTATTCCTATCACCCTTCTCTAACCAATGTCTCTTGGCTCTTTGCTTCCATTTAATATCCTCTTGATCCAGCAGAAAATCAATATCCTTCTGAAGTTGTTTCTGAACAGTCAAAGAACTTTGCACCTCATTTACTTGCAACTATGCTAGCAATGTAAATTTATCTTTAATGGCCTTTATTCTCTCTATCTAGGTTCTTACTCCACTTCTTAGGGCCCTTTCCACATTACCTCACCTTGTTACAAGCCCAATCAGACCACAATCTAACATGAGTGGTCAATGGTCAGAGCAAATAGCAGCAAATGAATCAACTTTATAGTTTCTGTTACCATTTAGCTAAGATTGATTAGCCANTAAAATCCAATTAAAATCCGATAATTTAAAATAAAAGCACTATAATAATAATTAAATTAAATTCTTCCTTCAGTGAAAATACACGTAAAAACGGGTCATCACACATAATCTTGCTCCATCCGTTCTCATAGCACATTGAGTCAGATTATCTCGTCTAATGAACGTGCCAATAGGCGCCATAAATATATTCAAGAATGCTTCGCGATAATAATTCGGAGGAAGACCCGGTAGAAAAATCCATACCGGTATCTTCGAAGGTTCGTCATCTTCGTTGAATTTTGGAGTCCAGTGAAAAGCCCGATAAAAGCTTCCATTGATCTCGCAAACATCCCGAGATAAGGCTTTGGTGAAATCGGCTTCATTAGCCATATGAATGAACAGATGCCTAGGATGCCTCATGGAGGAGACCAGAGTCTGACCAGAAGCACATTCATACAAACATAAGATTTGTTCTATTGAGCACCATTATGCTTGTCTTGCTCTACAAAAAATGACACAATTGTGCAAAAAAAAAGATGAGTAATGGACCTCCCACCGCTTGATGTAGCCACACCTTTAATAATAACATTCCACTAAGTTTGTTGAAATAGAGAAACTAGACCCTTAGCACAAAGAAGAAAAAGATAAGGTGACAAGGGATCACCTTGTCTTAGGCCTCTTGAAGGAAAAAAAGTCTTGCCTTGGATACCATTCACTTTAACCGAATAAGACAGTTTTGACACATTGCATAATCAGCTTAGTCCATTTCTCACCTAAACCCAACATCAACATTATGGCCTCCAGAAAATCCCATTCAACCCTGTCATATGCTTTAGACATATCTAGTTTAATTGCCATGCTACCCACCTTGCCCTTTTGTCTTGCTTACATTGTGTGCAAGAGTTCATAAGCTACCAAAATATTGTTTGTAATGAGTCTACCTAGAATAAAAGCACTTTGGTTCCAAGAAATTACCAAAGCTAACACCTCTTTCATTCTATTTGCCTAGACCTTAGAAATTAACTTATACAACACATTGCATAAACTAATAGATCTAAACTCATTCATAGAAGAAGAAGAGTTTACCTTAGGAACCAAAGCAATAAGAGTATGGTTTAAACCAGCATGCATAACCCATTCCTCAAAAAACCAAGACAGCTTGAGTAACCTCCATACCAACTATCTCCCAATGATCTAAAAAAAACCAGCACTGAATCCAACAGGTCCAGGAACTTTAAAATGAGACATTTGTTTTAAAGAAAATGCCACTTCTTCCCTAGTAAACTCCTTTTCCAAGTCACACATCATAGCTTCAGAAATTCTAGAGTTCACCCCATCTAAGCATCAATTAATGCAATCTCCAGTAGGATTAGTAGAAAGAAATACTTGTGAGAAGTGTTGCCAGAAGCCATGCATAGTTTCTTCAAAATATGTTAGCACCACCCCATCAGCATTCATAATCTGTTTAATAAAATTTTTCTTTCTTCTTTGGTTGACAAAAGCATGATAATATTTGGTATTCCTATCACCCTTCTCTAACCAATGTCTCTTGGCTCTTTGCTTCCATTTAATATCCTCTTGATCCAGCAGAAAATCAATATCCTTCTGAAGTTGTTTCTGAACAGTCAAAGAACTTTGCACCTCATTTACTTGCAACTATGCTAGCAATGTAAATTTATCTTTAATGGCCTTTATTCTCTCTATCTAGGTTCTTACTCCACTTCTTAGGGCCCTTTCCACATTACCTCACCTTGTTACAAGCCCAATCAGACCACAATCTAACATGAGTGGTCAATGGTCAGAGCAAATAGCAGCAAATGAATCAACTTTATAGTTTCTGTTACCATTTAGCTAAGATTGATTAGCCAACACTCTGTCTAATCTCTCATTGGTACAGGTCTCATCCTCGTGCCTGTTACTCCAAGTAAATTTCTTCCCTTTCCAACCCAAATCATACAATTTCCCATATTCTAAGACATTTCTAAATAAGTCCATCTGATTCTCAATCCGCAAACAGCCCCCAATCTTCTCATCAATTGATAGAATCTCATTGAAGTCACCAATGACACACCAACCTAAACCAATAGGTTTGAAGGATTTTAATAGGTCCCGTGCCTCTCTCCTTTGATTAACTTCAGGATGACCATAAAAGCATGTAAGAAGCCATCTATGATCACCAAGTACATTTGATACTATAACATTTATGTGCCTAGCAGAGTAATTAACCAGCTCAATATTAAGATACTATTTCCACAAATCATAATACCACCACTTCTACCCCTTGCATCAAAAGGAATATCAATAACCACTTTCTCCTCCTCCAAGAGGTGTAATTGCCTCCATTTATCTCAAGATCTTCCATCACACAAGGATCTGCAAGATCTAACTTACTGCCTCATAGCAGGACTCAGAACACTACCTCTAAAATCGCTTGGGCTCTACTAGAGAGGAAACTTTATTTGGTAGCCATTTGTCTACGTATTTGTTAGTTATTGTTATGTTTGAATGTAATAAATTGATTGGAATGCAACCAGAATATCAACAACATACCTTGAAATATGGTATGAAAGATTGTAACCAAAGTTTTGCTTGACCAACTATTAGAGGCCGGCTATATGGTCGTCTACTTGTTTTTCAAGAAAAGAGTTTCGTTTTAGAACCTGAAAAGTTCTTGTAGCATTCTCATTAGCTTGACTAAATTTATCTTCAAATTTAACAAATATCAACACTTATTTACATTTACTTTTTCCATCTAAATTCAATCTCCACATAATTGAATTAGCCATTCATTTTCTATATAATAATAAAATATTATTAAATTAAAATTTTTTTAAAAAAATTTATTTTTATCATATTTTATAATTCTACCAATTTAATATTATTAAATTAATATTAAAAAACATATTTTCAAAGATTATTTAGTCCTTTGAAATGAAAGTATAAAATATTTTAATATTTTTATTAGTGAAATGAAAGTGTAAGAATGAGAGAGTAATATTTTAATTTTTGGTGAATAAAAGTGATCTTCCAACCATTTTAGCATAAATCTAATTTAGAGTGTTTTTGACATAAATTATTAAAGATCAAAGAATGCCGATGTTGAGAAGGCATCATGCACTGGCAGAAATCTCATAGTAGTTTGGTGGACTGCCTTCATAAGGAATATAGTGGACTCTGGCAAAAAAAAAAATGATTCTCTCTCTCTCTGCTTTCAGTGTGCAAGCTCCGTCCTTAATTCCTAGTCATCCTTGTCTTCGTTGTCATCATAGTTGAAGGGTAGGGGAACAGACTTGAATGCACGGTACTTGCCAACATTGTTCAAATGCTCATTCTCCAACCTGATGTAAATCACAAGAAATTGAAAACATCTAAATTTGTGCAAATTCTCAACATGCAAGTAGTCCCCTTTCTTATCCATAAAAAATTAAGCTAGTTATATAAACAGGTTAGAAATTTTACTCCAAAATAACCATCAATCTTGGTTACCTGAAGAAATTCCAAATCCCACGACGAATGATTTCTAGGCTGGCTACAATGGTGATCAAAGATTCTCTATGTAAGAAAGACACCTTGAAACCCAAGACGGTTTGCAACCAAGCAAACCTGAGGACGACATTCAACACCTGCAATATATTACGATGAAATTACAAAAGATGGTTTAGTGTCAGATGTTGAAGAAAACTCTCCAGTTGAAGTCGTTTACTCACCATGGCTCCAAAATATACACTTTTGTGAGGGATCAGAAGCTTGTCTCTCAGCCATCGGTTCTTAGATTGCCGTTGCAGGAGTCCCCAGTCGAAGACAAGGTCCCAATATGTACTGACAATTGCTGCAACGGCTGAGAAAATCCATGCTAGTGTCTTCCAACCCAATCCCTTGTCAAGACTGTATGCTGTTCTCATGCTAACAGCCACAATTGTCAGAAAATATTTCAGCCCATTGTATCCTTGCATAGGATCTTTCTCTTCATATAAGCGACGGAGGCACTGAAAAAGAGGAGGGAATAAGTCCTTGCAACAACAATCATTATGAGTTGGGCCAAAAGAAGACATTGAGCATTAAAATATCACTTGTTTTAAAAGCTTAAGCCTCACGTGCATGCCAAAAGGCACGCAGACCCATCTATTTTAATCGAAAGTGGAGTAGATTAGTCGATGTTGGAATTCAAGACTATTGTTTGAATGCTATATATAGTAAATAACTATTTGTCTCAACAGCCTAAATTATTCTGTAAAAGTGAGTTGGGAACCTGAAGGAGTCGAGACCAGTACGGAATCACTGCAACAATGAAGTAGAAAGTGTTGAATACGCCACTCTTTTTGCAAGTGTTTTGTCTGTGCTTGTAGTCTCCCCAACCGTAGTAGCATATGTAGAACTCCAAACTTCTCAAGGCTTGCACTTGGCTAGTAAACTGATCTGCCAAGAAGAAATCTGGGAGCGTGACCTGTCATATAAAGAAATTCACAAATGCTCATTAATTATTACAAACACCCACCTCAGTTCAATTTCATTAATCTCTTGCATCATGATCAGATGTCGACCACAATACCTTGTACAAAGGAGCACAGATACAGTGAAAGAGACATTTGAGGAAGAAGAAACGACTTGAACGGTACAGTATGTTGAATGGAAAGAATAACATGATAACTACAAACTGCAGATCAGGAGAGGATAAAGTTCAGTACTGTATATATATTCAGAATTAGATGGGGAAAAAGCAGGTAAAGTACTTATACATATATGATCTTACAAGAACCAAGTTGAGAGGCAGAAGTTCTGTGAATGCTTTATAATCTTTCGTTTTTGGGTCCATTTGCATGTCAAGGTTTGAGAGGACACTAGCTAGTGCTAGTACTGCAAGACCAAAGCTGAGGAGGAGAACTTGTCGGTGGCCCAACTCGGTTCCTTGCTTGAAGCCGAATATGAAGGAATAGTTGACTCGGTACCGCCTCCAGAAGTATATGTTGGCAGCATACATTAACATGTGCAGAACTATGAAGCCAAACAAACTGCGAGCGAGGAAGGAAGTTTAACATTGGAAAACTAGAGAATGTTTTTAATTTCCTCTTTTTTGATAAATAAATGTTTTTAATTTCCTCTTTCTTGGATTGAAAGCATATTCATCTGAATCTTTTATTTTTAAAAGCTTAAAGGTGCTCACAACGAATCCTAGACAGAAATGATAGTTACCTGTACAGGGGAAACATGTTCTCCATATACTCTGTCGCCCCTTCCTGTTTCATGATGTTACGAGCGCGTATAATTAAAATAAGCGCTAATATCAGAGCTGCCGTACAGCCAGCCAAAAAACCTGAAAAGTTTTCCAATGAACAGATCCAAAGGGAAAGAAATGGACATTAGATTTATCCCCAAAATTTCTTCGCTGTTAAGAAGTTTAATTCATACTAGATCAAAAATCTTACCCGTGGAAAATGTAGTCCTATGTCTCTCTCTCTTTGCCGTGGGTCTTAAGATGTTCATGCCTTTAGTGCGGTTAGAGTTGGAGAAATGCTTGATGAATGCAGCTTCAGTCCTTTCCATAAGCTTGGTAACCTACAATGGCAAGTGGCTTATATACATCAGAATAGAAGGAAATAGCAGTACCGGACAAAGCAAGTAGCAATCCTCTCGTAAGTTAAGTCTGGTGTGTTTGGGTGTTGAAGTGATTTCAGATGATTTGAGTGGATTTGTAAATAGTTATATTTTGTAGATTTCATTTAAATGTATTTGAATATATGAAATAGGTTAATTGAGATATGTATTTAAATATATGAGTTAGGTTGATATATGTTTCACTTTTTATGAAAAGTTAAAAAAGTAGTGGATCGCATCAATGATTGGTTTGAGATAAGTTGAGATGGATTTGACCCCAAACATAGCCTTAGGTCTGGTTCATTTGAGGTGGAGTGATCCTTCTATGCTTTCATGTACGTTGCCTAGCTAGGAATAGAAATCTCACCTCATCAGAGCTACCGAGGAAGGAGTTATCCACCATCTTCATGTAGGATTTTGATGCATCCCTTGAAGTAATCTGAAATGTTGATAAATACCAGGACCAAAATATCAATGTTTAACTCTTGGAAAAAAAATAAAAAATAAAAAGAAAAGAAAAAGAAAGAAAAGGTTGGCTATACAAATGGGACCTAGCCAATTTATGTCTCTCATATAGTTAGTTACACACTAATAATCTAGTCCTCTATCAAAAAGAGGTTTTCTAAATAACCAAATACAACACTTCGGCTAAGGGTCAAGTTGGTAAATTTTTTCACTCCCCCCCCCCCCCCCCCCCCATTTGGAACCTGTATATCATATATACATTAAAAACAAAGGACCCTAGTTATTGGAAACGTGAAAAGACATGATTAGGAAAGTACCAATATTTTTTTTTTATTAATTCCAAGAATTTTGAGTGTTACGAAATCACAATTTCTTTCTACTTCTTGGCATAAAATAACAAACGGCCTGACTAGAACATGAACACATATTATATGTTGTTTTTGTTGATTAAGAATTGTATAAATCATTTCTCTATAGGACAATAACGACATAATACTTGAATCATGGTCCCGACTCCACAGTAATTTTTTCCCAATTTCAGTTACATATTTCATGTATGGTAGATCAACTCATTAAGGAGAGTTTGACTCATTAACGTCTTGGCTAATACCCAATCAGGAAAGAAATTTTTTTGGTGAGGGAAAATACCTTATCATATTTCTTCATGATCTTTGAAAATGCCAGTGTATTCAAGAAGCTGTCTCATTCATGGAAAAGTATCTACTTCATTAGTGGAAAGAAAAGAAAAAGATAGACAAGAAAATCCAACTAGATCTAATAAAAAATTAGCAATATATGTCTAATACCTGAAGCTTTTGAGAAGCCGAAGCTTCTGGTAAAATTCAATAATAGCCCGCTTAAGTTGTTCTTCAACTTTCCTAAGATTTTCCCTGCTGAATTTCAGCTCCGTCTGCATAGGATAATGGAGGAAGCTCTTAATGGTGGAGCGAGGAGTCTCCAGGGTGTTGTTTATTTTCACACGATCAAGTACTTCCAGAGGAGCTGGTCTACTGCCCCTGATGTTGTTCAGCCTCTGTTCTTGCACCTTTTGATTGACAACATCGATGGTCTCCTCCTCATCTTTTTCCTGATCACTTGATTCATCTGATTGTCCATGGCTATTCGATACCCCCTCATCAATCACATCCATCGACATGACAAGTCTTCCTGCATATATGTGTAATTTGAGAGAAAGTAGTCAATCTTCTGTTGTAACTTGAGCTCTTTTTTTAAGATAACATAATCTGAAATTATAATTGAAAAAGCAGATCTTTCGATTAATAGCTTCGTAATATATACAAAACTTACGACTTGCTCTGGCCCCTCTCGGTGTTGAGGCCGCCAATGCAGCTGCAGAAGCTGCGACATCTGAAGCAAGACGAGTCATCTCAACTGATCTATCAAACCAGCCTTGAGGATTCTCCACTTTTATTCGAAAAGCAATGAAAGCATCCATTTGCTGATTCAACATATCCGCTTCCTTCATCACCTCCTCCACCTTAGACCTGTAAAACTTCTCCACTTTATTGAATTCGTCGTCGAGCCTCCTGAAGTAAACCAACTCGTACTCTCCCCCTTCGTCGGAGGACATGAGAAACGTAGTCTGATAGCTTTGAGAGCCATCCCGGTTCACTGCATTTACGAGAATGGCTTGGCTTTCAATATCATGATCATCATCGCGAGCAGTGGATGGACTTGTGGGGTAGTGATTGTATCTTTGTGTAAGGCCGCTAAAAGCTCGGTAAAGTGTGAGCTTTCGCTTTAGGCCGCCCGGAGTGGCCGGTGGCCGGTTTCTTTGCTTGAAGCGTAGGATGTCTTTCAACAAGGTTTTGAGTTTACCATAATCCATGTATGCTTCTTGCCATTCGGGCACCATTTGTGCCGCGAATTCCTTTCCGAATTTCATGATATTTTGGGTTTTGTTGCAGGCTGCAGTACGACTACTGGGAACGAAGCAACTGTTGGCTGAAGGATGGTCCGCTTTAATGCGCGTGAGACAACACCCTAGATGATAATTCAAATCTCAGATACGGATTTATATAGACAGGTTGATAATGACCCTTTCCTCTTCTGTTATTAAAAATAAATAAAAATAAAAAAGGAACCGCACCCTTTCCACACGGTCTTGTTCCTCGCAAATCCATGCGTGTTGGCTACTGGCTATGTCCACATTTCCATGGGAGAGATAGAGACAGAACATTGAAGTTTAACTTTCCATGTAAAAGTCGTAGCAGTCACTATTGACAACAGGGAACGCTACAAGAAAATGAAGAAAGATTGTTGACTCTGATATGTTTTATATTTGATTTTTAAGATTGGTCCCTAAACCTAACTACGTATGGTGGGGTTTTCTCTGTTGGCTAAGAATAGCTTTTTCACTCCTTTGCCTTCTTTCTTTTTCTATATTTGAGAACTTTCAAACAAGCACTTTTTATTACCCACCTTTTGCAGTCAAAACATAGCTTTGAAATACTCTATTCTCTTCTGAATAGTTTTGTAAAGGTGGTTATTAGAAACACGGCAGAAGTACGTAACTGCCAAACAAAATATTAAGGGTAATGTTAGGGATCTCGCTTACGTTCAAGTATCCTGTTTAATTTTTTTTATTTTAAATTTTTATATAATGATTAAGAAAATATTATTTTAAATTTTATTCATTTTTTAAAAATATTTAAAAGTGTTAAAAAAATAATATGAAAAAAAAACAAAAAAAAACACTTTTCAATATTTTTTTCAAATTATTTTTTTAACACTTTTAAATATTTTTAAAAAATGAATAAAATTTATAATATTATTAACCAATATTTTCTTAATCACTACATAAAAAAAAATTAAAAATAAAAATGGAGTGGGATAAATGGATCCTTATCATTTTCCAAATATTAATTCTACATTGGCCACTGCCCAGGAAGTCTTTGATTAAAAAAAAAAAAAAAAAAAAAAAAAAAAGGTAATATAAGCGGAATATCTGAGAAATATAATTCATTAAATATTAGTTGGTGACATATTCTTTGAACCTACCATTTTATTATTGCTGGTCTTTTTTTACAGCGGAAAGGATAGAGCTAGCGCCCAAATACAGACCAGAAATTAAAGGTCTTTTTTTTTTTTAACATGTCTGAACTTTGGAACATGCGCTTCGCTCTGGTGTGCTCTGATCAATGATCATGTTTTCAGCTGGGCGGCGCATGCAGATTACCCGTTTCCATCCGCAGCTTCAAAGAATCAAATCAATAATTGGAGCCGTGGGCACGAGAAACAATGGCTGTCGAGAACGTCAATTAGTTTTTATTTTATTTTTTTCAAAATTTTTAAATATTAAAAAAATATTATTATTAAAAAATATTTTCTTAATTAAAGTAGAAATAAATTTTTATTTTTAAAAAATACATTTAATTTATCGAGATCCATCCTATCAGCTTTTCTCCTAGAATTTAATCCTGTTATTAATAACTCTGAAGTTTGGTACATATGAATAATGGATGAAATGTGACTACACATATGTATTGATATGTGTCGTGACTTTAGCCATAGTATCCAACAAATAGCGAGTTAAGTTTAGCTACAGTATCCAACAAATAACATTTTTCTTTTTTTTTTTAATATTATTTTCTCAAAAACATATTATTCAATATTTTCATATATATTACCAAGATTTCCAAATGTCATTAAGTTACTTAGAAGCAATTTGTTTTCAATTTTCTTTTTTAATAAAAGACAACATACATACAATTGAAAAAATAGCACATTTAATTCAATTGCTATAGTTGAAGCATCCCATGAAATTATATAATATTTAAAAATAATAATTTTATTTTAAGATAAATTTTAAAATCCTAATCTTACAAATCAAATTATGTTATATGGATGTGTGTGGTGTAAAAGTTTTCAATAGCACTACTTCTTTATGGAGATTTGCTACAAGAAAACCTTACACCACATACATCTACCCAATTCTAACATGTGATTTCGTATTACTTTCTTTCTTTTCCCAATAGTGCACATATGTCCCTTCTAAGATTGGACAGTAAAGGTCGGAGAAGGACAATCACTCAAATTCATCATATTATGAAAAATAATGAGCTCAATGTACACAATGATTTCAGGTAACGCACCTATATAGATATATATTATATATCAATGTTCTTAGGTGAAAGGGGAATGAAGAGAGCTTTTTAATTGAGTTGGATTGTTGATTGCATGCCTTTCGATCGACCCAAAGTTGAAACTAGAATTAATATTCTTAATAATTTGCATGGACCTGCTCTTTTTGCTTTTTGATTTGGGTAGGTGAGACACATAATTTGCTTGAAGTTGGCTTTCTTTCAGACTCCATGTGCTTTCTTATTCAAACTGGCGGCAAATTATGTTTTGTCTTTCAGGAAAATTCTAGGAAAGTGCTAACATTGCAAGATATTACAAGGGTACTCAGGTAAAATGAGGGCCAGATGAATCCTTTCCATTTTGAGAAGTTGGAGAAATAACATTGAGGCGCAAGTGGATGAATGAGATGATGTGTTTTATTTTACATTAAACATCGCTGCGTTTTGTTGATGGTAAGGCAACTTATTGTTTTTACTGTCTTTTTAGAATATCTTGCTTTATGTTTTGAGTTTGTTATTACCTTGTAAACGTACACCAAGGGCATATGAGATGTATCATGGAAGACAGGGTCAATGTAGAGAGATCATCTTTGAGCTTTTAATCAATGGAATATTCTGGAGGAAGGGTGCCTCGACCTACCCATTGTCATTCTTTTGATTTTCTTTTGAATTTATGAAATTATCAGCTCTTCTGTTCATCCCATTTTCCTTTGTTATTCCCTTTTCTAGTGAGTTATCTAACAAGTTCATAAAATTTGGTATCTAGAGCCAACAATCCCGATGGCCGACAACAATCGTTTTAAACAACAACAACAACAAGAGACCTTGCAATGAAAAGTGGATGCTCAAAAAAAGAGTCTTCAGGAGATCAAGGACCACTTAAATTAGTTGACAAATATGGTGTCCTGGTGGCAAATCATAACAATATTCCTAATCGAGAACTTCTAGTGGTTAATGAAGATTGAAATCTCTTTCTTGATATGAGCATGAGTGAAGATTTGGGCTCTATAGAGTTAAAAAAAAAAAAATAGTAGTGAGAAGCTATAGGTTCAACTAAAGGAAAAGAAAAATCAGTGGTTGTAGAAGAAAAAGGGTAAACAAAGAAGAAAAAGTTCCAATTGAGGAGTACCAAGAATGTGAAAAGCCCATTCTCAAATCTTCAACTAACTTTCATGGGGGACAAATCAGCTTCTATTAGTCTTGTTCATAACCTTTGAAGCTTGGCTGCTGGCATTAAGCCTTCTACACCTAACACTGATGTTGGTGCAAATCTTTTACCACTGGTCCAAGGTCTTCAAGATATGTCAATTGTGGTAGGTACTATAGATTCTCTTGCATGTTTTGATGGATCCTTCCAAATTTTTGTTGGATTGGTAGGTATTGATCAAGGGAAGATAGGAAGTGTGGATTTGGAGTGTGATAATACGGAAGGTATGGCTCATCACATAAACACCTCGTTTGTGTGTTCGATGTACTTCCTGGCCTCTTGATAGAGTAAAAGGACTAGACTATTGGTTGAAGGAGTTTTGAGGCCGATTGAGGTAAGGAGAGATGCTGGCTCACACTCAAGCTAAGGCGAAAAAATAGAAAAGAAAGATGTATAGTTCTCTTGCAAAAATGGCTGATCCTTTGAGTTTATATAATCAAAATGAGGAAAATGTTGCTGAAGTTTTGGGGGCTTTAGGAGATAGAATTTTGGAACAAGATTATGTGATTGTGAAACGAAATAGGGAAGTGATTCTTGATGAAAAGCTTAGAAATTATAGGGAAATGGTTAGAACAAAGAAGCTTTTTGATGAAATGCTTAACAAGCTAAGCTTAATTTGATACCATAATTTGTCAAGTATAGTTTTTGTATCTATAGCTTAAAAGTGTAGGCCAATCATGGTTTTCATGGTGGATGTGCTTTATGCCGCTTCTACATTCCAAATTTATGAACTTGTTGCTCTTTATTAGAGGCAGTTGCTAGATATTCTTGACAATGCTATAATATATGACATTTTGTTGGTTCTATCCATTACAAACATGTGTGGTAAAGCACATGAAAGATTGTTGGCAAGGTGTATTAAGAGTATTGTTAAGTCTACTGTTGGTGTGACTAGGGGTGGAAAAAAACTGGTAAATTGGATGGTGGGTTTGGTTCAGTACCAGGTTTAGTCCATTCTAGTATCGATTCTATTTTTCTTAAAATCGATTGAAATCGGTTCTGTTCTGATTTTCTCTTTTTTAATACCTGACCGAGCTGAACCAGTTCTTATACATATATATTTTAATTTTTTTTTATATTGTATAAAATATTTTTTTAAATGATTTTTTATTATGATTATATATAAAATAATTTTTCTTATATGATAAATTACTAATTAATATAATATTAAATTTTAAAATCCTATATAAATAATTGTATATTATCACTATAGTCTATTGTATTAGTAGTTATACGATTACTATATCACTATATATTATAATATATCACTATAGTCTATAATACAATTATAATATATATTATAACATAATACAATATATTATCATTATATTATTATATACTATAATATATACTATAAATATACCTAAAAAATTGGAGCGAACTGAACCGGAACCGAAAAAATTAAAAGTACCAGTTTAGGGGTGTAACTGGTGCTGTATTGGTTTTTCAAATCTCAAAACTAGTATATGACGGTTTGATTCTAAAATATGTTAAAAACTAGACCGAACCGGATTGGTTACATCCCTAAGTGTGACAACCATTGCTAGAGGGAATAGGCATGGCCTGTTTGAGGAAATGTGCCACATACCGCCTAAGCCAGATAGAATTGTTGTGGAGGGAGCGACATTCTCAAAGAAAATGGAGTCTGTTCCAAATGAGTGATGGGTAGAAGATATACTTGGGCTAAACATTGATCTTTACAAGTGAGTAATGATTGTTGTTAGAGTGCTACTGCCAGATCTCAAGAAATGTAAAGAGAAAAGAAAAATAAATATAGGAGCACGGAGCATATTCTGCATCTTGGAGAAGGCAGATAAAATATGGAGAAAAGCGATGTTGTATGAAGATGGCAAGGTACCATGTTTTCTCAAAGTAGGATGGGGTCAACCATCTACCCCCAGGACTGGAAACCCAGTTGACAATTAAGGAGTTGCTTCACGTAGGGGTTGAAATTCAATATGTTTTAGTGATTATGGTTGCAGGTGGCGGCAAAAGCTTGTGTTACTAGCTTCCAGCTACTTTTCTTGGTGGAATTGCCCTTGTTGTCAATTCTTTGCTGTTGCCAATTCAAGATCATGGAAGCGTCTCAGCCTTGTTACATGGTAAAAAAGGAGAGGATAGGACCCCTGTGGCTTGGGATGCTCAACTGATTGAGCTGAGTTATTGTATATTTTAATATATTTGGAACCAATATATTTTAATTCTTTCATTACATTATCATTGGTTTTATATGGAAAAATGATTAAGATGAATAAATCTAAGTTGTGATTTTAATTGATTAAAAGCATAAATTTCTGTTTAATTTTACCAACTATTGATTACTGTGGATTCTGGTCCACATCGCTCGAGCGGAGGCAATTGGCCGCTCGAGCGGAATTCAGGCAGATTCAAACCCTCGACTGCCGCTCGACGCTCGACAGTGAGCTCGAGCAGGTTGCGGAAAACGAGTAGCTCGAACGGAGGCATTTGGCCACTCGAGTGAATTCAGCCAGAGTTGAACGCTCGATATTCGCTCGAGCGAATTCAGACAGAGTTGAACGCTCGATGTCTGCTCGACACTCCGCTCGAGCAGACATCGTATTTTACAGATCTAGGGTTTATTCCGCCGTTAGGGTATATATATGGGATTTTCTTATGGCCGATTTTTGGCCTGGAAAACACTGTTTTGATTACAAGCAACACTTAGAATTTATTTTCCTTGGTATTTTTCACTCAAATCTGGAGAGGGAGATTCTCATGAGCAATCATCACGCAGTAACACAAATATTTCTGGAGCATTCACTCACACGGCAGCATATTGAAGAGCTCCTTGAGGGGTCCAATTGCTATTGCATCCCAGCCTCCTCCACCGCTTCAAATCTTCATCTCCATTCAATTGACTTGATCTTTTCATTCCCTACTTGTTATTTAATTTTAGTTTTTAGTTTGTGGAATACTTTTGAGATTTTTGACTTAAAAGTTTGAGCAATTTATTTGTTATTTATTTACTTCATGTTATTTAGTTTTCTCGCTTCGTTAAGCTTTCATTTTAATGGTGATTACAATTGCTATGAATTAATTTTGAGAATTTGTGATTTGAATACAATGATGAACTCTAGAATCTTGATTTTGGGGCTTTTCAATTTTCAGCTTGTATTTTGTCAATTACTTTCTAATCTAGTTTAATTCCTATCTTAGTTTTATTAATTTCTTAGTTTAATCTCATAGTCTTTTACATTTCAATTCGACACTAAAAAATCTAAAAATATGAATCTAGTCCTTGACTAGTACCCTTTTTTATTCTTTTTGCACTCTTCATCCATTGCACATACCATCATCTTTGTTTTCTCTTTGAGAAGGTTTTCACATTTTTCAACGAGTTTGAGTTTAAGTAGCTTTCCCTAAGGAGATGATCTAAGAATTTATTCCTAATTATTACGCGACATCCTCCTACACTTGGGATAGTCTTTGTGCTATTCATTTTTTGAGTGAGTTAAGTTTTTGGCGCCGTTGCCGGGGAAAGTAATTTAATTTAAATTTAAACTCGTTATTTTTTTTTATATGCTTTTTAAACTGAGTGTTTCATGTCATGGGTGAGAAACAGTTCAAATAGGTTGCTTAGAGTCACATCGAGTGTTGAGAGTAGTATACACAGATTGGAGATAAATACCTCTTCTGTCTTTTCTATGAGTGAGTCAGGTGAGGATATTGAAATTGAATAAAAAAACATGGTTGCACATGCACCACGCACTCTTAAGGATTATTTGCAACCCATTCACACCACTAAACCTTCATGCATTGTTTTATCCGAAAATGCACCTAATTTCTCTATTAAGTATGGTATGATGTCAGTGATATCTCAATTCCACGGGATGGATTCTGAGAGTCCTTACCAGCACTTGACAGATTTTGAGTTGGCTTGCACTACTTTTATCACTAGGGCCGTTACTGATGAATTTATTAGACTTTGTTTATTTCCTTTCTCTTTAAAGGATAAAGCGAAGATTTGGTTTAATTCTTTGAGGCCTAATTCTATCTCTAGTTGGTCTGATTTGCAGCGTGAATTCTTACAAAAAAAATTTCCTTTTCAGAGAACTCAGTTTTTGCAAGAGCAAATCAACCAATTCAATCAGAAACCTGATGAGACTTTTTAGGCCAATTGGAAAAAATTTAAAGATTTGGTAAACATCTGTCCACATCATGGTTTTGAATCTTGGAGGTTGGTGAGCTATTTCTACACTGGTCTCACTCCAGAATGCAAGCAGTTTGTTCAGACAATGTGCAATGGTGGAATTATTTAGCAAGGAACCTAATGCAGCACTATCATTTTTTGACTATTTTGCTGAAGCGCACAATAGTGGAACACTCATACTGATCGAGTGCCGTTAGCAGCACAACCATTGAGGGCTATTTCTGGAGGGGGTAGCTATGAGTTTAAGGAAGACACTGATGTTCGAGCTCGAATAGCTGCATTGACTAGAAAACTGGAGGTCATGGAAATGGAAAAAGTGAAGGCTGTGAAAGTAGTAGATGCATGTTCTATATGTGCTGATTTGAACCATAAGACCCAAGACTGCTTGATTATGTCAATATTTCAAGAAAGTGGGTCTGAGCAGATGCAATCAACTAACTGGGTTAACAGAGCACAGAATCAGCCTTTTTCTAACACATATAATCCGGGGTGGAGGAATCACCCAAATTTCTCATGGAGAAATGATCTGCCTAGTCGGTCTCCACCACCTGTGCAGCAGCCATTTCATCAGGGTGCTCCTCAGCACCAGTATCAGCCATATCAGAGTTCTTAGAGCTATCCTTTTGTAGCTCCTCCTGGATTTCAGCCTCATGTTGCTGCACAGAGTTCTTAGCCTTCATCATCTGCAAAGAAGTCTCTAGATGACAGTATGACACATATGGCCAATACACTTTAGCAATTCATGCAGATTCAGGCCATCACAAATAATCAGAACACTCAGGCCATAAAATGAGTTGCGAGGCACTATTAATAAGATGAGCACAACCTTGAGCGCCCTAGAGAAAGAGAAATTTCTAGCATAACCTCAGCCTAATCCTCAAGTATAAAGGCGACAACAACAACAAGGGCATAATATCTCAGGAGATGTTATTGAGACAACAAAGGTAGTTCTTACTTTGAGAAGTGGGAAGGAAGTTCCCCAACCAGAGATGACTATGGACACACAGGTAGTTGCTCCTACACCTGAAGATGTAACAGAGACTGATGAAATTGAGAAAGAATTAGAGGTAGTGAGACCAGAGTTGAAGAAGCCTATGAGTGCAGATGCTAAAACTATTAAGGGGTGCCAACCTCTGGTTCCCTATCCTGAGAGATTGGCAGCTGGCCAAAAGAACAAATATCACACAGAGATTCAAGAGATTTTCAAGCAAGTAAAATTAATATTCCACTCTTGGATGCCATATAACAAGTGCTTTCATATGCAAAATTTTTGAAGGACTTGTGCACAGTGAAGAGGAAGCTGAATGTAAAGAAGAAAGCTTTCCTGACGGAGCAAGTTAGTGCATTGATATTGAGTGAGACTCCTCAGAAGTTTGGAGATCCCGGCTCTCCCAACATTTCCATTATGATTGGTAAATCACGCATTGGGAGAGCTTTACTTGATTTGGAGAGTAGTGTGAACTTGCTACCATTCTCAGTATATGAGCAGTTGGGATTGGGTGAGCTGAAAAAGACCTCCATCGTGCTACAGTTGGCTGACAGATCATTTAAGGTGCCGAGGGGTATTGTAGAGGACGTGTTGGTCCAGGTAGACAAATACTACTACCCAGTGGACTTTGTGGTTCTTGATATGCAGTAGCCAGTCTCCACTATTTACCAAGCTCCTGTCATCCTAGGAAGACCATTTCTAGCTACCTCAAATGCTTTGATTAATTGTAGAAGTGGAGTTCTGAAGCTTACTTTTGGGAACATGGCACTTGAGTTGAACGTTTTCAATGCTTGCAAGATGCCAACACATTTTGATGACACAAGTGATTTGAATGTTGTGGAGAGTTTGACACCAACAAAGTTTATTTGCTCAACTTCTTCCTTCTCTGATAATGATTCTATTTTTCAAACACCTAAATTTTTACTTGATGAAAAAATTGATCATATCAATAAATATAACTTTGAATTTTTTGATTGTTTTGCAGATTCTTCTTTACCACTTGAAGTACAATTTGCAGGAGCAAGATGGAAACCCTAGTTTGAAGCTCTACCACCACCATACATGCTTAAATCTTCAGAGGAAGAAGTTCCCTAGTTGGAACTGAAACCACTTCCTCAAGATTTAAAGTGTGTGTTTCTTGGTCCTGAAGACGGCACTTTTCCGGTGGTGATTTCCTCAAAGTTAAATCAGAAGGATGAAACCCAGTTGATTGAATTCTTAAAAAAGCATCGAGGCACAATTGGTTGGACAATAGCCGACATCAAAGGTATTGATGCTGCTGTTTGTACCCACATAATCTATCTTGAAGATGATGCTAGACCGGTTCGTGATGCTCAACGTAGGCTCAATCCTACCATGAAGGAAGTTGTTAAAGAGGAAGTGCTTAAACTGCTCGTAGTGGATATTATTTACCCTATCTCAGACAGTAAGTGGGTAAGTCCAACTCAAGTGGTACCAAAAAAATCTAGTTTGACTGTTATAAAAAATGATACAAATGAGTTGATTCCAACTAGAATGGTTACTAGCTGGAGAATGTGCATTGATTATATAAAACTTAATTCAGCCAGTAGGAAGGATCATTTTCCTTTACCATTCTTGGATCAAATTTTAGAAAGATTAGCTGGTAATGCATATTATTGTTTCTTGGATGGATATTCTGGTTATTATCAAATTGCTGCAGGGCCTAAGAACTAGGAGAAAACCACTTTCACTTATCCTTTTGGCACTTTTACTTTTACTAGAATGCATTTTGGTTTGTGTAATGTTCTAGCCACTTTTCAAAGATGCATGATAAGTATTTTTTCTGATATGATTGATGATATTTGTGAAATATTCATGGATGACTTCTCTGTTTTTGAAAAATCTTTTGATAGTTGTTTGCATAATTTGGCACGTATTCTCCAGAGATGTGAGGAAAAAAATCTTTTACTTAATTGAGAGAAATGCCAATTTATGGTTACTCAGGGTATTGTCTTAGGACATATTATTTCTTCTAAAGGTATAAAGGTCGACAAGGCAAAAATTGAATTAATATCTTAACTTCCTATCCCTAGGATGGTTAAGGATATTCGTTCTTTCTTGGTCATGCTGGCTTTTATAGGCGGTTTATTTAAAGGTTCAGTTCTATTGCAAAACCTTTATGCACTCTTTTACAAAATGATATTGAATTTGTTTGAACTGATGAGTGCCAAAAAGCTTTTGATACCCTTAAAAAGTTGCTTACCACTGCTCCTATTGTGTAACCCCTGTAGTGGGACCTTGCCTTTGAAATCATGACAGATGCTAGTGATTATGCCTTAGGAGCTATTTTGGGGCAGCGTGTGGATAATAGACATTTTGTGATTTATTATGCTAGTAGAACTTTGAATGATGCCCAGAAAAATTATACCACTACTGAAAAAGACTTGCTTGCAGTGGTTTTTGCACTTGATAAATTTTGAACTTATATTTTTAGTTCTCCTGTTACTATTTTCATTGACCACACTGCTTTTAAATATTTGTTGGCTAAGAAAGATGCAAAACCACGCTTGATTTGCTGGATTCTATTACTTCAAGAGTTCAACATCAACATTAAAGACAAGAAAGGAGTTGAAAATGTGGTAGCTGACCACCTCTCTAGATTGCTATCATCCTCATCTTCAAATTTCAGCATTCCTCTTGATGATAATTTCCCGGATGAGCAGCTGTTTGTAGTTAATAGAGCTCCCTGGTATACTGACATAGTCAATTATCTAGTGACTGAGTGAATGCCTTCTGAATGGTCCACCCAAGATAAACGTTGATTTCTCTCTGAGGTACGACACTTTTACTTTGATGATCCATTTCTTTTCAAATATTGTTTGGACCAATTGATTTGAAGATGCATTCCTGATGATGAGTTTTTTTCGGTGTTGAGATTTTGTCATATGAGTGCATGTGGTGGTCTTTTTTCAGCAAAGAAAACAGTCGCTAAAATTTTGCAAAGTGGTTTTTACTGGCCTTCCATGTTTAAAGATGCTTATAATTTTTGCAAGGCTTGTGAGCCTTGTCAAAAATTAGGATCCATTAGTAAAAGAGACATGATGCCTCTTTCCCCTATTCTTACTTTAGAAATTTTTGATTGTTGGGGAATAGAATTCATGGGACCTTTTCCAGTTTCCTTTGGAAACACATATATTCTATTAGCTGTGGATTATGTTTTAAAATGGGTGGAGGCCGTCGCTTGCAAAACAAATGACCATCGTGTTGTCCTAAAATTTTTGCAATCTCTGTTTACTCGTTTTGGCATGCCAAAAGTTATCATAAGTGATGGAGATTCCCATTTTTGCAACAAACCATTTTTTACACTCATGAAGAAATATGGTATCACACACAGAGTTTCTACCCCTTATCACTCTCAAACAAATGGGCAAGCAAAATTGGCAAATAGAGAGATAAAAATCATTTTAGAGAAAATTATCAAGCCTAATAGTTTAGATTGGTCAGTTAAGCTTCTTGATACTTTGTGGGCTTATAGGACAGCTTTTAAAACAAATCTAGGGATGTCTCCTTATCGATTAGTTTATGGTAAAGCTTGTCATTTACCTGTTGATATTCAGCATCAAGCTCTTTGGGCCATAAAACATGTTAACATGTCATTTGATGAAGCTTCAAGGTTGAGAAAATTGCAGATCAATGAATTGGATGAAATTCGTCGAAATGCTTATGACAATGCTCAGCTGGAAAAGGAATGCATGAAAATTCTACATGATCAGAAAATTCATCCAAAACATTTTACACTTGGCCAGGAAGTTCTCCTTTACAACTCTCATTTGCATATTTTTCCTAGTAAGTTGAAATCCCGATGGAGTGGGCCGTACATTGTATAGAACGTTCATCCTCATGGCGCCGTAGACATTGTCAATCCGAAGAATGGTAATAGCTTCACTGTCAACGAACAACGTCTAAAGTCATTTCTAAAGGTCTTTGATTCACATGAAGAGATATTGCTTCTACAAGACCCTAGGGAAGTGTTTTGATTTGTTTTTCCTTCTTTACAGTTTTCTTTATTTGTATTTTTTTTTATTATTTTTATTATTTTGCTTTGATTTTATATTTCATGTTGATTTTTGTTTTGCTTGTTTATTTCTGTGCACTTTGTTTTCTTTCGTTCGTTTCATTAAGGACTGTCTCTCACTAGTTGGGGGGTAGCATGTGTGCTCAGTTTTGTAAAAAAAAAAAATAACATGATGTTCATTGATACATTTATGATTGAGCATCTTGGTGGAATTTGAGCATTTTGGTGGAGTAGTTGAGCGGAATCATTTTGTGAAGATTTATTTTCAAACTTAAACATAGAGCATGATTTTTGATGCATCATATTTTGTTGATGTGTGGCTTGAAACACCGGATGTTATACTTATTGAGATGAAACTTGATAAGATTTTTGTAGAATAAAAGGCAAAATTTGAAGGACATTTTGCACATGCATATGCTTATAGTGTTCCTTATTTACCATTCATTGATTTAACACAGGAGAAGTATACTGCAGGGCTACCGAGCCATGCCTAAAAAAAATAAAAAGAAAAAGGATTTGAAAAGATTAGAAAGAAAAGAAAAAAAAAAGAGAGAAAAAAGGAATAAAGGCGACTTAGTGAACTTTCCTAAGTAAAAGGGTTAGAAACAGTTACCCAAGACTTTGGGGGTTGAGTGTTCAACCATTAAAAGCAGAGCTGGTGTGAAAACTGCTAGTCCCTTGAGCTTTAAGGTAGTTAGAATCAGCAATGATTAATATTAAGGTTGAAAAATCATATGACAAATCATGGCTAGTAATGAGGAACACACAACCAGTTTAGCTCCACACACACATTTGAGTCCTGAGACATTCGCCTTTTTTTTTTCTTTTTTAAGGAAGAGTGGAAAGTCACATGTTCAAGAGTGACCCCCTCCCATATTAGATAAAAACCCTCACTTTAGGAGGAGGAATACCGTAACAACAAGAACAAAAACCAAGGAAAAAACCAAAAGAACCCAAACAAAAGGACTCACCAAGAACAAACTGAAAAGACAAGGAATAACACCCAGAAAAGAGACAACAAAAAAACCGACCTAACATCGTAAAGATGGGAGGCCTAAACTATCCAAATGTATCAACCCTCGCAGCATCCAAGGCATAGTACCAATATTATAGTACCTCTAATCCATTCCTGAAGCCCCAGCTTTGGCTAACCAATCCGCCACCCTATTACCTTCACGTAAAACATGTTGAAAATGGCATTGTATATTTCGGGTCAGCCCAATAATTTCCTCTCAAAAATCCTCTAAATACCATACACCACATCTCCCTCTAAACCACCAAGAAATAACCACCTTCGAATCCATTTCAACAATCACCTTAGTGATATTTAGCGCTTTGCAAATTCTCAAACCTTGAAGAAGTGCCATGAGTTCCGCTTTATTATTTGAGCGAAATCCAACATGTGAGGCATAAGCCTAGACATGTTGTCCTGATTCATTACGAATGATTCCCCCAATTCCACTAGCACCTGGATTACCAAGACTACTACCATCCGTGTTTAATTTATGCCACCCCAACGGTGGCTTAATCCACCTTACAACTCTACAAGAAGGAGATTTAATGGCAACCGGCTTTATCTTCAGGGCCTCAAGAATCATACCGTCTCGATGCGACAAACGATTAGGCTATTTTGCCACCTGAGAGAGTGAACCAAGTCATGCACAAATAGAATGGACAACAGTTTCATGTGATTCCAGAATACCTTCCATCGAAGCTAAACATCTTCTTCTCCATAATCGCCATGTAACAATGATGGGAAGAATACCCACAAGAAAACCCACTTGTGTAGAAGAACTAGCCCGCCTGAACCATGTCCCCACACTCTGTTTCCAATCTCTTCCAATAGGAATACCAAAGATATTACCAAAGAATGACCATATTTTTTTTGGGAGCTCACCCTCAAAGACCGCATGATTTATATCTTCAATGTGACCTACAAAACAACAATCACATTTGGAAGCAAGAGGAATACCAATACGCTACAATCTATCATCCACACTCAACGCCATATGCCATACCCTCCAAAAATGAATAGACATTTTTAACGGAAGACATTTATGCCAAATCCATTTATGCCAATCAAGAGAAGATCCTCTAACACGGATACAGTTCCAGGCAGATTTGGTAGAGAACATACCATTCTCCATGGGAGTCCAAATCAGAACATCCTTTCCAGACGCAGGCCTAGATAAAGAAATTAAAATCTCATCCACCTTCTCCCTTCCTACTAATCTTTCTAACATATCCACATCCCAACTATCCGATAAATGGCATTCCTTTATTTTAATCAAAGGTGATCCCATTGGTGACATCTCATTTATTAGAGGGCCATCATCCCTCCATTTATCATACCAGAAAAAAATCTCTCCATCTCTAACCTTCCATTTTGAATTATTCAACAACAAAGGTATACAATTTGCAACCATTTTCCAAAATCTAGACCCTTTTGAGGCCTGAATTAGGCACCAAGGCTTTGATCCCACATATTTTGCTGTGAAAAAATTTGCCCATAAAGAATTACCTTGAATAAGGTTCCAAGCAAAATGCATATGCAAAGCTTTTTGACAATCTAGAAGCGCACGCAACCCAAGTCCCCTTCTTCCACAAGCTTACAAATATGCCTCCATGCCACCCATTTTCTTTTGTCCCGCCCATTTGTTTCGCCCCAAAAGAAAGAACTCATCAACTTATGTATCTTAGATATGATAATCTAAGGGACCTGTAAAACAGCAAAAAGATGCATCGTCATACTGGATATAACATGTCGTAACAAAATGAGTTTGCCACCGGTAGATAACAATCTCATTTTCCAGCCACTAATTTTTGCCTCACTTTATTCATCATTTCATCTAAGTGGGCCTGTTTAAGTCTTCCCAATATTATCGGCACACCCAGATATTTGAAAGGGAAAGTCCCCTCCCTGAACCCAGTACTACGTAGTAGCCTCCTCTTTCTTGTAGATGAGATTTTATTGGAACAATACAATGCCGATTTTTGAATACTTATTGCCTGTTCCGACCACCTCTCATATTTTCTCAAAATTTGCTGAAGAACTCGAACCGATCTCTGGCTACCATTTGAAAAAATCATGACATCATCAGCACACATCAAATGAGAAACAATAGGTGTTCCACGGGTCTGTGAGAAGAACCCAAACTTGTGCTCTTGGACACTTCCCTGAATCATCCGATTTAATACCTCTTGCTGAATAATGAATATATAAGGTGACAATGGGTCACCTTGACGAAGACCTCGGCCTCCCGAAAATAAACCCTTAGCTGTACCATTCATCATTACCGAATACCAAGGGCTAGAAATACAGAAGAGCACCAAATCACAAAACTGAGAAGAAAAACCAAACCTGTGCAAAACTTTTATCAGAAAGTCCCAATCCACACGATCATAAGCTTTTGCCATATCCACTTTTAGCATGACATTACCCCCATGAATTCTTTTATTAATGGAATGAACCATTTCCTGTGTGAGGCTAATGTTCTAAAAAATGCTTCTTCCAGGAATAAAAGCACCTTGCTCCAGAGAAATCAAACGAGGCAATAAACCTGTTAAACAAGATACAATAATTTTTGAACAAATTTTATAAAAAACAGAGCAAAGACTGATGGGACAGAATTTATCAAAACCTGTAGGCGACTCCACCTTTGGTATTAAAACCAAATATGAAGCCGTGAAAAACTTTGGTAGATGCTTCGACACAAAGAATTCCATTACTGCCTTCCATACATCATCTCTAACAATCTCCCAGCATGCTTTATAAAAACCCGATCCAAAACCATCTGGGCCCGGCGCACTCTGAGGTAGAATAGAAGGCACAGCCTCCAACACTTCCTCCATAGTTGGAGGTCGAATGAAGGAGGCATTTTCCTCCTCTAAAATTACCGGCGAAATGTATTCATCCAGTCTAGGTTGCTCTGCAGGTGGTTCCCCATGAAGAAAAGAAGTCAAATACTCTACTGCCCCTTGATGAATACTTTCTGGGTTCTCATAATTCACCATGTTCGACTGCATATGAAGCACTCTTTTTCTTCTTTTATTAGCAAGGCAAGAATGAAAAAACTTTGTATTCCGATCCCCCTCCACTTGCCATTTTAACTTTGCCATTTGTGTCAATCTCACCTTTTCCCGACGTCTCCAAATAGCTAATTCTGAAACAGCCTCCTGTAATTCTTTTGCCAAAGTGTCTTCCCAAGATAAATGCAATTTTTTCTCAAGCTCCTCAACCTGTTTTTCAAGATTATCAATTCGACTCAAAGTATACCCAAAGACCCTTTTATTCCATGCCCGAAGAGCCACCTTTGTCTGCTTTAATTTTCTAGTCAAAATCTGGATAGCTGACCCATCCATATTGACCTCCCAAGCTAACCGAACACAATCTAAAAAGTCATGATGTCCCACCCACATTTGTTGGAAACGGAACGGAGTCGGGCCATAAGAGAAAGGGTCCTGCAACAATTCAATGAACATGGGAGCATGATCGGAAATCGATCGCGGCATATATGAACAAATAGCATTAGGAAACAAAGCAAGAAAAGAACTATCCATGAGTGCACGATCAAGTCTCACCCAAGAATGGGCAAGCCCCGTTTGCCCATTACACCATGAAAAATCACTCCCTTTCGTCGCCATCTCCATCAACCCTCCTTGATGAATCCAATTATTAAACTCCTCCATAGCCATACTAGGTCGAGGCCTACCTCTTCTTCTCTCAAAATCATTCCGTATAATATTAAAATCACCCACGAAAATACAGGTGTCCCAACCAACATTATTAATGCTAAGATCCTCCCAAAGGAGACGTCTCTCTACCAAAGTACATTTAGCATAAATAACTGTAAACAAGAATTTCATAGCTCCATCTCCAACCATAATAGAAATGAATTGCATACCCATCAAAACAAATTGCACCGTATAACTATTATTCCAGAAAATCCAAACTTTTCCCCCTTCACTCTCATTAGAAAGGTAGTTATCGAAATTCAACCTTCTTGCCAACTTACGTGCACCCTCAATATTTTGAAAAGGTTTTAAAATAGCAACAACTTTTGGTCTCAATTTTCCAATCAACTTCTTTAAGCGATTCTTAGAGGTACCAACCTCCTTAATATTCCATACAAAGATGGAATCAATCATTGGAGAATATTAGAAACTCGGGCTTGAACCTGAGAAGAACTACGAATTTTAACAAACATCTTCTTCTTATATTTTTTCCTACCATCATTTACCTCAGACTCCATAAGGTAATCTTTCTCCTGGGTGAAAACCTCTGATTGAATGTCCGGTTCCGGTTCCGAAACTATATTTTCAAGCTCAATTGGTTCCTCTTCTATTTCATTCTCTGATTCCTCTGTTTCGGTCCTCTCTTTCTGCATAGCAGCCTGCTCAATCTCAATATTTTGCTTCTCAACTCTACTTAGCTGCTGATCCAATTGTAAACAATTCATCATGGGCAATTTCACCAACGCCACACCCATAGCATTTTCATCCTTTTCCATAGTCCTCACAGCGCCTCTTTTTTCTGCACTGACTTCCTCCTTCACAGCCTCAGTTTCCATAACCTTCATCTCATTTTCAACTTTTTCAAACACTACATTTTCTTCCTCAGTTTCCTCAATCTCCTCTTTTCTTCCGATATCAAAACCACAACCATATCTCCAGACGGAATATTTACATTCACCGCAACTTTTTCCCCACCTTCCACTGGTACCTCTTATTCCTTCTCACTGATTTTCATAGTTTCCACACCAGCAACAATCTGAGTATTATCTGAAGCATTTTCTTTTGAATTCTCCCCATTCCCAGCAACCAATATTTCCTTTTCTTGATGAATTTTCTTCCCTGTACGTCCACTCCCCTTCTGCCCAGTTTTTCCTCTGCACGTCCGAACATTGTGCCCCTGCATATTACACGTTATACAATATGCCAGAAGAGTCTTGTATATCACCTCTTGTTTACGACTGGAAGGAAGCCCCAAAGCACCAATCCAGAAATGAGAAATCGGTGGCTTTGCAACATCAATTTCCACACATAAATATGCTCCATCCGTTCTTGTAGCGCATCTGGTTGGATTATCATGCCGAATAAACATCCCGATCGGTGTCATAAGGATTGTTAGGAAAGCTTCTTGATAAAAGTTGGGTGGGAGTCCTGGAAGTGTAATCCAGACCGGCACCCTTGAAGGCTCTGCATCTTCATCAAATTCCGGTGTCCACCAAAAAGGCCGGTAGAAACTCCCATTTATCTCACACACTTCACGCGATAGGGCCTTCGTAAAATCTGCTTCGTTTGTCATATGTACAAACACATGTCGAGGACGCCGCATGGATGAAACAATCGGATTGGAAGAGAGCCCCCATCGGTTATGAATGAATGAACGTACAACATCCAAGGATGGTCTTTGTTTCAAGAATTTCAACACCACCGAAAATCTGAAAGGTTCCGCAGACCTTGCTATTTCCTCTTAGGAGAACTGGAAAAAAACCTCACCTTCAACCACCTTTGGAAACCTAGGGGCGAGCACCATCTCAGGGATGGGTTGAGGGACGGCAGCAACTAGATCGGCAAAAGATGGTCGATCGGTGCCACCCTTAATGGCTGCCATGTAGCCTCACATAACTCCTAGGCCGTGCGGCTACTACAAATGCAAACCCTATTCGGTAGAGAGGAAAAGGGTAAAAACGAAAATTGTCTCTACGATGATTCTATGCATTTATGTAAAGAAATGTGACATTTGCCTTAATTCTATGTGAAAGATTGTTAAGATAGTTTTGGTGGGTATAGCCCTTGGGGGTTGAGTAGTAACGTGTCACTTTTGTGAGAATTCAGAATTGTGTTTGATTGTTTCTGTTTGAATTTCGATCTTTATGCAATATTCATCTCAATTAATTTTCACTATTTTGCTCAAGGATTAGCAAAATGCTAGTTGGGGGGTGTGATTGAGCTGAGTTATTGCATATTTTAATACATTTGGAACCAATATATTTTAATTCTTTCATTACATTATCATTGGTTTTATATAGAAAAAAAATGATTAAGATGAATAAATCTAAGTTGTGATTTTAATTGATTAAAAGCATGAATTTCTGCTTAATTTTACCAACTGTTGATTACTGTGGAGTCTGGTCCACATCGCTCGAGCAAAGGCATTTGGCCACTCAAGCGGAATTCAAGCAGATTCATATGCTCGACCGCCACTCGATAGTGAGCTTGAGCGGGTTGCAGGAAAGGAGATCGCTCGAGCTGAGACATTTGGCCGCTCGAGCGAATTCAGGCAGAGTTGAACGCTCGATGTCCGCTCGAGCGGATATCGTATTTTACAGATCTAGGGTTTATTCCACCGTTAGGGTATATATATGAGATTTCACATCTTATGGCCGACTTTTGGCCTGGAAAACACTATTTTGATTACAAGCAACACTTAGAATTTATTTTCCTTGTTATTTTTCACTCAGATCCAGAAAGGGAGATTCTCACAAGCAATCATTCACGCAGCAACACAAATATTTCTGGAGCATTCACTCACAAGGCAGCATATTGAAAGCTCCTTGAGGGGTCCAATTGCTACTGCATCCCAGCCTCCTCCACCGCTTCAAATCTTCATCTCCATTCAATTGGCTTGATCTTTTCATTTCCTACTTGTTATTTAATTTCAGTTTTTAGTTTGTGGAATACTTTTGATATTTTTGGCTTAGAAGTTTGAGCAATTTATTTGTTATTTATTTACTTCATGTTATTTAGTTTTCTCACTTCGTTAAGCTTTCATTTTAATTGTGATTACAATTGCTATGGATTAATTTTGAGAATTTGTGATTTGAATACAATGATGAACCCTAGAACCTTGATTTTAGGGCTTTTCAATTTTCAGTTCGTATTTTGTCAATTACTTTCTAATCTAGTTTAATTCCTATCTTAGTTTTATTAATTTCTTAATTTAATCTCTTAGTCTTTTACATTTCAATTCGACACTCAAAAATCTAAAAATATGAATATAGTCCATGACTAGTACCATTTTTCATTCTTTTTGCACTCTTCATCCATTGCACATACCATCAACTTTATTTTCTCTTTGTAAAGATTTTGACCTTTTTCAACGAGTTTGAGTTTAAGTAGCTTTCCCTGAGAAGACAATCTAGGAATTTATTCCTAATTATTATGCGACATCCTCCTGCACTTGGGGCAATCTAGTTTATGAAGTGAAAGAGTTGATGAAGAGAATACCACAATGTTCAGTTCAACACAAGGGGCGTATGGCAAATGAAGCAGCTCACAACTTAGCAAGATATGCTAAGCATCTAGAGGATTTGATAGTTTGGTGGGATTCTTATCCTGAATGTATCTCCCAAATTATTTGGTCTGAAACTATGATGTAATTTTGTTGCTGTTTATTGAATATAAAGTGCTATGTTGCTATAAAAAAAAAAAAGATTTGCGGAAAGCTTGTTTGTGATCCAACCCTCAAATTTTTGTCGGCATGAATCGGTAAGGTGTGTGGTTATAATACACTACCTTGGTTATAATGAGTTTCTGAATGTGTATGAGAAAATGGACATGCCTTGGAATAAGATTTTTGATGTTGTTGCTGGCATGAAGAGTAAAAGGGATGTGTTTGTTCAATTTGAGTGTGAGGAATTTGCAAACAATGCTATTGAGAAACTAAATGGCTTTACGGTTGGAGAGAAGCAAATATATGTTTCAAAGTTTGTTAAAAAGAGTGATAGGATTTTGTCCAGTGTTGATGCTAAATATACAAACTTGTAATTAAAGAATTGGCCTCTGAATGTCATGGAAGAGGTTCTTTGGGAGTTCTCCAATTATGGAAAAATTGCTAGTTGGTTATTTAAAAGGGATACAATGGGATTCCTAGAGGTTTGGACTTTGTAAACATCAACATAGCATCTGATGTAGACATCAACCTAGCATATGTTGTCCTGTTTGTTGTTATTGCTTCATTCTTCTTGGTTATTCTATACAAACTTATGTCATTCTAGTTCTTTGTGCTTTTGGTTGTTATTTTTGGCATAGGTGGTATAGGGACTTGCAAACTTGCTTGGTTGCTTTATTATCGAGCATTTGTTGTTGTTTGGGTAGTTACCAAGATATCTAATTTGCCTGGATACAATCAGCCACCACCATATAACCAATAGCAAGGTTATCCTCCTTCAATAGCTGCATTTGTGTACTAGTATGGAAGTTTTATCTTCCTATTACTTGAGAGCTATGGTGTAGGAAAATTGGAAGTAATCCTTGTTGTTCTCATTGCAACAAGGGCATTCTTTATTAGTTTACTATACCTACCTTGTGTATGAGGAATTCAAAGAAGCATACATGCAACTTGTGGGCAAGGTGCTCTAAGGGGGAGAGATTATAAAGAATTGTAACTGAAGTGGGGAAGTTTGCACATGGAGAAGTGAAGGCATGAAATATCAGCTAAGTCTAAGGCCTAGTCTAGATAGTGAGATGAGATTAGATAATCTATGAATGGTAGTGAAATGATTTGTAAATAGTAATGAAATAGTTTAAGTTGAAATGTTTTATGGAGATTTGGGGCATAAGAGAGAAAAAGTTTATTTTACATTAAACACTGTGTGTTGTTAATAGTAAGGCGGCTTGTTGTTTCAACGGATTTTTTAGAATTTCTTGCTTTTTGTTATGAGTTTGTTATTACCTTGTAAACGCCAAGGGTATACAGGATGTATAAGGGAAAAATGGAGCAATGTATAGAGATCATCTTTGAGCTTGTAACCAGTTGAATATTCCGAAGGACGGGTGCCTCAAACTACCCATTGTCATTCATTTGCTTTTTATTTTTCCTGAATTTATGAAATTATCAATTTCTCTTCATCCCATATTTCATTTGTTATTCCTTTTTCTAGTGATTTGTCCTGCAGGTTCATAACAATTAGAGCTCGCACTACGTAGAATCTGAAAAGTATTCCTTTTGGTGGGCAATGTGATGATGGCTACAATCTCTCTAATGATGCGTACAATCTGCTAATATTCATTCACGTTAATGTGATTGAGAACTTTGTAGACTATTTCTGAGTTTCTTTCCCATGCATGTGATCCGTTCTAGGTGTTGGGCTTGTGGATCTTTGTTTGTTATTGTGGTGACCCGGTTCGATGAGCTAACCCACCAATATTTTGTCACGATTTTTTGATGGAGTTTTAATGAGGCTTGGGCAAAATATTTTGTCAAAACAGTGGCAAAATATTTTGTCAAAACAGTTGGGCTGATATTTTGCCACCGTTTTGACTTAGGAAACGCCAAACAGAGAGTTTGCTCAAAATTCACGTGACAGGTCGCTTGAGCAAAGATCATATAGGAAGTTCATTCAAGATTCACTCGACATTCCACTCGAGTGAATAACGCAAAAAAGTCAAAATTTAGGCTCCGTTGTGTAATACTATAAATATGTACCTAATGAATAGTATAACTGGTTTGGATGGTGAATTTTGCTCGAAAGTGTATCTTGTTATTCTTTAACATAATAAAATCATCTGTAACTCTGTGGATGTAAATACATTGCCGAACCATGTTAATTTTGTGTCATGTGATTGCTTATTTGCTTGCTTTTACTTTCTCTATCATCATTTTCACAACACTAGGTTGAGCTTTGCTTTCGAGGTTGCAAGGAGAGCAGATAGTGCTTCACCTATTATGGTTGCATTTCTTTGTTGAGCATGGAGCAAGTGAACTTTGGAGTTGCTGGTAGCTTTATGTATATAAGTGAAGGGTGATAGATGTGTCTTAAATCTTCCTTGATTGACCCATTTCCTTCTAACACTGGACATTAGTGTGTTTGGACAACATCTCTTAAGTTATTAGCCTAACTTTAGGGCTTTTAATATGAGAGCTTTGTAATATAAGTTTTAAAATATTTATTGAGCATTTGATGCTATGTTCAAAAATTCAAATAGTGAACCATATATATTACAAAGCTCACTTTAATTATGCTTCTCTCTTCTACTTTAGTCCCTTAAGTATTTTTTGGATACATTTATTCACTTAATTAGCCCACCACCTAGATAGTTGGATTTGAACATTGCTAAGTAATGATACCTACACAACACATGTCGCAATACATGTTATGAAATAAGAATATTTTACAAAATGGTGTTACTTTTATAAGATATTTTTAAAAAATATTGCTCTTTTAAAACTATTAGTGTAAATATTCAAGCAAAGATTTCAATATCTTGTAGAATATTTGCTTGAGGAGATATTATGGAAACTCTGCAACATCAATTTCGTTATAGACAATCATTTTTGCTCAAGAAATTGTGCACACCCCTAACGTGGCATTCTACCACAGTCATTTTTTTAAAACTCTATGTTAACCAAAATCACTCGTGTGTTGAAGCTAATTGTTAGAATTTAACAAATAGATGGGACAAAGGCCACGCCGCATTAAATGTTCCTCCCAAACGGCCATGCCACATTAAATGGACATGGCTGAGGAAACTACGAGGGCATGCAATCCCCCAGCCACAGGGCATGGGCCTCTGGCCCCCAAACCCAGGTATAGAAACGATTCTCAGGCACCAAAGCAAGGGTTAGATTCATTCACTATAAAGCATGTAACTGACTTTGGTATCGGAGACTCTTTCGACCACTACCATGGTTACCATCTCTCGGTGTTTTCTCAGTGTTTGCTGACCTAAAATCGAAGACTAGAGTTGTTGTGGGCCCGGTTAAAAAGTATACGAAACATGACATCAATAGCTGTATTAGTGTGAATTCCCTAAACATAGAAGGGAAATGGCGAAGTAAGGCTAGGAGTATCTGCAGGAGCCATGGAGGCAATACTTGGAGGGAAAAGTGGTTATGGTGATGGGGGAGCCTCCGAACTTGCTTGTGAATTTTGTCTTGACCTCGCCAATGCTGGCTACAAGATCATGGACGCCGCTCGTAAGGTTGACCGCCTCAACTCCCTCTACCACCAAATCAATCACCTCCCTTCTTCTTCAGCATCCAATTCCTAAGCTTTCCAAGCTGTGGCTATAAAGTTAGACGTTTGTGCCGATGCTCCCACCATCAAAGCATCCGTACAAGGCTTGGGATGAGTTCGGACATATCGACGCCTTGATCAATAATGCAAGAG
This sequence comes from Carya cathayensis, assembly GCA_011037825.1. Classification (NCBI taxonomy): domain Eukaryota; kingdom Viridiplantae; phylum Streptophyta; class Magnoliopsida; order Fagales; family Juglandaceae; genus Carya; species Carya cathayensis. Next base: position 133,799 of record QGSO01000605.1, read on the forward strand.
TTAGAGGCAATTTACTCTTCTTCTTCTTTTCCTATTTGCTTTCTTTTTCATTGTTGAGAAAATGAAGGAAAATGAGAGAAAAATTTGAATTTTTACTAACCGAAGCCAATAAACCATTAAAGTTAAAACCTCTTCTACCTTGATTTCTTAACAATTAAAATAAATAATTAAATTTTAGGCCGGAACTCAAATTCCACCTTTGATATTAGCCTACTGAGTCTTATCCGAATTTCCCGATACTTCTTTGCGAGCATATGGCTACATAGCTACTTCTTCCTCTATATTTTAATTCTTAGTGCCTGTAGACAGATTCGTATACTTTGATATGGATCTATCTCTTTTTCTTTTACTCGTTTGATCGATGTCCTTAACTATTACGCTACGAACCTTAGGCAATGTGAGATATCCGTTGGACTTTTCTGAGGAGGAATGGAGAAGGCATTGTGGCTGGCTACATAAGATAAACTTGGAGTTTTGGCTAGAGGTCAAAGATTGGAGAAGAGATTAGAAGGGATGCTACTGCAGAATTGCAGAAGGAGAACGTTTTGGTTCAAAATGAAACAAAACATATTGATCACTTGTTTTTATTCTCGCAGTCATTTTCGTTTGTTTTCCTCTCCTACCCAACAATCTAATTTCCTTCATAATGCTATGAAACACAGCGTTTCATTTTTTACAGTGGCATGCCAGGTCATTTTTTGTGCACAAAAAATATGAAAAAATGTCTGCTTTTAGACTTTTTCCTGCAGCCACTGCGAACCTACTTGTTACCATTACTTTCACAATGGCTGCTGCTGCTTTATTGAGGGGAACAAGAATCTTCCAATCAAAATCATTCGTAATGAAATCAATAATGGAGTTATTGCTACTGTTTTTAAAACAAATCCCAATAATTTTAAAAAAAAAATCCCAATAATTTTGGTTTTGCATTTATAGAATAATGATAAGTATATTATTTCTTATTACGTGTTTATTATTTTATAATATATTTGGAAATTTTATTTTTTTATTATTTTTTTATTAGTTTTTTAATATCCTTAATTGTTAAATATATTTAAAAGACATACAATTTTATTAATATCTCTTTACATATGAATGAACAATCTTAAAAAGAATAGATAAACTGATGTATAAAAAACTAGCTAAAATAGATAATACAAGTTTTGTTTGGCTAAAATACATTAGAGTTTAGATAAACTCTTGGCATACTTTGTGCCCAAATAGAAAGGTACTTCTTAAAAACATAAATTATAAATTGATATGATTATGTACCAGACTTCAAATATATTGTATAAAAAAATAAAATTTACAATCCGTTTTACATAAATCTATATAAATTTATAGAGGGATAATATTAAATACAATTTTAGAGTTAAATCCGGTAGCATTCCTGCCTACTTTTTTTGTTTTTGTTTTTTTTAACAATAAGGAGAGTTCAGCTTGGAAATTTTATTTTTTCATGCTATTCTTAAGTTTTTCTTATTATTTTTTAAAAAATATATACTTTAACCTTTGAGGACTGCTAGAAACACAAATGAATCCTACAATGGGATTCCACACACTGATGTGAGGCACTAACAGTGCACCACTTCTTTTTTTTTCCCCTCCTCCCTTTTCCCTCTCCCTTTCCCTCGTCGACAATGTCTACCCCCCTAGGGTGGTTCCTAACCACTTTAGCCAATGAACGGAGGCCGTCAACCAGGCAAGTCGCGATCATCCCAGACAGGACACAGTGCACAAAACGTGCACAACAAGCTCACGACACTGGCGTGACTTACCATGTCTCCGCCGACAACTTTTGCTCGCCCTGAGGTGGTTCCCACGCAAGCCGCAACCACCTTGGCCACGACATAGTGCACCAAACGTGCATGGTAAGCTCATAGATGAAGATGTAATAAGGGTCATCCTCAATGCCACTAGGAGGGCTAGGCGTGCTAGGCTAGGAAGGCGGCTTTGAGTTGTTTGCATGGTTTGGATGGGAAAGCTCGGGTGTGCAAGGCACGGCCACGAAAGACCAACCACTTGTCAGCTAGATGTTGACCGAGTGGAGAGGCAAATCCCTTAATTTTAGGGGTTGATGCGATTTAGAGGAAGTTGGGCATTTGAATATTCTTTAAATTAGGAAGTTTGAATAATCTAGTTTGAATATTTTTTTTTTTTAATTAGGGTACTAAATTGCCCTTAATTTTAGGAGTTTGCTAGGTTTGTTTTGGAATGTTANGGCACGGCCACGAAAGACCAACCACTTGTCAGCTAGATGTTGACCGAGTGGAGAGGCAAATCCCTTAATTTTAGGGGTTGATGCGATTTAGAGGAAGTTGGGCATTTGAATATTCTTTAAATTAGGAAGTTTGAATAATCTAGTTTGAATATTTATTTTTTTTAATTAGGGTACTAAATTGCCCTTAATTTTAGGAGTTTGCTAGGTTTGTTTTGGAATGTTATCTTGAAAAATGTTGCTGGAGAGAATAATTAGTGGAGGCCTAACCAAACCCTGGAGTTTTTATATTTTACAGCTTTATATAGGATTATTATGCTTTTTTTTTTACAAAAGAAAATCTTATGCTTTCTCATCTTATTTTCAAGAATTGAGTGCTAGTCCAAGTTAGTCTTGATTTTCATATTCAAAATTATTTGGATTTTGGTTTTTCCTTGAGGTAGCCATTGATTCATCCATTCAACACGACCGTAAACACCTACGAGGCTTCCATCATTGGTGCTTTTGTTGAGAGGCGACAACTTACGCATAGGAAGCGGATTGAGAACCTTGAAGCAACTTTGGAGGCACAACAAACTGCTACCAATGAACGGTTTGGAATGATAGAGAAAGTGCTCCACCAACTGGTAGACCAAAAGAGGATACTCGAGAATGGAGATGGAAGGCGCCATAGAAGAATGGCTGAGAGACACCATAGTCCTGAGGGTTCCGTTGGGTCTAGAAGAAGCCAACACCATGAGAGGGTGGAGGATTCGGGTTAATCTAATAAAAATTCCTCAAGCCTCGATGAAGGATCAACCGAGAAGAGTGAAAGGGAAGAAGAAAACCGAAGTGAGAGAAGAGGTGCTCGTAATAAAGGGCTAAGAGGGGAAGCCACCAAACCAAAGATGGACTTTTCCAAGTTTAATAGTGATGACCCGAGCACTTGGGTAAGTAGAGTCAAGCAATACTTTGAGCATAATCACATAGAGGGCCATGCTAAGGTATCCTATGCAACCTACTTTCTTGAGGGGGAGGCTAACCAATGGTGGTAATGGATGAGGAAGACTTATAGAGCTCAAAGGAGGGAGTTGAGATAGCGGAAATTTGTCAAGGAGATTTTGGGGAGGTTCGGACCAACTGAGTAAATGGACTACCATGATACTCTCTCAAAAGATCAAGCAAAATGGATCTTTAAGGGATTATCAAAAGGACTTCAAATACTTGTCTACATGGGTACATGGGTGGTCGGAGAAAGCCCTCATTGGGTCTTTTGTGGGAGGCTTGAAGAATGAATTGGCAGTGCAGGTAAAGATTAAGAAGCCGAAGATCTTGATGCAAGTCTTGGAGGTTGCACGGATTAAGGAAGATCAACTCCAATATTTGAGGAAGAATAGCCGCTTTGAGGTAAGGAAACCACCCCCAATGGTTTCCAAGTTTGGTGCAAACAAAACTTTTAGTAAGAACTTTTCACCAAGAGGCCCTAGTGGAGGTGGGTGGATCGAATAGATTCAAGCCACTAACCACAGGCGTGAAAAGGCTATCATTGGAAGAGATGAAATGATGAAGAGAGAAGACGCTTTGTTTCAATTGCAATGAGAGGTTCACACTGGCCACAAATGCAAGTTGAAGTAAAATTTTCTTATTGAAATGGAGTCAGAGAAAGAGGGAGACTTAGAGGAGGAAGAGCTAGGACAAGAAGAGGAAGAACAAGGAGATGCCAGGGGAGGGGGGGCGAGATCCTCACATTTCTATCCATGCATTGGCTAGTGTCACGGGGCCTAGAACGATGAGAACACAAACTCACAGTAGCAAGATGGAGGTAACAATTGTGGTTGATAATGTTCATCTTTAAACTTTATCAACTCTAAAGTAGTCGAGAGTTTGGGATTGCCTATGACTTTTATCACTCCATTTGAGGTCAAGGTAGCTAGCTAGCAAGTAGAAGTTGACGTGTAGAGAAGCGTACAAGAAAGTATGTTTGAAAATGAAAGGCCTTGAGATTGTGGTGGATTTATAATCTTTGCCTATTGTTGGGTTGGACGTTGTGTTGGGTGTGCAATGGCTAGAGGAGCTAGGGAATAGAATCTCGGACTATAGAAAAATGACTATGGAGTTTATGATGGGGGGAAATGGGTGATAATGAGAATGAATAGAAGAAGAGGATGTAAGCTCATGGGGCCTAATGAGATGGAGAAGATCTTGAGACAAGGGGGGTGATGTTTTGCCATCACTTTGGCTTTACAACCAAGGGATTTGGGTGAGGAGCATAGAGTGGAAGGTGGGGGCAGAGAGGTGGAGTTAGGGGCTGAGGTACCTAGTGACTTAGGGGTTTGTTGGGGAGGTTTTCCAAAGTAATGGAGGATCCAAAGACACTTCTGCCTTTAGGGAAATTTGACTACCGCATTCCATTGAAGGAGGAAGCTAAATCAGTTAATATGACTCTCTATCGGTATGCTTGTTACCAAAAAACCGAGATCGAAAAGCAAGTCAATAAGATGTTGGCTAATGGGCTCATTTAGCCAAGCAATAGCCAATTCTCAAGTCCATTCTCTTGGTCTCTTGGTGAAGAAGAAGGATGGCACTTGGAGGTTTTGCACTGACTACCGAACCTTGAATGAGGCTACTATCAAAGATAGATTTTCAATCCGACTATTGATGACTTGCTGGATGAGCTTGGAGGTTTGACATTCTTCTCCAAACTTGACCTAAGGGCCAGGTACCATCAAATAAGGGTGCATTAATGGGACATTCACAAGATGGCTTTTCAAACTCACAATGGCCACTTCGAGTACTTGGTGATGCCGTTTGGTCCATGCAATGCTCCTTCAACATTTCAAGCATGCATGAACCAAATCTTTAAGCTGTACTTGAGGAGGTATGTATTGGTGTTCTTCGATGATATTCTTGTTTATTCGAAGACCTGGGAGGATCATTTGAAACACTTGGAGGTTGTTTTAGGGGTGCTACTTGACATTCTTTCTATATTAAGTTGTCCAAGTGTACATTTAGCCAAAAGGAACTTGAGTGTTTGGGGCATTTGATTTCACATGAGGGGGTCAAGGTAGATACAAGGAAGGTTAAAGCTATGTTGGCTTGGCCCAAACCAAAGACTATCACCGAATTGAGGGGCTTTCCAGGGCTCAATGGTTACTATAGAAAGTTCATCAAGGATTATGCTTCCATGGCTAGACCACTCACCAACATGCTCAAGAAGAATAATTTTGATTGGAGTGAAGAGGCAGATATGATATTCGAAGCTTTAAATAAGACCATGATAACCACACATATCCTTGCGATGCCTAATTTTTATAAGGTGTTCAAGTTACACACAGATGCAAGCAATGTGGGGGTAGGTGTAGTATTGACACAAGAAAGGAGGCCGCTAGCCTTCATTAGTAAGGATTAGCAAGGCCCCTTGGAGTTCAAAAGAAAGTGTGGACTGTGTATGCATGAGAGATGCTTCCTATCATGGAGGCCGTGAGGGTATGAAGGCCTTATTTGCTAGGGCGGAGGTTCGAGATAGTCACGAATCAACAACCTTTGAAGCATCTTTTAGAGCAAAAGATCACTACTGTAGATCAACAAAGGTGGGTATCTAAGTTTCTTGGGTTTGAATTTCAATTGGTGTATAGGCTGGGTAGGAAAAATCGAGTGGCCGATGCCTTATCTATGAGGGAAGATGGTGAGGTGTTGGAGTCTCTTTCGGGTCCTTCATGGGGAGTATGGGATGAGATTAGAGAGGGAAAACAAATTTGATCTAAGGTGTAAGGAGGTGATGGAGAGGTTAGAAGGAGATGGTAAGGGTGTAGAAAACTATGATATGCGTGATGAGCTTTTAAAATATAGGAGGAGAGTAGTGGTACCAAGTATGTGAGACCTTAGAAGGAAGATTTTAGGCTACTTTCACGATACCAAGAAAGGGGGACACTCGGAGGTGTACCGTACTTGGGTAAGGGTGGCTAACTTGTTTTATTAAGATGGCATGAAAGGTGATGTGAGGGAGTATGTTAGGAGGTGTGACATGTCAAAGAGTGAAGAGTGAGAGTAGCAAGCCCATGGGTGTGATGCAACCTTTACCAGTGAGAGTAGCAAACCCAAGGGTTTGATGCAACCTTTTCCAATCCCTACTCACACGTGGGAGGATGTAACCATGGACTTTGTGGAGAGGTTGCTGCTTTCTAACATATGTGATGGGGTGTTTGTAGTAGTAGACCGCTTGACTAAGTATGCATACACGACCAAGACTATTGCTAAGCTTTATGTGAATCATGTGATGAAGCTCCATGGTATGCTGAGGAGCATTGTGACGGATAGGGACAGTGTGTTTATGAGCAATTTTTTGAGGGAGTACTTCGAGATGCATGGAACGGAGTTGGCTCAAAGTTCAACCTATCATCCTCAACAAAACTAAGGTGACCAACAAAACTCCTGAGCAATACCTTAGGTGCTTTGTGCACCAATATCCAAAGAAGTGGGAGGAGCATTTAGCTTGGGTTAAATTTTGGTACAACACCTCGTATCACCAATCAATCAAGATGATACCATTCGACGTGCTTGTAGCCTATGAAGTAGGGAGTTCGCCTAATGAGTTGGTGGATATGGAGCTTAGAGGGAGGAACAGGGTCTTGAAGGAACTCAAAAAGAACTTGGCACGTGCTCAAGACCAAAGAAGAAGCACTTTGACAAGGGAAGGAGCATGGAGTTCTTTGAGCCAGGAGATTGGGTCTTTCTCAAGTACTTACCAAGGGAGTACAATGCACTATCCAAGGTGGCACTGAGCAAGTTGAGGGTTAAATATTTTGGCCCATACCAAGTGTTAGCGAAGTGCGGACATCTTGCTTACAAGTTGGACTTACCGGCCGAGGTTCACATTCATCCTATTTTTTATACTTTGTGGCTAAGAATGAAGGTTGGAGACCCAACCAAGGTGGTGAATGAATTGCCCATGGTAGACGAGGAGGGACAAGTGGCAGTTAAACCTGAGAAGCTCTTAGAGTATAGGCAAGTGCAGAAGGGACGCCTTATGAGAACCAAAACCTTGGTTCAATGGAGGGGACTTCTAACCGAAAACGCTACATGGGAGAGTGTTCAAGTTCTCAAGTAGCAATTTCCGGAGCTTGACCTTGAGGACGAGGTCGGTCTTGAAGGGGGGAGGACTAATGAGATGCAAGAAGGGTCATTCGCAATGCTATTAGGAAGGCTAGGTGTGCCGAGCCTAGGAGGGCTGCTTTGGGTTGCTTACATGGTACGGATAGGGAAGCTTTGGGCGTGCAAGGCATGGCCATGAAAGACCAACCACTTGTCACCTAGATGTTGACCGAGTGGGCAGGCAAATCCCTTAATTTTAGGGGCTGATGGAATTTAGAGAAAGTTGGGCATTTGAATGCTCTTTAAATTAGGAAGTTTGAATAATCTAATTTGAATATTGATTTGTTTAAGTAAGGGATTAGATTGCCCTTAATTTTAGGAGTTTGTTGAGTTTGTTTTGGAATATTATCTTGTAAAAGGTTGTTGGAGGGAATAATTGGGGGAGGCCTAACTGAACCCTAGAGTATTTATATTTTATAGCTTTATATTGGATTATTATGCTATTTTTTGAATAAAAGAAAAGCTTATGCTTTCTTACCCTATTTTTGAGAATTGAGTGATAGCCTGGGTTAGTCTTGATTTTCATACTCCAAACTATTCGGATCTTAGTATTGCCACAAGGTAGCCCTTAATTCATCCATCCAATACGACCGTAAAAACGTAAGAGCAAGTGAGGCTTCCATCACACTACTGTGAGCTCCCATGTCCTCGTCGGTGGTGCCATTTAGATTGCCGATAGCTTCTGCCCACCCTGAGGTGGTCCCCATGCAAGCTGTGACCACCACAGCCACAACATAGTGCACAAAACATGTACGAAAAGCTCACGGTACTGCTGTGAGCTCCCATGTCCCCGCTAGAGGTGCCGCTTGGACCATCAGTAGCTTTTGCCCACCTTGAGGTGGTCCCTAACCACTATGGCAAGCATAAGGAGGGGGGAGAAAGAGAAGGAAAGGAGGAGGAGGGGAAGGGAGAGGCACAGGAGAGCCCCAAAAATAAAAAAATAAAAAAAAGAGGGGACATGGTGCTTCATCAGTATGTGGAATCTTTTTGGATATTTTATCTTATAAATTTAATTTAGTTCCGTTATTAAGCAGTCAGTCCAACTTTCCAGTAATAAAAATCCTCCACTTAGAATCTCCCACTTTAGAAATCATATTAAATTAACGCTAGACTCGTGCGCATGGAATAGCAATGCAAAATTACTTCAGCTCACCTAGGTTCTTCCAGAACCAACGTGTGCTTCTAGGAGCTAGTAGAATGTGACAGCATGTGCTTCCAAAACCAATGCCGAGCAAACCTCCACTGCTGGCATCCATTGGCACTAGTCCACCATCACTAGTTCACCGAGTATCCATCGTCCTCCTTGGCCAATTTCACCCTGGCCGATTTCTTCCAATTTTTCCCCACGAGTGGGTCGCCCATGCCAAATCTGGTCTCTTCCTAATTGTTAACCCCTCTCAGCTTCATTTTTTAGTTTGTCTAATGGTTGGTAAAGCCTATTTCTGTATCATTTCAAGGCCATAATGGGCCAGAGTAATATGTCCAAGATTTCCAAACTCCAAAATGAAACCATTATCTTGGATGAAATGGTTCAGACTTATTCATAGCAGCACTTAATTACATACGATGAGTATAGATTGTAAACCCAGTTTTTGACAGTAGCTGGATTCTTAAAAGTTTTTTTTTTTTTAAAAAAAACCCTCACCACATGATGAAAATATTGGTTCTCATATTGAAGACCTACCATTTCATTTATCCCTGCAATCGAAGTACATCTGCTATTACCATCTTCATGAACTAAATTGTTGGCATTCAACACTTTAAGCTCATCAATTATAGGTTGTAAACCCATGTGAATGTCTTGGAGATAGAAAGAGTGGGTGACTGTGTTACGAGTGGGGTGTGCGAGAGTCGGTGCGAAAAACTTCTAGAAGGAGTGCGACGCTGCGAGAAGGGAGGTTAGGGACCTCGATCTAATCCATAAACATTAAGGTCCACGAGCTTACATTATTGTGATGATGACCAATTGTGCCTAGCCAACTTGCTTGGCCTTGAACTTGCATGGCAATGGAAGGTCCCTAGGTTAATGAAGGTTTAGTATTTGAGTGATGGAAGTGATGATGATGATGATGTAGTAGGGTAATCTAAGTGATGATTTGGTGTGTTTTATGCAATTTGGAACGGCTTGATGTTGGCGCCACTTGGATGATGAATAGGGTTGGTATGGTGAAGTGAGGTTAGGGTTTAAATGATGGATGAATAGTATTGCAAATTTTGGAGGAAGTGTTTTGGGTAGTCTAGGGTTTTGGCGAGGTCAAAGATAGACTGGATCTTAGGGTTGGTGATGTGTAGGATGAGATCTAAAAGTGTAAGAATTGTTTTAGGATTAGAAGGAATTTGGCTAGGGTAAGAAGAGATAGGATCTTTAGGGTTGAAGTGGGTTTAGGAAAGATTCTAAGATTTAGGAACTGGAGGCTAGGGTTAGGATTTCCTAAAATATAGGAAATCCTTATGGGAATTAGGGTTTTTAACAAGGATTGTTGGAGGCAATAGATCTAGGATGGATCTATGGTTTTATGGCTTTATGGAATAGATCTATAATGAAATATGGATCTATGGAGGCTTATGAAGTGTCTAGTAGGTAGGAAAGTATATGGAATGGATATGAAATTATATATCTAGGCTACGACATTTGTGAATTATAGATATAAGGAAGTGGAAATGTATTGGGGGTGATTTATGATTGGGAGATGGGAATATGGCCTTGGAAAAATAGAGGTTTAGGATACGTTTGATATGCGAGAAAATGTTAGAAAATATATGAACAAACTAGAAAATATAAGAACATAAAAGTATTTTTAGATTTTTGACTAGAGAACGGAAATATGCAAAAGATTGATTAATGGATGATATGAAGATTGAATGGAAAATAAATAGGAGATTGATAAAAAGAATCAACACCTATTCATAAATTGCAAGGTAATGAAACAAAAATAGATAAATGGACAACACCTATTCACGAATTGCAAGGTGCTAATCCTCTCATTGGGACTCATGAATTGCACCCAAAAGAGCCCAAGTGCGCAAGCACCAAAAGTGTTCAAAAGAACAAATCAAACCATTCCACCAAGGAAAAATGCTAAAAAGATCCTAATAAAAGCTAGGGGTCTTATTATAGGCTTACAAAGTGGAAATCCTAAATAGGTCCCATAAATAATAAAACACTTAAAATAAATAAAAATGAAATAATAAATAAATAAATTAAATCTAGCCGTAGGACCCATGGGGACCCACGACTTGCTTTGGTGCTGGCCTTGTGCTGAAATGGCCCATGGCATCGGCCATGGGCGTGGCTGACTAAGCTGCATGGCTGGTGGGCATGAGAATGCCATGGCTTGTGGCTCGTCAATGGTGCTGACACGGCATGCCAGTGGTTGTGTCGAGGCATGGCCCAAGGCCACTTTCCTAGGGGTTCTAACATTCCCCCTCCCTTCAAGAACATCATTGCCCTCAAGGATCAAATTTGAAACTCTCCATGCCCTCTCCTCACACTCTTCCTTGGCCATCTTCATGGCAAAATAATGTGCCCTAATCTTAGGACCTCCATGCCCACTAGTTCCCAGTCTTCTAACTAGCTTAAACTTGTATCTTTTAGTACTCCCTTGGCTTACTGATCACATTAAGCTCCTAGAGCACAGTATCACACATTACTGTACTATCTATCCTATACTCACTTTCATCTTCTATCGCTTTCCTATGGTCATGCAGATTCCCCTTGCATTAGGAATATAGCTATCCCTTGGACAATTCACCTGCCATCCTCATGTGGATGTAACAGCCCGTATTATCTTTTAATCCGACATACATCTCATCTTACCTTGGTATTAGTTACTTTCCGTAATCATTTTCTACGACAGCTGTAAAATCATGAGTCTTCCAAGACCACGCCTAGCCTTTCTCAAGCCCAAACTACCACTTTATGTGGTGGACAGCCACCGTACGCCGCCACGTACGTTCCTCCGACGCATGTTCGTGACGAACAACGAGCGACGCACGGGTTATCCCGTCGATGGTATAACCTTCTATCTCTAGTTATTTTACGTTTAAAATAGTTGGTTGGTTTGTGGATTGTGTAGTTGTATTTGTGGAATTCGTTGCGTAGTTGTGAAGCGAAGTGTGGTTGTGAAGTGTTGAGTTTGATTGTGTATTTTGTGGACTGTGCTGTGAAGTATAGGCGTGAGATGGATGCCGTAGATGTGATACGGCGGGTTGTGTGAAGAGAATACGCGTGTAGCGTATCTGTGTAATGCAGCGACGCGCCGCGCGACGTGCGACTGTAAGTGATGTGTGTCGTAGAAGGAAGGGAGTACGCATGTAGTGTACTCCGTGTTGTATGGCGATGCATCGTGTGATGTGCATCGTGTTGATGAGTGTTGTAGCGAAGGAAGTACGCGTAGGCGTACTCCGTGTCGCGTAGCGATGCACTGTGAGACGTGTATCGCAGTGATGGTTTTGTAGTGTGGATGGAAGAGAGTTCACGTGAGTGTACTCTGTATTAAGTCGTGAACATCGGATGGCGTGTCACGAAGGGTTGATGGCGTAACAGAGAAGTGTAGAGCTATGGTGTAGTGTTGGGAAACTGTATGACAGTGTCCCGAAGCAGTGTGATATGGATTATAGTCCGGGTGACTGGTGTCATCTTGTGGTTGACTATGGCTAAGAGTATATGGATTGAGAAAGTGATTGTTTGTTGGTTATTATTGATAATTTTAATGAACTTGTTTTAGTGCAAAGGCTTTATGAAGTCAAATTTATCTCTTCCGAGTATAGTGAAACCTCAAGTTGGCCGTGGTGTTGCAAGTGCTTACAATATGACAATTGAGTTCAGAAGTGAAAATCTTAAGGACTTCGAGTGTTCCTCTTCCAGCTGTTGTGCAGTTCCTCGTGTTTCGCGCCTCTTTCTCATAGAACGCGACGATCGAGGTAAGTTAGCCTCTAACTTACTATCAGTTTATTGTGTATGTGTGATGGGTAAGAGGAACTATCAATTTATGTATGTATGTTATCGTATATGCCATGTCATGCTATGTCATTACATGTTTATCTGTATGTATGATTTAATCTCTCATGAATAATTATCTGTTACATAATCTTTTCTGCATACAATGTATGTTATGTATCATGTTAAGTATGCCATAGATACATGTATGCCATTGAAATGTTTATGATTAAATCATATTATGCCATTTACAAGCTATACGCCATGTTAGAAAAGTATATATATTAATAATATCTCATGCATTAAGAAAGATAAGACATGTTATGTTACGTATAATACGTGGGGCCACAACAACTGTGGAGTACGTATTATATTTATGTTACTTATAATGCGTGGGGCCACAACAACTGTGGAGTACGTATTATATTTATGTTACTTATAATGCGTGGGGCCACAACAACTGTGGAGTACGTATTATATTTATGTTACTTATAATGCGTGGGGCCACAACAACTGTGGAGTACGTATTATATTTATGTTATTAAAAAGCGTGGGGCCACAACAACTGTGGAGTACGTATTATATTTATGTTACGTGGGGCCACAACAACTGTGGAGTACGTATTATATTTATGTTATGTTATCGTATATACTTATGTTACTTATAATGCGTGGGGCCACAACAACTGTGGAGTACGTATTATATTTTATGTTACTTATAATGCGTGGGGCCACAACAACTGTGGAGTACGTATTATATTTATGTTATTATAATGCGTGGGGCCACAACAACTGTGGAGTACGTATTATATTTATGTTACTTATAATGCGTGGGGCCACAACAACTGTGGAGTACGTATTATATTTATGTTATGTTACTTATAATGCGTGGGGCCACAACAACTGTGGAGTACGTATTATATTTATGTTATTTACTTATAATGCGTGGGGCCACAACAACTGTGGAGTACGTATTATATTTATGTTACTTATAATGCGTGGGGCCACAACAACTGTGGAGTACGTATTATATTTTATGTTACATGAAGTATGGGGCCACAACAACTGTGGAGCATACACTACATGAGACACAGCAATTGTGACATGTAGAATACGTGGGGCCACAACAACTGTGGAGTACGTATTATATTTTATGTTATGTGAATTCATGGGGCCACAACAACTGTGGAGCATGAAGTATGGGGCCACAACAACTGTGGAGCATACACTACATGAGACACAGCAATTGTGACATGTAGAATACGTGGGGCCACAACAACTGTGGAGTACGTATTATGTTTTATGTTACTTGAATACGTGGGGCCACAACAACTGTGGAGTACGTATTAACGCACGTTATTAATCAAGACAATTAAATAAGATTCAAGTTTATGTTAAGTCAGTAGTATTTAGCAGTTTATCAAGTCCATGTTATTTATACTCACGTACATGTTATGTTCATGTTTATGTTATTTTCCAAGTTCATGTTACTTGTTATGTTATTTAGCAGTTGTTATACGTTCATGTATGTATGTTCATGTCCATGTTATGTTTCACGTTCATGTTATGTTGTTTGTTCATGTTATGTTTTAAGCTTAAGTTCATGCCATGTTAAGTCAAGTTCAGTTCATGCTTTAAGTTCTGGTTAAGTCATGCTATATGTCAAGTTATACTATGTTTATATATGACTATAATTATGCATTTATCTTTTACTGCCATGCATGTATTTTTAACCTGTGTGTGAGTTTTATGTTAACTTACTGAGATTTGTAATCAAATCTCACTGTGGTAGTCCCAACTACCATTCCCCCGAATGGTAGATCTTGTTACAGGACCCAAAGGAGAATTGGAATCTGACCAACTGAATACGGTCGACTAGGCCACGGTGCGATGTTGATGATGGTATAGTATTTAACTTAGGTTAATACTTGTACTTTTGGAGTTGTATCTCAAGTATTCTTTTGATCACAACCATTTTAGACTAGTGTGGTGATCACGGCTTTTTAGTATGCCTTTATGTATGAATATGTTTCAAGTATTTGGGATATTTTGGTTTGGTGCATAGTTTGCTAAAGAGAAAAGATTATCCGCTGCGAATATTGCATAATGCTAGATGCATGTTAGAAACATTGCATCTTATATGTCATGAACGGGGGCAGGTAACCTTGTGTTGCATGTCCCGACGCTTCAAATGTCCGTTCAATCCCAAGCGGAATTTGGGGGGCGTCACACCCTAGCTTTGCCCAACTTCTCTAACATGGAGACCTCTCCCGACTTGGCCTCCTTAGATGCTACAGTTGCCCAAATGTTCTTCTTGGACTCAAGCTTGAACTCCATGGTCATCTTTTTAAAGTCAAGCACTACCCTTCCAAGGCCTTTGAGCCATGGATTTCCCAAGACCACTTCAAGCTCTACTAAAGGAAGCACATGTAAGTCCGCTACTATTCTCACCTCTTGTACGTTCATCTTCACTTCCTTTATTAGCCCTTCACATTTCATCTTGTCTCCATTCACCATTTTCACCTCAAATGGCTCTATAGCCATAGATTTCAACCCAAGCTTGGTGACAATATTGGAGTTGATAAAGTTATGTGTGTTGGAAAACCCCCCAAGTGTAAATTGCCTAAGTGTGAAATGGTTGTGGATTTACAGCCACCCACCCCCATCCACCAACCACTCACCCACCCACTCACCATTGGAGGTTCACTTGGTCAAGAAGTGTGGCTATTTGTCCCCCATGGTTTCTCCTATAAAAAGAGACGATTTGTGAAGTGTAAATCATCCTCACTTCGGTGAGAGATTAGGAAGAGGCTTGGGGCGAAATTTGGGTTCTGGGAAAACCCAGAACGGAGTGCCATTTGAGAGATAGAGAGATTGTTCATGAGTGTTTGTAATTTTGTACAAACATATTGAAAATATTGAATTTCCGCTTCAATGGACATAGGCAAGTTGCCGAACCACTTAAATATCGTCTCTATCTATTGTGGGTGTGATTTCAGGACAGCTGCAGGCACAACAATTGGTATCAGAGCTCTGGTTCGTGCAACCCAGAAAATTACAGTTGATCAAAATTAACTTTTGATCATACCACAATGTTCCTCTCGTCAAGACGGATCCGTTGCAGCAAACGGCATCGAAAACGGATGCCGGAGGAGCCCGTACGCGCCCCTAGAAGTCGGAGAGTGCGATTCACACGCCTCAGTCGCACTAGAGGAAGAAGACGCGTGGGGAACACACTCTCACGCGCCCCCACGCGCGTCAGAGGAGGAAGACGCGTGAGTGGCACGCGCCCTCAAGCGCCCTAGGGAGGCTCGGCGCGTGATGATCACAGGCCTCACGCGCTCCAGACGCACAGACCTAGCGCATGTAGTGCACGCGCCATATAGATCTGGACCGTCCGTTTTTCAGATCTTTGTTGGGCTAGATCTAAGCCATTCGGAGTCCGATTTCAATGATCAAATAGTGTTTTCAAACTATTTGGATTATTCCGGACTCATCTGTACAGTGGGAATATTGAGATTCGCCATCGATACTGTTGATCTGAACCGTGTAGGAGTTGCAGATCATGTTAGGCTAGATTTAAGCCATTCTGAGTACGATTTCAACGATCAAATAGTGTTTTCCAACTATTTGGATCATTTTGGACTCATCCGTACGGTGTGATATTGAGATTCACCATCGGTACGTTCGATCTGAACCGTCCATCAGTTGCAGATCATGTTGGGGTAGATCTATGCCAGTTGGAGTCTAATTGCGATGATCAAATGGTGATGTCAAACTATTTGGATCATTCTGGACTCATCCGTAGGGTGGGAATGTTGTGATTCACCATCGGTAGTGTTGATCTGAACTGTCGATGTGTTACAGATCATTTTGGGCTAGATCTACGCCAGTTGGAGTCTAATTGCGATGATCAAATGGTGCTGACAAACCAATTGGATCATTCCAAACTCATCCGTACGGTGGGAATTTCAAGATTCACCATCGGTACTATCGATCTGAACTGTCCAAAAGTTGCAAATCATTTTGGGCTAGATCTACGCCAGTTGGAGTCTAATTGCGATGATCAAATAGTGCTGTCAAACTATTTGGATCATTCCGGACTCATCTGTATGGTGGGAATGTTGAGATTCGCCATCGGTACTGTCCAGGAGTTACAGATCATTTTGGGCATGATCTATGCCGGTTGGAGTTCAATTGCAATGATCAAATAGTGTTAACAAACTATTTGGATCATTCTGAACACATCTGTATGGTGGGAATGTTGAGATTCGCCATCGGTACTAATGATCTGGACCGTTCATACTTCAGATCGGTTATGGGCTTGATCGTAGCCAGTTGGAGTCATGACGGACTCATTTTCTGTGGGCTTGATCGTAGCCAGTTGGAGTNAATTTTGGAGGAAGTGTTTTGGGTAGTCTAGGGTTTTGGCGAGGTCAAAGATAGACTGGATCTTAGGGTTGGTGATGTGTAGGATGAGATCTAAAAGTGTAAGAATTGTTTTAGGATTAGAAGGAATTTGGCTAGGGTAAGAAGAGATAGGATCTTTAGGGTTGAAGTGGGTTTAGGAAAGATTCTAAGATTTAGGAACTGGAGGCTAGGGTTAGGATTTCCTAAAATATAGGAAATCCTTATGGGAATTAGGGTTTTTAACAAGGATTGTTGGAGGCAATAGATCTAGGATGGATCTATGGTTTTATGGCTTTATGGAATAGATCTATAATGGAATATGGATCTATGGAGGCTTATGAAGTGTCTAGTAGGTAGGAAAGTATATGGAATGGATATGAAATTATATATCTAGGCTACGGCATTTGTGAATTATAGATATATGGAAGTGGAAATGTATTGGGGGTGATTTATGATTGGGAGATGGGAATATGGCCTTGGAAAAATAGAGGTTTAGGATATGTTTGATATGCGAGAAAATGTAAGAAAATATATGAACAAACTAGAAAATATAAGAACATAAAAGTATTTTTAGATTTTTGACTAGAGAATGGAAATATGCAAAAGATTGATTAATGGATGATATGAAGATTGAATGGAAAATAAATAGGAGATTGATAAAAAGAATCAACACCTATTCACGAATTGCAAGGTGATGAAACAAAAATAAATAAATGGACAACACCTATTCACGAATTGCAAGGTGCTAATCCTCTCATTGGGACTCATGAATTGCACCCAAAAGAACCCAAGTGCGCAAGCACCAAAAGTGTTCAAAAGAACAAACCAAACCATTCCACCAAGGAAAAATGCTAAAAAGATCCTAATAAAAGCTAGGGGTCTTATTTATAGGCTTACAAAGTGGAAATCCTAAATAGGTCCCATAAATAATAAAACACTTAAAATAAATAAATAAAATGAAATAATAGGTCCCATGGGGACCCACGACTTGCTTTGGTGCTGGCCTTGTGCTGAAATGGCCCATGGCATCGGCCATGGGCGTGGCTGACTAAGCTGCATGTCTGGTGGGCATGAGAATGCCATGGCTTGTGGCTCGTCAATGGTGCTGACACGGCATGCCAGTGGTTGTGTCGAGCCATGGCCCAAGGCCACTTTCCTAGGGGTTCTAACATTCCCCCTCCCTTCAAGAACATCATTGCTCTCAAGGATCAAATTTGAAACTCTCCATGCCCTCTCCTCACACTCTTCCTTGGCCATCTTCATGGAAAAATAATGTGCCCTAGCTTTGCCCAACTTCTCTAACATGGAGACCTCTCCCGACTTGGCCTCCGTAGATGCTACAGTTGCCCAAATGTTCTTCTTGGACTTGAGCTTGAACTCCATGGTCATCTTTTTATAGTCAAGCACTACCCTTCCAAGGCCTTTGAGCCATGGATTACCCAAGACCACTTCAAGCTCTACTAAAGGAAGCACATGTAAGTCTGCCACTATTCTCACCTCTTGTATGTTCATCTTCACTTCCTTTATTAGCCCTTCACATTTCATCTTGTCTCCATTCGCCATTTTCACCTCAAATGGCTCTATAGCCATAGATTTCAACCCAACCTTGGTGACAATATTGGAGTTGATAAAGTTATGTGTAGAGCCACTATCCACTACTAATGTGACCTCAATTGTCCCTATCCATGCCATCACCCTCGTGGCGGTATGCTTTTGGATCCCGGTCATGGTATTAAGGGACAACTTGGCCTCTTCTCCTTTTTCATTAGCTTTGGTCTCTTCTTGATCGGACTTTTGGCTAGATGGTTCAACAAAGCAACCATCATCCTCTTCATTATTTCTCTCATCAATCAATATTTACACTTGTCCCGATCTACATTTGTGCCTTATGCCCCATTTTTCACCACAGTTGAAACAAAGGCCCTTCTTCATTCTTTCTTGGAATTCTTCTCTTGTGAGCTTCTTCATTTCAAGTGGCTTGGACTTAGAAGCACTCCCCATTTTCTCTTTACCTTTCCAAGGAACATTGGTTTGCAAGAGTGTAGTAAGCTTGTTCCCCATAGCCTTAGATTGGCGTTTCTCCATGTGTATGCTTTCCTTTAGAGTTTCTGCCATCCTTATCACTTCTTGAAGCCTTGTAGGTTGCTTCAATTTGATCTCCTTAGCCAACCATTGCTTCAACCCGTTCACAAAAGTGCCAATCATTGCCTCTTTTGACCCTCACTAAAGTTTGGAGTTGTCGAAACTCCTCAATGTAATGGTGCACTTTCCCTTCTTGCTTCAACTTGGCAAGTTTCCCATGATGATTGATGATGGGGAATGGGTCAAATGTAACAAGAATTCCCTCTCAAAGGCTGTCCATCCCAAATGCCTTTCATCCTTCCCATATTGGTCTTTAATCCATCTCCACCACAAACTTGTTTTTCCCTCCAAATAAAAACAAGTCGTTGACATCCTCTCGTGTCTTGGAACTTCATATGACGGAAGTAGTGATCCACCTTGTCAAGCCACTCATATGGATCCGCCCCATTGAACTTAGGGAAGTCCACATTTGGTCTCTTTAGTCCCCGGTCATAAGCCCGGTTTCTCCTTCTATCTTCATAATGGTCATCATCATATCTTCAACCATGATGGCCTCTTCTTCTCTCATAGTGATCTCCACGGCCATAAGGCCTCTCATGCTCATGCCCATACTCGGCCTCATAGCCTTCTTCTTCTTGTGGCCATTCAAACTGTGCACCTTGATACTCCTCTCTCAAACTAGGAGTTCTAGTGCGTGTATACTCATTATGGATTCATCTCTCCACAACCACTTGATCATTTTCAATTCTTCCACCCCTTCTAAATTCATGCCTTGGTGGTTCATGCATGGAACCCGTAATACTTATCTTGGCCCCTTCCACAAAGGCCTCATGCCTTTGCCCATTGATCATAGGCACTTGCTCACGAGCATGCCATTCGCCATCCTCCTCTCGAGCCTCTCAATGCTCGCATGTGTCTCTCTTCTCATGGCTTCCATGATCCTTCTATTTTCTTCACCTCTCAGGTAGTGGCATTCAAGGTCATCCTTAACTTGGCCATAGTGGTGGTGACCTCATCAAGGATGTTGGTGAACCTTGTGGTTTGCCCCTCCAATACCTCAATATGCTCCCAGTTGGAGCCTCCTTGTTCACCGATATGTTGCATGATGCTTGCAAACTGAGCTTGCAACTAAGTCTTCTTCACACAGCACTTGGCTTGCTTGGATGCTTGTTCAAGGATCACAAGTCCAACCTCGGGTCCCTCACCTTCAAGGGTGGTCGATCCCTCTTGCACAAATGTCCAACCACGGATCCCCCACCTTCAAGGGTGGTTGATCCCTTGAAGTCACACTACTTTGTCCTCTACCTCAACCCCCAAACTTTGATTCACAATGCAATAACAACAATAAATGGGATTCCAGATGACTTCCCATCACAAAGGCTAAGTTATCACGTTGTTTACCTCGAAGAAAAGTGAGAACTTTTCTAAAACACCAAGCAAGTAGACACTCAATGCAACCCTCTCAATGAAAAGCACCAATTAATGTTAGGGATCTTGGTCTAGTTCCTAAACATTAAGATCCATGAGCTCGCCTTATTGTGATGATGACCGATTGTGCCTAGCCAACTTGCTTGAACTTGAACTTGCGTGGCAATGGAGGGTCCCTAGGTTGATGAAGGTTTAGTATTTGAGTGATGGAAGTAATGATGATGATGATGTAGTAGGGTAATCTAAGTGATGATTTAGTGTGTTTTGTGCAATGTGGAATGGCTTGATGGTTGCTCTTGATGTTGGCGCCACTTGGATGATGAATAGGGTTGGTATGGTGAAATGAGGCTAGGGTTTGAATGATGGATGAATGGTGCTGCAAATTTTGAAGGAAGTGTTTTGGGTAGTCTAGAGTTTTGGCTAGGTCAAAGATGTAATGGATCTTAGGGTTGGTGATGTGTAGGATGAGATCCAAAAGTGTGGAAAGTGTTTTAGGGTTTGAGGGAATTTGGCTAGGGTAAGAAGAGATATGATCTTTAGGATTTAAGTGGGTTTAGGAAAGATCCTAAGATTTAGGAATTGGAGGCTAGGGTTAGGGTTTCCTAAAATATAGAAAATCCTTATGGGAATTATGATTTTTTACAAGGATTGTTGGAGGCAATAGATCTAGGATGGATCTAGGGTTTTATGGCTTTATGGAATAGATCTATGATGAAATATGGATCTATGGAGGCCTATGAAGTGTTTGGTATGTAGGAAAGTGTATGGAATGGATATGAAATTATAGATCTAGATTACGACATGTGAGAATTATAGATCTATGGAGGTGGAAATGTATTGGGGGTGATTTATGATTGGGAGATAGGAATATGGCTTTGGAAAGATGGAGGTTTAGGATATGTTTGATATGGGAGAAAATATATATGAACAAACTAGAAAATATAAGAACATAAAAGTATTTTTGGATTTTTGACTAGAGAATGGAAATATGCAAAAGATTGATAAATAGATGATATGAAGATTGAATGAAAAATAAACAAGGGATTGATAAAAAGAATCAACACCTATTCATGAATTGCAAGGTGTTAATCCTCTCATTAGGATTCACGAATTGTACCCAAAAGAGTTCAAGTACGCAAACATCGAAAGTGTTTAAAAAAAAAAAAACCAAACCGTTCCACCAGGGAAAAATGCCAAAAAGATCCTAAAATAAAAACTAAGGGTCCTATTTATAGGCTTACAAAGTAGAAACCCTAAATAGGTCCCATAAATAATAAAACATTTAAAATAAATAAATAAAATAAAATAATAAATAAGTAAATTAAATCTGGCAAGTGGGATCCATGGGGCCCACGGCTTGCTTTGGTGCTGTCTTTGTGCTGAAATGGCCCATGGCATGGGCCATGGGCGTGGTTGACTAAGCTGCATGGCTGGTGGGCATGAGCATGCCTATGGCTTGTCAGTGGTGCAGACACGATATGACAGTGGTTGGGTCGAGGCATTGCCCGGAACCACTTTTTTAGGAGTTCTAACAGGGTGGTCGAGGCTGCAAGAGGTAAACTAGAGGAGGGGTCGAAGCTAAGGATGGCCAAAGAGGGGGTGTGAGGCTGAGAGGAAAACCATAGAGGATTGTGAAATGGGAAGGAGGGGTACGATTCTTCAGTTCTTCTATATACCACCGGGGTTGCGTCCCCGGTGCGTCCTCGGCTGATGTGGCAGTTGCCACGTCAGCTAACTTATTTAAAAAAAAAAAAGCTGAAGATGCGGGAACTAAATTTAAATGAAATGGGTTTCCATTTTCATTTTCTCGTGGGTTCCATTTTTGTGCCTAAGCCACTGTTGAGTTTGTTCTTCTCCTTGTTCGATTGTTGAGCTCGCCGTTGTGGGACAATCCACATCTTTGAGTCGCGGTCGTCGAGGGTGAGAGAGCTACTAGGTGGAGTCATTGTTGCAGGCGAGAGAGTGATAAGGTATATTATCCTTAAATCCAGTAGCTAGATCTGCTAATTATTTTTGTGTGGGTTTCCATTTTCGTGCCTGAACTGGAATTTTTGATATATTTATGTGTTAGCTTGCACAAAATTACATTGTCCGCATGCTATGTCCTTGTTCTTCACGAGGTACCTCGTTGTCTGTACTTTGAAACTTTGGCGCTCCGAGACACTTGTGCAATAGAACTCCTTTGTAAGGTCGTTGTCTTTTAGATATGGTAATTTTGGTGTACCGTATGTCTTGCTAGTAGAGAAGTGCTACTGAGCCACGTACGTACTGACCCTTTCGAAAATCCTTTGCATATTGAAGTACTTTCTGTTTATGGATCTCTTTCTGCATCTAATGCACCACGGGGGCTCATGTTCACATCAAATATATTACCAACTAACCCAGGTTTGTCAATGTCCAAAATATCAACAAGAGTGCTTTTTACATTCTAGATCTGGACTAACATTTGTTGAATTTATTTGTCTCAAGTTGAGTGTTTGTAGACTGCAGCTTTGAACTCCATGATTGTTTGGACCAAAGTTGATAGGAATTGATAATTTCACATACAATTTTATGTATGCAGGGTACACACCCTTGGGCATTAAGATCAAATTTTTATAAAAGAATAGGGTTGCTTGAAATGATTTATTTGGTTTTACATAATATCTTAAGGCAAACCCAAAATTAGAGAGCTTGGTTCATTAAAACAATTCATTTCGTGTGGCATTTCTAAATATCCTGTTTTGCTTGGAAGTGACACTCCAACTGATTGCAGCCTAAAAGTTACTTAAAGCACATTTGTAAGTTGTAAGTAGTGATTAGGAATTTATGGGATGGGATAGATATTAGATTCCAAAAATTCAACACTCAAAAAAATTAATTTGAATGAAAATTTGCATTAAACCTATGTATTGTCCAAATTTGAGAAATTTTACAAGTTAATTAAAAATTATCAATCAACATTGCTTCTAATTTATTATTGTGGTTATAATACTCCTATATTTATTTAGAGGAATATCTATATATGTTGTATTTTCTTGTTCTCTTATTTGCATTTTTACTCTCTAGATCCAGTATTTGCATTTGGCTCCCTCTCAACATGGGAAACGGGAAAGAACACCCATCCACATTAACACCATGTAACTCAAATCCCCTATCTGCGGTATGTTATATTGTTTAATTTATCATTAACATTAAGATGTGTTGAGTTGATATATATTTCCAAAAATTTTCAATAACTTTATCCAATATGATGTAGGACATACCATCAACCTGTCCAGAAAGCCCAAATTACATGCACCCTTACTATGGAGAAGTGCCTGCGTGGTCACCGGGATTTATGCCAAATGCTGGTTACCCATTTCCACATAACACGGAAACTCCAATTGAAGTGCCATGTACATCCTCTACAGTTGAAGAAATTAATGAGCATAGACCAAATCCACAAGAATGGGATGGATGGATCACAACTGCAGGAATGATTTTTGTGGCTTGAATGGGTTTTTGTCTACTTTTAATGTATTTTTGTAGACTTTAATGTATTTTTTTGGCCTTTAATGTTATTTATGTTGCTTGTATGTAATCCGGGGATTTTTTGTGGAGTTAATTAATTTATTTGTGGATTTAATGGATTTTTGGTGGATTTGTGGAATTTATTTGTGGATTTTATGTATTTATTTGTGGATTTAATGTATTTTTGGTGGATTTGTGGAATTTATTTGTGGATTTCATGTATTTATTTATGGATTTAATGTATTTATTTGTGGAAGTTTTTGGTGGATTTAAGGAATTTATAAGGTAATATTATGATGTATTTATTTTGTGGATTTAATGTATTTATTTGAAGATGGTTTTGATGAAATCAATGTGAATGCTCTTAGTATGTTTGGTATTTGATATGCTAATTTATAGAAGCTAATGACATGAGATCATAATTTTGTGCCTTTGGAAGTGACTCGTATGTTACAGCTCAGGAAGTGAATCAGGCATTACTAATTTCATATGCATACCATCAGGAAGCAATTATTGAAAAATGCAATATTTCACAGCTGACTTTATACTTTACCGTGCCTTTGATGTTATGCACTGCAAAATCCTGGGTAATTTTACCGTGCCTTTCATTCCATGCAAAAATCCCGTGGCTTAATCATTATGCATAAAAGTTTGAGTATTTTAGCTTTTAACTTGCTTTAGCTTGTTAGAAACTTAGAATCCCTCTGTATTCCTTCCCCTTGCATTCAAGTCCCATCCAGTTTTTGGCACCATAAACATTCCAACAGAAATTGCTGCATCTGTTTGTATTTTCAATTTATTTTTTTAATGTGGATGTCTATATTAACTAAATACACGCAAGAGTTGCTGAATCTGTTTTATTATCATCATTTTCCATGGTTGTGATTGGCTAATCTCCTTAGATTAGCAATCAATTTCCTTTATAAGGGGTTTTGATAGCATCTATAACCATTTGAAGCAAATGAGACAATGATTGTAGCCAAAATCACAATAGAAAGTACTATTTCCCCTTGATTTTTCAAGGAGGAATTTATTCCACTTCTGACAAAAACCAAAAAGAATGGTGGTCACTTTCTGGTGGTGAGAGATGATCTCATATCGCCCCTAACACGATGGCTTCTTTGCTAGCTCTTATGAACCTTGCAACAGCACCCTCCACATACTCATGTGCTTCTTTCACATTCATTTTGCTGCTCATTTCATCTGGGAAACTGCTCAAGAAGTGGTCGCCATTAAGAATAGCTGCTAGTTGAACTATCTCACTTTGAAACTCGATTAAGTTACTATCTTCCTTTTCTTCTGTGGTCCTTAAAGGTGTCACATTTGGCAGAGTCTCTGCAAACATATGCATGTTAGGCTAAGGTAATTTCTTCTAGTACTAGTTTGTGCATATTAAAAAAGATACAAATGCAGATCAGCATAATATAAGATGAAAGCGAAAGACAGCCTCTAAACTTAAGTTTGAAGCTTCAAAACCCTTAGTTAATGATATAAACAAAGGGGCATTAGTTTCTCTAACCAAACTACTAATAACAAGTTCACTTGTAACTAGCTTCCTAAACTCGATTGCCAACTTGCCAAATAAATTGACCTCTAAGTTAAATTGCTACAACCTTGATTATTTCATCCCACACATTCTTAATTTTGACAAATGTAATCTGTCCAAACTACCAATGTCATTTAGTTTACACCCTCTGTCCTAAAGGTTGAGTATCGCCCTCAGCTCTATTCCAATGTCAAATCTTTATTTTTATTATTATGTTACAACTCCTAAGTTGGCACACTATATTTGTGCTCATTTTCCCTATAATATCCGCATCTAATAAAAACAAAAGAAATCTAAAAACTGACACAAGTTTCCCCTGGTGGTAAATACATATATTCTTGTTTCAATTAAAAAAAAAAACTATCAGATGCCACTGAAGCTTCTAGATTATATGGAGAACCATATATCTCTATGCACAAGAACATATAACCTCACCAATTGAAAAGGGAAATGATGTTATCATCTAGCATTTAAGAAATTTTTTTATCAAATTCTGTTTTGTTTCATTTTTTGAATGAAACAAAATGAAAAAATAATATGATGGAGGTCATAATTTGAGAAAATGGACAAACCCAAGGAGAAATTTAATAAAATTGAAT
The DNA here is from genome assembly GCA_011037825.1 of Carya cathayensis. NCBI lineage: Eukaryota > Viridiplantae > Streptophyta > Magnoliopsida > Fagales > Juglandaceae > Carya > Carya cathayensis. The sequence continues at coordinate 159,642 of QGSO01000605.1, forward strand.
CAAAGAGTGGAAAAAATAAACATGTAAGACCCAAGGACGGTTTTAGTACTTAACCAACAACATTTCAAACAAACTAAACCTAGTCATGCCAAGCATCTTAGAGCTAGTGGAAAGTGAACTGCCACATCAATGACTCACTCAAAAATGAGTAGCACTAAGGCTATCCCAAGTGCATGAGGATGTCGTGTAAGAATTAGGAATAAATTCCTGAATCGTCTCCTCAGGGAAAGTTACTTAAATATCAAACTCGTTGAAAAATGTGAAAAACTTCACATAGAGAAAATAAGAAGATGGTATGTGCAATGGATGGAAAAGGTTACTAGTCATGGACAAGATTCATGTTTTTAGATTTTAATTGTCGGATTGGAATGTAAAGGATTCATAGATTAAACTCAGAAATTAATAAAACTAAATTAAGAATTAAACTAGATTAGAAAGTAATTGACAAAACATGCACTGAAAATTGAAAAGCCCCAAAATCAATGTTCTAGGGCTCATCATTGTATCCAAATCACAAATTCTCAAATTTAACCATAGCAATTGTAATCACTATTAAAATGAAAGCTTAATGAAACAATAAAAATAAATAACATGAACTAAATGAATAACAGAAAAATCGTTCAAACTTCTAAGCCAAAAATCTTCAAAATAATGCAGAAACTTAAAACTGAAATGAAATAGCAAGTAGGGAATGAAATGATCAAGCCAATTGAATGGAGATGAAGATTCGAGGTGGTGGAGGAGGATGACCTGCAGTAGCAATTGGACTCTTCAAGGAGTTCTTCAATGTGCTGCAGTTTGAGTGAATGATCGAGTGGAAAATGTGTAGTTGCTTGAATGATCGCTTGTATAAAGCCTCTTCTCCGAATCTGAATGAAAATCAATGGAAAAAATGAATTCTAAGTGTTTCTCTACTCAAAACCAGAGTTTTCCAACCAAGAGTCGCGGCCATAAGATGTGAAAAAGCATATATATAGTCTGACGGCGGAATAAACCCTAATCTGTAAAATACGATATTCGCTCGAGCGGAGTGTCGAGCGAACATCGAGCGTTCGACTCTGCCTGACTTCGCTCGAGCGGCCAAATGCCTCCGCTTGAGCGATCTCCTATCCCGCACACCCGCTCAAGCTCACTGTCGAGCGGCAGTCGAGCGTTTGAATCTACCTGATTTCGCTCGAGCAGCCAAAAGCCACCGCTCGAGCAGAAATTAAAATCACAACTTTGATTTATTCATTTTTCCATATAAAACCAATGATAAAGTAATGAAAGAATTAAGATATATTGGTTCTAAAAGCATTAAGAATGCAATAATTCAGCTCAATCACACCCCCCAACTAGCATTTTGCTAATCCTTGAGCAAAATAGTGAAAATTAATTGAGATGAATATTGCATAAAGATCAAAATTCAAACAAAAACAATCAAACACAATTCTGAATTCTCATAAAAGTGACACGTTACTACTCAACCCCCAAGGGTTATACCCAAAGTCCAAGGAACTAGCAGTTTTCACGCCAACTTTGTTTTTAAAGGTTGGACACTCAACCCCCAAAGTCTTGGGTAATTGTTTCTAGCTCTTTTTACTTAGGAAAGTTCATTAAGTCGCCTTTATTCCTTTTTTTCTCTCGTTTTTTTCTTTTTTTTTTTAAATCCTTTTTCTTTTCTTTTCTTTTCTTTTTCTTTTTGGCATGGCTCAGTAGTCCTGCAGTTTACTTCTTCAATGTTAAATCAATGAATGGTAAATAAGGAACACTACAAGCGTAAACATGTGCAAAATGTCCTTCAAACTTTGCCTTTCATTCTACAAAAATCTTATCAAGTTTCATCTCAATAACTATAACATCCCGGTGTTTTAAGCCACATATCAACAAAATATGATGCATCAAAAATCATGCTCTATGTTTAAGCTTGAAAATAAATCTTCACAAATGATCCCGCTCAACTATTCCACCAAGATGCTCAAATTCCACTAAGATGCTCAATCATAAATGTATCAATGGACATCATGTTTATTTTTTTATTTTTTTAATTTTTTATTTTTAAAAGACTGTGCACAATGCCACCCCCCAACTAGTGAGAGACATAGTCCTCAATTAATCGAACGAAAGAAACAAAGTGTACAGAACTAAGCAAGCAAAACAAACAATCAACATCAATTATAAAATCAAAGCAAAAGAACAAATAAAACTGTAAAGAAGGAAAAACAAATCAAAACACTTCCTTGGGATCTTGCACAAGCAAGATCTCTTCATGTGGATCAAAAACCTTCAGAAATGACTTTAGACGTTGTCCATTGACAGTGAAGCTATTACCATTCTTTGGATTGACAATGTCTACCGCGCCATGAGGATGAACGGTCTTTACAATGTAGGGCCCACTCCATCGGGATTTCAACTTTCCAGGAAAAATATGCATGCGAGAGTTGTAAAGAAGAACTTCCTGGCCAAGTGTGAAATGCTTTGGATGAATTTTCTAATCATGCAGAATTTTCATGCGTTCCTTTGCCAGCTGAGCGTTGTCATGAGCGTTTTGACGAGCTTCATCCAATTCATTGATCTGCAATTTTCTCAACCCTGAAGCTTCATCAAGTGACATGTTAACATGTTTTATGGCCCAAAGAGCTTGATGCTGAATATCAACAGGTAAATGACAAGCTTTACCATAAGCTAATCGATAGGGAGACATCCTTAGATTTGTTTTAAAAGTTGTCCTATAAGCCCACAAAGCATCAAGAAGTTTAACCGACCAATCTTTCCTATTAGACTTGATGGTTTTCTCTAAAATGATTTTTATCTCTCTGTTTGCCAATTCAGCTTGCCCATTTGTTTGAGGGTGATAAGGGGTAGAAACTCTGTGTGTAATACCATATTTCTTCACAAGTGTAGAAAATGGTTTGTTGCAAAAATGAGAACCCCCATCGCTTATGATAACTTTAGGCATGCCAAAACCAGCAAACAGAGATTGCAAAAATTTTAGGACAACATGATGATCATTTGTTTTGCAAGCAATAGCCTCCACCCATTTTGAAACATAATCCACAGCTAAAAGAATATATGTGTTTCCAAAAGAAACCGGAAAAGGTCTCATGAAGTCTATTCCCCAACAATCAAAATTTTCTAAAGTCAGAATAGGGGAAAGAGGCATCATGTCTCTTTTTCTAATGGATCCCAATTTTTGACAAGGCTCACAAGCCTTACAAAAATTATAAGCATCTTTAAATATGGAAGGCCAGTAAAAACCGCTTTGCAAAATTTTTGATACTGTTTTCTTTGCTGAAAAATGGCCACCACATGCACCCATATGACAAAATCTCAAAACCGAAGAAAACTCATCATCAGGAATGCATCTTCGAATCAATTGGACCGAACAATATTTGAAAAGATATGGATCATCAAAGTAAAAGTGTCGTACCTCAGAGAGAAATCAACGCTTATCTTAGGTGGACCATTCAGAAGGCATTCGCTCAGTCACCAGATAATTGACTATGTCAGNAGGCATTTGCTCAGTCACCAGATAATTGACTATGTCAGCATACCAGGGAACTTTATTTACCACAAACAGGTGCTCATCCGGAAAACTATCATCAAGAGGGAGGCTGACATTTGAAGAAGGAGATGACAATCTAGAGAGGTGGTCAGCTACCACGTTTTCAACTCCTTTCTTGTCCCTAATGTTGATGTTGAACTCTTGAAGTAATAGAATCCATCGAATCAAGCGTGGTTTTGCATCTTTTTTAGCCAACAAATACTTAAGAGCAGAGTGGTCAGTGAAAATAGTAACAGGAGAACCAAGAATATAAGCCCTGAATTTATCAAGTGCAAAAACCACTGCAAGCAGTTCTTTTTCAGTAGTGGTATAATTTTTCTGGGCATCATTCAAGGTTCTACTAGCATAGTAAATCACACATGGTCTATTATCCACACGCTGACCCAAAACAGCTCCTAAGGCATAATCACTTGCATCTGTCATGATTTCAAAGGGAATGTCCCACTGCGGGGGTCGCACAATAGGAGCAGTGGTAAGCGAATTTTTAAGGGTATCAAAAGCTTTTTGGCACTCATCAGTCCAAACAAATTCAATGTCATTTTGTAAAAGAGTGCACAAAGGTTTTGCAATAGAACTAAACCCTTGAATAAACCGCCTATAAAAACCAGCATGACCAAGGAAAGAACGAATATCCCTAACCGTCCTAGGAATAGGAAGTTTAGATATTAATTCAATCTTTGCCTTGTCGACCTTTATACCTTCAGAGGAAACAATGTGTCCCAAAACAATGCCCTGAGTAACCATGAATTGACACTTCTCCCAATTAAGTAAAAGATTTTTTTCCTCACATCTTTGGAGAATACGTGCCAAATTATGCAAACAACTTTCAAAAGTTTTTCCAAAAACAGAGAAATCATCCATGAATATTTCACAAATATCATCAATCATGTCAGAAAAAATACTCATCATGCATCTCTGAAAAGTAGCTCGAGCATTACACAAACCAAAAGGCATTCTAGTAAAAGCAAAAGTGCCAAAAGGATAGGTGAAAGTGGTTTTCTCCTGATCCTCAGGCGCTACAGCAATTTGATAATAACCAGAATAGCCATCCAAGAAACAATAATATGCATTGTCAGCTACTCTTTCTAAAATTTGATCCAGGAATGGTAAAGGAAAATGATCCTTCCTACTGGCTGAATTAAGTTTTCTATAATCAATGCACATTCTCCAGCCAATAATCATTCTAGTTGGAATCAACTCATTTTTATCATTTTTGATGACAGTCAAACCAGATTTTTTTGGTACCACTTGAGTTGGACTTACCCACTTACTGTCTGAGATGGGGTAAATGATACCCACTGCGAGTAGCTTAAGCACTTCCTCTTTCAAAACTTCCTTCATGGTAGGATTGAGCCTACGTTGAGCATCAAGAATCGGTCTAGCATCATCTTCAAGATGGATTCTGTGGGTACATACAGCGGCATCAATGCCTTTGATGTCGGCTATTGTCCAACCAATTGTGCCTCGATGCTTTCTTAATACTTCAATCAACTGGGTTTCATCTTTCTGATTTAGCTTTGAGGAGATCACCACCGGAAAAGTGCCTTCTTTAGGACCAAGAAATACATACTTTAAATCTTGAGGAAGTGGTTTCAACTCCAACTGAGGAACTTCTTCCTCTAAAGATTTAAGCATGTCTGGTGGTGGTAGAGCTTCAAACTGGGGTTTCCATCTTGCTCCCGCATATTGTACTTCAAGGGGTAAAGAAGAATCTGCAAAACAATAAAAAAAATCAAAGTCATCTTCATTGATATGATCAATTTTCTCATCAAGTAAAAATTCAGTTGTCTAAAAAATATAATCATCATCAGAGAAGGGAGAAGTTGAGCAAATAAACTCTGTTGGTGTCAAATGCTCCATAGCATTCAAATCACTTGTGTCATCAAAGTGTTCTGGCATCTTGCAAGCATTGAAAACGTTCAACTCAAATGTCATGTTCCCAAAGGTAAGCTTGAAAACACCACTTCTACAATTGATCAAAGCATTTGATGTAGCTAGGAATGGTCTTTCTAGGATGACAGGAGCTTGGTAAATAGTGGAGAATGGCTGCTGCATATCAAGAACCACAAAATCCACTGGGTAGTAGAATTTGTCCACTTGGACCAACACGTCCTCTACAATACCCCTCGGTACCTTAACTAATCTGTTAGCCAACTGTAGCATGATGGAGGTCTTTTTCAGCTCACCCAATCCCAACTGCTCATGTACTGAGAACGGTAGCAAGTTCACACTACTCCCCAAATCAAGTAAAGCTCTCCCAATGCGTGATTCACCGATCATAATGGAAATGTTGGGAGAGCCGGGATCTCCAAACTTCTGAGGAGTCTCGCTCAATATCAATGCACTAACTTGCTCCGTTAGGAAGGCTTTCTTCTTTACATTCAGCTTCCTCTTCACTGTGCACAAGTCCTTCAAAAATTTTGCATATGAAGGCACTTGTTGTATGGCATCCAAGAGTGGAATATTGATCTTCACTTGCTTGAAAATCTCTTGAATCTCCATGTGATACTTGTTCTTTTGGCAAGCTGCCAATCTCTGAGGATAGGGAACCACAGGTTGGTACCCCTTACTAGTTTCTGCATCTGCACTCACAGGCTTCTTCAGCTCTGATCTCACTACCTCTGGTTCTTTCTCAACTTCATCAGTCTCCGTTACATCTTCAGGTGTATGAGCAACTACCTGTGTGTCTATAGGCATCTCTGGTTGGGAAACTTCCTTCCCACTTCTCAAAGTAAGAACTGCCTTCGCTATCTCAATAACATCCTCTGAGACATTATGCACTTGCTGTTGTTGCTGCCTATATACTTGAGGATTAGGATGAGGCTGTGTTGGAAATTTCCCTTTCTCTAGGGTGCTCAAGGTCGTGCTCATCTTATTAATAGTGCCTCGCAACTCATTTATGGCCTGAGTGTTCTGATTATTTGTGATGGCCTGAATCTGCATGAATTGCTGAAGTGTATTGGCCATCTATGCCATACTGTCATCAAGAGTCTTCTTTGCAGATGATGAAGGCTAAGAACTCTGTGCAGCTACATGAGGCTGAAATCCAGGAGGAGCTACAAAAGGATAGCTCTAAGGATTCTGATATGCCGGATACTGGTGCTGAGGAGCACCCTGATGAAATGGCTGCTGCTAAGGTGGTGGGGACCGACCAGGCTGATCATTTCTCCATGAGAAATTTGGGTGATTCCTCCACCCCGGATTATATGTGTTGGAGAAAGGCTGATTCTATGCTCTATTAACCCAGTTAGCTGATTGCATCTGCTCAGACCCACTTTCTTGAAATACTGGCATAATCCGGCAGTCTTGGGTCTTATGGTTTGAATCAGCACATATAGAACATGCCTCTCCTACTTTCACAGCCTTCACTTTTTCCATTTCCATGACCTCCAGTCTTCTAGTCAATGCAGTTATTCGAGCTTGAACATCAGTGTCTTCCTTAAGCTCATATTTAACCCCTCCAGAAATAGCCCTCAGTGGCTGTGCTACTAACGGCACTCGATCAGTACGAGTGTTCCACTGTTGTGCGCTCTCAGCAAGGTAGTCAAAAAATGATAGTGCTTCATCAGGTTCCTTGCTGAAGAACTCCCCATTGCACATTGTCTGAACAAACTGCTTGCATTCTGGAGTGAGACCAGTATAAAAATAGCTCACCAACCTCCAAGATTCAAAGCCATGATGTGGACAAATGTTCACCAAATCTTTAAATTTTTCCCAACTGGCTGATTTGCTCTTGCAAAAACTAAGTTCTCTGAAAAGGAAAAATTTTTTGTAAGAATTCACGCTGCATATCAGACCAACTAGAAATAGAATTAGGCCTCAAAGAATTAAACCAAATTTTTGCTTTATCCTTTAAAGAGACAGGAAATAAACGAAGTCTAATGAATTCATCAGTAACAGCCCTAGTGATAAAAGTAGTGCAAGCCAACTCAAAATCTGTCAAGTGCTGGTAAGGACTCTCAGAATCCATCCCGTGGAACTGAGGTATCACTGACATCATGCCATGCTTAATAGAGAAACTAGGTGCATTTTCAGGTAAAACAATGCATGAAGGTGTAGTGGTACGAGTGAGTTGCAAATAATCCTTAAGAGTGCGTGGTGCAGGTGCAACCATGTTTTCTAGTTCAATTTCAGTTTCCTCACCTGACTCACTCACAGAAAAGACAGAAGAGTTATCTATCTCCAAGCTGTGTATACTACTCTTAACACTCAATGTGACTCTAAGTGTGACGCCCCCAAATTCCGCTTGAGATTGAACGGATATCTGAAGCGTCAGGACATGCAACACATGGTTACCTGCCCCCGTTCATGACATATAAGATGCAATGTTCCTAACATGCATCTAGCATTATGCAATATTCGCAGCGGATAATTTTTTTTTCTTGAGCAATACTATGCACCAAACTTATAATATCCCAAATAGTTAAATCGTAATCCAAGCATACTTAACAAAATAAACATCCACGATTTCAGTATGAGTCTTAGAAAACTATAACCTCAAAAACATGGGAGACCAAACTCCTTATTTACATTACCAAAATACACTATTGAGGAAGTTCGTCGAGTAACTCATGTAACTCGACTAACGAGGCCAAAATACTGTCCAAAAACTAACTATGGAAGCTGTAAGCTCTGCATCGTGTCTGCGGAATCTAGTCAACCTCCTTCAGTCTACCAATGTTTGCTCCCTGCTCTGATCCTGACACATCGCCTAAGTTTCGGGGGGAATGGTAGTTGGGACTACCACAGTGAGATTTGATTACAAATCTCAGTAAGTTAACAGGAAACTCCCACACAGGTTAAAGATGCATGCATGGCAATAAAAGCATAAATGCATAAATAAAGTCGTAAATAAGCATAACATAACTTGACATATAGCATAACATAACCTGAACTTAAACGTGAACTGAACTTGACTTAACATAACATGAACTTGAGCTTAAAACATAACATAGACTAGCAACATAACATGAACGTGAAACTTGAAACATAACATGGACTTGAAACATAGCATGAACGTGAACATGCATGACATAAATATGAACTTGAACTTAACATAAACCTGAGTATAACATGACATAAATGTGAACTTGAGACATAATGTGAACGTGAACATAACATAACATGAACGTGAACTTCAAAATAACATGTACGTGAACATAACATGACATAAACATGAACATGAACATAGCATAACATGAACGTGAGCTTGAACATATCATAAACATAAACATAACATGATATGAACATGAACTTGAAACTTAACGTGAACATGAACATAACTTGTACGTAAGCATAACATAACATAACATGAACTTGATCTGAAACTTGACTTATCATGCACTTGATCTGAAACTTGACTTAATACGTACTCCACAGTTGTTGTGGCCCCACGTATTCTACGTGTCACAATTGCTGTGTCTCACGTAGTGTATGCTCCACAGTTGTTGTGGCCCCATACTTCATGCTCCACAGTTGTTGTGGCCCCACGTATACACGTAACATAAAATATAATACGTACTCCACAGTTGTTGTGGCCCCACGTATACACGTAACATAAAAAATAATACGTACTCCACAGTTGTTGTGGCCCCACGTATACACGTAACATAAAAATATAATACGTACTCCACAGTTGTTGTGGCCCCACGTATATACGTAACATTAAATATAATACGTACTCCACAGTTGTTGTGGCCCCACGTATTCACGTAACATAAAATATAATACGTACTCCACAGTTGTTGTGGCCCCACGTATTATACGTAACATAACATGTCTTATCTTTCTTAATGCATGAGATATTAATTAATATCATATACTTTTCTAACATGGCGTATACTTGTAAATGACACAATATGATTTAATCATAACATTTCATGGCATACTTAACATGGCATACTTATAACATACATCATTGTATGATAGAAAAGATTATGTAACAGATAATTATTCATGAGAGATTAAATCATACGTAGCAGATAAACATGTAATGACATAGCATGACATGGCATATACGATAACATACATACATAAATTGTAGTTCTCTTACCCATCACACATACACAATAAACTGATAGTAAGTTAGAGGCTAACTTACCTCGATTGTCACGTTCTACGAGAATAAAGTGCGATATACGAGAAACTGTAAAAGGTCATTCTAAAAGTTAGAAATTTAATTACTAACAATTAGAAACATGGAAACAAGTTATCTTAGAGTAAAATTATCATTTTACCCTCTACATGTGGGAAAACGACCATTTTACCCATAACTTAAGGATTTCATATCCTAACTCCAAAAATTTCCAAAATTTACATTCCTCATGTAAATTTTGTTCTAAACTCAAATATCAACTCAGAAAAAAATTTAAAACAAAACAACACTATGGAAAACACACTATGGCCGAAACATCCATAGGCCATTTCTCTTGATTTTTGTTACAATTCCTTCCAACTTCAAAACTCATGCTTAAACCAAAATTTTACAACAAACATCTTCCAATCCTAAGTTTAAAACCATACTTGAAACATCCATTTAGAAAAAGCTAATAATCAACACCAAACTTTTTTGTAAAAAGATCAAAACACTTGAATCACAAGCTTTGTCCTTAAATCAAAACATCTCCAAGAATTCCAAAAAATCTAATCTTACTTCTAACATATTCATAACATCATCCTCAGATAAACCATGCTTTAAATCATCAAACTAAAGTCACCAAAATCACAAAAATAACACTTGGAGTTTTTGATTTTACACTTAGTCCAAAAACAGAAACTTTTTCTTAACTAGCTTTGATAAATCTCTTGATCAATGGCTTAAGAAGGTGAGATCTTTGAAATAAAGTATCACATGGTTTAAAAACGTGTCCTAAAGAATATCCAACCATCAAAATTAAAATCACATGGCTAAAACCCAATAAAACATGGATCTAACCTAAAAACATCAAATCTTAGGCCTAACCGAAATTCTCTTGCATAGAAAAATCATATCTTTGAAACTAATACTAAATATCTCCAAAATAACATCCTAACATGAAAATAAGAGACTTAGGATCATCATATAAAAATATCAAAGCCTTTAGAGTAAGATCAAACCTCAAAATATTCAAACTTTATCCAAATAAAAACTGTTTTGTCACTTCCAGTTTTCATGTTTCTAGATCTAATAAAATCTATCATCAAAATCTTTATTCATGCAACAAAACCTCAATGAAAACTCTTAAACACATTCTAAGAACACTCCATAAAATTTTCGGACCAAGATATATCCATTAGCTTGGTCAAAAACTCCAAAACATAACACACTCTCCAGATTCACGCCCAGAATGACCTTTCCATGGTTAAAAATACTTTTGACCGACCAAATGACCATGGAATGATACGAAAAATACATCTACGGAAACTAGACTCAAAGAGGAACAACTTTTATGAAGGATTCATAGTGTGAAAATACTTACAAGGGGTCGAAAAGCTCCATGCAAAAAGACACAGAAATCTGCCCTAGAGAGCTCTCTTGGGTTTCTCTCTAAGAACGGGGTGAAGAAGTGATGAAAGTGAAGTAAGTGTGTCTTGCACGACTCAAGCATTCTGTAGGGGGAAGATATGGACCTTAATGACCCTTGATTGGAGGTGGCTATGTGACATAAAGTGAAAAATAGTGGGGGGCAAAGGACTGCCTGCAGAAGCTATGAGGTGTGGAGGTTGATGGGGTGGGTTTCTCCATCTCATCAAGGCGCTATTGGGTGCAGCTAGGGGCAGTGAATGGTCTGCCATGTGGGGGAGGAAACTTCTCCAAGAAGCCTTGCCAAGGTGGCCAAATTCGTGGGCCTTGGTGGGCCCCAACCAAGTGGGCTTCAATTTGGGGTTTAAAGGGGGTTTGGTTAGGGTTTGAGATGCTATCAAGCCCAAATCCAATTTTTCTTGGCCCAAACAAATTTCCAAGGTTTAAAAGGTTGGATAATGATGTCATAACAAGAATTTGAGAAATTAATAGCATGTGGAAGTGATTTAATCAAGTGATTAAACACAATGCTAAAAATTGGATCGAAAAGGGTTTGAATGCCAATTTAGGGTTTGGGGAAACCGTTTAGGGTTTCGGTTTCAACCAAGCTTTTGGGGTTTCAATTGGATTCCAACCATTTAGGGTTTCACTAGGGTTGAAACCCTCTTTGATCTGGCTCAATTTGGTTGATCAGATGAAAAGGGTTTTACTTAGGTGGCATGATCTTACACCTTGATTTTCTTCACAAATCCATCTAATGGTTCCTCTTTATGCCAATTATCTAATACTACTCACTATGTGTGGCTAAAATCTTGCCAAGTGTCCAAATAAAACTTCTCTAACCTAATTTGGACATTCCACACTGTGATTTTGAAAACACTACACTTAGTACGCTTATCGAGATGACTATTCACTCAAAAAAAAGCGCAATAAACTTAGAACTAAAAAATTCTAAATATTCATATTAACCTACAGTAAAAATCGTTTACCAAAACTCAACCCTGAAGTGCCCCTATAAATAAATTCACAGTTTCGAACAACCGTTTCGTTCGAAATTATGAGAATGAGTTATTAGGCCGTAAAATCCTAAATATTCAATTGGATGTAATGGCGTAAACTATAATGTAATCTGACACTTCTAACTACCTCAAACAATTAAAATCGCATTTCTAGTACTATAGTGAGTGATAACACTGACTATGTTAACAGACTAAAACCTGTGCGATTGATCGATTCGTGAAAACTTATGGGGTATTCACGAGGTTTCTAAAGTCTATAGAAATTCCACTGTTGAATTTCTAGCGGGCTGTTACATCCTCCCCTCCTAAAAAAAAGATTTCGTCCTCGAAATCGACGCAAGTACAAACATAAAACACGCTCAAAAGAAGATGTTGCTCATCAAACTACTGTCCATCACTGGATGTATCGGCTATGTCAACAACATCAACAACACCAAACACTTTTGTGACCTTCTCCTTTTACCAAGGGTGGAAATGTGTTGCTGCCATTTTGGTTGGTGTCTCAGAAGATACCAACAGTGCTCCATTGTGAAATAACACCCTAGCATCTCTTTGTACAAAGGTGAAGAAATATTTGTTAGTTCATAAGTAAGTCGATCACAAATTGCATTAATAAAGGTTTTAGGATACTTACCTTGTCTTGCTCCGTTGCACCACTAGGGTGCAATGACTCTACTTGTGCTACATATGCACAAAATTTATTTGTCCATTTTTTAATCGTGGACCACCAATTCATCAAAGAGCCCTCATAACGGTTGGCAATATTTGGTTTTTTATATTCATGATAAAATGTGGTCATTCTTTCCCACATTTGAGTGGACTTTTGATTCGTACCCCTTATCGCATTGATGCTAATTTTGAGCCAAACTGAGACGAGGAGGTTATCCTCTTCAACAATGAAAGATGCACCTCGTTGAACTTTTTTTGAAGGATGCCTCTTTTCACCGTCATTAGAGATCGCTTGAACAATAACATTAGAATGTTGCATTGGGGTGCTAGAACAACCTCCTCATCCACTTTGTTATAGAGTGGTGAAGAATAGGTCATCATCATGTATGTCCATCCTTGAAAAATATTAGATTTTCAAGGAGTCAGAGAAGTTTCCCAATATTCATGTCCAATATTAAATTCTCAACATCATACCCATGAGAATTATATAGTATCTCAGGGGCATATTGCAAAATCTCAATCCATATTGCATTATCTCAACATCATATTGCATAAACAAAGGAAAATTGAATAATGAAAACCAAATGAATAAGAAGTACAAGGGTTATTTTGTAATCTGAAAGTTTGAAAATAGCAAACATCCCTTCGAAATTGACAGCAATGTGGGTAAGCAAAACAATCCCCTTTAAGGTCACCCAAAGAGAGAAATGGTGTCAAGCAAAATAAAGATATTAGCCAAAGAGTGAAGCTTTTTAAGGCAATAATGGAGGTATGGTGTGGTGTGGGCTAAATTGTGCTACTACTATGGGCATATTTAAGTCTTCTCTTATGTTATATCATAGTAAGGCCAATGTCAACCAAGTAATGCAATAATGAAACTTTTATAACAAATAACTGCAAAAAAATACAAATGATATCATCAATATGGTGCATAATCAAAATCCAAATGCCCTTTGATTGACATTGTTGCTTTAAATGAATCCAATATCTTCTTTTACAATGGGACAGTGGGCAGGTAAAATCATTTGTCAACAACATTGAAGGACAAGCAAGCATAAATATCAATAGAGACAAACATATTTGTCTCTTTTGTCACTTCCTTTTTCTTTCTATGAATCAACCAAACAATAAGATATTTCACAATATTTACATGCTAACAATAAATAAAAACAAGGATGGGGCTAGAAACAGGAAAAAGAAAGACAAAAAATGTGAATATTAAAGCTTGCTTTATTGAATTAGCCAAACAATCCACAAATGTCTTGCAATTCTCTAATTCTGATGACAAGAAACTAAACTCATCAACTTTATGAAATTTGCAAGACAGTAATATAATAATACTCTAAAGCCTAAACCGTTACAATTTATATTGCTGGATATGTAAATGAGCATCATTCCAGACCATTATCCTAAAATGCAAGCAAAACATGACCAGCCCAACCACCCTCATCATCAACAACAACAAACAAACAAACAACAAGAAAAACATCCAAAAAAATTGCTATGATGCCTAATAATTTCAGGCTCACCAAATAAGCCATTGAAGTCAAGCTCCTGAATCTCAGATGTTTGTTCAATTTTAGGTAAAGGATATTAAATTTAATAATCCGAGAGGCAAAAAATTCAATGAGTTCTACCAAATCATGACACTCTAAAGGAACTCCAATTAAAAGTGGTAACTTTTGCCTTTAAGTCCCTATTGATTGGTATCTACCAGTTTTCATATAATAATAAAAATACCACCAGAAAACAGAGAAAATAGACTAAAACAATTTGGTTTTCTCCACAAAGTTCAGTCCCTAAAACTCATTTCAAAACAAGAAAGGGGAAAAAAAGTCAGCTTTCTTCTGCTAAAGTTTGTTCACCTCATCCATGGAAAACCAGCAATGATTTACCTAAAAAGCAACTAAAAAGCAAACATGTCCCAAGTGTTTAAGGTCCAGTTTTCTTCTGCTAAAGTTTTTTTCCTAGCTGGTATTTTTACCATACAGATTAGTTTTCTTTTTTTTGGGTGTATTTTTCATGTTGCACGCAAGTTACAACCCAACATGACAGAACATACATCCACTAATGTACCATAATATCTAGATAAGTACAATATGGCTTGTGAAATGTATAGAGACAGCTCAAGAAAAAACTTGTGTGACTAGTACAATATGAAGAAGATTACAAATACCAAGCAAAAACCAATGAACTCAAGCTCTTGAATCTCCTGCCAAGTGCCTATGGTTCTAGGTCTTAATGAAACGAACCATGTTTTATCTTTATCTTTCAAGGAAAATGGAAACAACTTTAGTCTAATAACCTCCTCGGTGCAGGTCCAGTCCATGAATGTAGAACAAACCTCTTAAAATCTTTGATATGCAAATAAGGGTTTTCAGAATCCATGCCATGAAAATGTGGAATTAATGGAATCATTCCAGGTTTGAAATTAAAATTGTTTGCATTCAAAGGTTGAATTATGCATGAGGGTGTGCTAGTTCTAACAGGTTGCAAATAATCTTTAAGTGTCCTGTTTTGATTCACCATTTCCCTATCATGATTCTCATTTTCAGCCATGGTGCTATGAGTGTCAAAAGATAATTCAAGAGAAATAGATGCAGAGTTAAAAGATGATAGTGATTCTATCCTGAATAATTGAGAAGTTTGGTCCCTAGTCCAACCAGTCATACAAACAAAAATAGAAAATAAATAAAAATGTAAAGTAAACAGACAAAAGAGAAAAAGATCAGATGTCACCAAAGCTGTGAAGAGGTTCACAGCTTCACAAATGTCCTCTCAGCAGTAGAGAAATGCATTAAACTAGAATCCCAAAATAATCAAGTCTCATTCCACAACTCAAGTTTTAGAAATTAGTTACACATGGTATCTCTAACAACAAAAAGTAATCTAAGTAAAGTCATTGAAAACTAAGAAAATACCAACACAGAATAAACCTTAGAATGCAAAACAAATAGTCTATGAAATACCCAGCAGTTCAAACGGTCAAAGCTCAAAGAAATAACAACAAACCAAATCTGGTCAAATGAAATGAATTCGTAAATGAAATTCATGTCTAATCCAAAGAAAAAGTAAAAGCAAGAAGAAAAGTAGAGGTTGAACAGCTGCCACAAGAAACGAAATTGAAATAAAAATAAAAATGAGAGAGGTCCACTGTCCAAAATGAAAAAGGGCTGAAAAACTAGAAAGAAAGAAAAAAAAGAAAAAAGAAAGAGAAATGAGGGAGGGAGAGCCCCCGTCCAACTAAACGAAAAATGAAACAGAATGAAAAAATAAAAACCAGCATGAACCCACCCCACGCCGTCCTCTCAACTAAAAACAAGAAAGAAAAATAAAATAAAATAAAGAATCCCACCGACTTGCAGCCTGTTTGCACCAAATAAATCCAAAAAAATTAAATGAATCCCCTCGCACCTGCTGCTGTCCATTGAGGCCACGATCTGTGTGGGTCTGCATCTTTTGCTGCGTGTTCCTGCACTGCATCGTGCTCCTGTTGCTGGTTCCCTTTCCGTGCGTGAGTGTGCATATTGAGTTGAGACTAAAAACCCCTTTCAAGTTTGGTTCATGTCCTTTCAAAAAATACCCCCCTAACCTATAGGTGAAATATTTGTGTTAGCATCAAGAAGGGTAAAATTGAGATATTAAATCTGATGTGGATTATCAGCTATAGTATAAATCTCTTTTAAGTACATAAACATCAAAATTTTATCAATGAGTCAAGTACTAGAAATCACTGCATAATTAATTACTTAATTCACTTTTGGTTAAACAATTTATTTAATTTAGCAGCCCAATCATGCAGTTTTTGACACTTTATCACACCCGCCCAACTAGATTATTGCTAATCTCTAGCAAATAATGCGAAAACAAATGAAGGATCCAAAAAATGAGCCACTAAACTCAAAAATCCTTACAAAAGATCAAATCATACTGAAATCTTGGGCATTAGAATGTAGTTAAGTCAGGTTATAGTTCAACACAAAGGCTTATAAAATTCTCAAGAACTCAAACATGGGGAATGTATCTAAGCTGTAGATCTTTGAGTGCATCAAGTGTGTGAACAGAATGCCATTTGTTGGTTTCAAGATTTCTCACAATTGTTTCAACCTAGCAACTTTTTCAAAAAAAAAAACCAAAAAGGTCTTTAGCTTGCGATTGCTGTGCTCGGAGAGCTGGTGAAAGCATTGACCATATTCTATGTAGTGGTGAAGTAGTGATGTAAGTTTGGAAGTTTGCGAGCATTTTGCTGGGTGTTCCTTGTATGCGTCAGATGCAATGGAAGGCTAGAATATTGGTGTGGTTCCGTTGTGCTAAGAAGGCATCAGCTAAAGGAATTCTTACTGGTTTATTACCTTGCTTGATCTCTTGGAAGCTTTGGTTGAGAAGGTGTAAAGCTCGCATGGAAGGGGTGCAAGACAGTGCTGATCATGTTTGGTGGTTAGTTAAATACTAGCTTTGTTGTGTCGCTAGTAAACTCAGAGTTTCTAACTCTCTGTCTATACAAGATATGAAGACTGTGCAAGAACTACAATTAAATCTCCCAGATCAGCGAATTCGTTGACATCAATTGGTGGCCTGGAAGAGACCTTCCGCGGGCTGGTTCAAGCTCAATACTGATGGGAGTTGCCATGGCAATCCCAGGAGCTCAAGAGGAGGGGGAGTAATTCGAGATGATCGTAGTACGGTACGGGGTGCTTTTTCTGTTCATTTTGGCCAAGGTACAAATAATGGGGCTGAGTTAAGGGCTATTATAGAGGGGGTTGGGCTATGTAAACAACTTAATTTGTTGAATGTCATTATTGAAACTGATTCTAAAGTGGTGGTGGATTGGATTCGTGCGGGTAAGTGTACGTTGTGGTATTTACGGGATTACTGGGATGATCTTCTTTTGGCTCTTAAAGGAGTTAATTTTACGGTTGTGCATCAATTTCGGGAAGGTACCAAGCAGCGGATTTCTTAGCACGTCAAGGTGAGTTAGGCTGGAATATGAATTATGATGGCTATCTGAATTTGCCACAGAGTTTGAAGGGTATCATTCGTCTTGATAAATTGGGTTTGCCTTGTATTCAGTCTTAGTTTCTTTGCTTGCTTAGGCTTGTTTAGTTTGGTTTTGGTCTTCTCGTTTGTTTATTCTTTATTTTTATAGGTTTGATTTTTTGGTATGTTTTATTTCAAAATTTGTAAATCCCAAAAGTCTTCCATGTTACCACGGTTTTCCTTGGCCAAAACTTAGGATTTCTTAATAAACTGGGAGGGGGTCACTCATGGACAGGTGGCCTTTGTCTCTTCATAAATAAATAAAAAGAAAATCATTACATTGACGGCTTTCATGCTATCACACTTTGAAATACCTTTTTTTTTAACAGATCCCGATGATAGGCAGCATTTTCCAATGTACTTGCACCATTTTTTTTTTATCTCCGCCCTGTCCCTTTTCTCTATATTTTTACCTCCTTTTTTTTTTTTCTTGGATTTTCACAATCACTTTTCCTAGGCCATTAAGATATGGTTCATTGTCGTTCTTACTAGTTGCTTAGATGAAAACCACTAATTGACATCAATCAAACAACAAAAGTATCTATCTTGTGTCTATTAGGGTCATCAAGCAATAGCTTTGAAATACATTGCCTAAGTTTGAGTTGCTAAGACTTATCATAAGGTCCTGTGTTGAACTTAAACCTAAACCAGTGGGAATTAGTGTAACCCAAGACTGCAACTATCTGATCTTAAGTAGAGAAGTGTGAAATTAGTAACTTGTTAGAAAAAAAATAAATAAATCAGACCCCACAACTATAAATCTTGAGAGACTAAGTGGTAGATTACTCTCCTTACCCCCGAACTAAAAATGGGCAATGACCTCATTGCAAATCATGAATAAACAAGGCAAGAAAGAGAATAGGACCGAAGGAAATACCTGAGATGGCTGAGTGGATCATGAAAGTAAAAATTAAACCAGAAAAAAAAAATTGAACTAAATAGTATTGAACCTGAAGAGATAGAATGAAGAATGAAAAAAAAGAAAGAAAGAGAAAAAGAAAACAAAGGAAAGAACAAAGCATAAAAGTGAAATAAACAAGAACAGAAAAAGAAAAAAAAGAAAAAAATTAAAGCAAAACATAAATGAACTACGGGTCATGAGAATAAGTAGGATCTTCCAAAGGAATGGAAGTATCCTCAAGTGAAAGTTTTTCCAAAAAATGTTTAATGTTTAAGTCGTTGGCTATTTACTTTGAAAGTGTTTCCATTTTGAGGATTAGTAAGCTCAACAGTTCCATATGGAGAAACAATTTGCACCACACAAGACCCACTCCATCGAGACCTTAACTTACCAAGATCAAAAATCTTACGTTGGATGTGTTTGTTAAGTATACATCTTCGAAAAGTTTAGTCAAAACAATATTTAAACAAGTAAAGGTTATCATAAAAAAATAATTTAATCTCAGATTCAAACTTTCGAATGTCTTGAATGCTCCAATGAGATGGTGTTTGTCATCTAAAGATGGCTTTATGGGTGCTGTCCAAGGTGGCGACTCTTCAAACATTGGTTGCCAAAGCACCCCATGACCAATTCCTGCAAAAGAAACATTAGAAGTATCATCAAATATATTTACATCACTTAGAACACCTTCTAATGACAATTGTAAATTAGTGGAAGGGAGATTCAAATGAAAATCCTCATCAAGGATATTTTACAGCAAATTAACTTCCTCAACTTCTTCTAAATCTTGAGGTTGCTTGTAAGTATTAAAGATATTCAGCTCCAATGTCATGTTTCCAAAACTCAATTTCAAAATTCCACTTCTACAATTAATTAATGCATTAGATGTAGCAAGAAATAGTCTACCAAGAATTACAGGAGCTTGGAATGTAGATGGAGTCGACAAGTTCATATCAAGCACCACAAAATCTACAGGATAGTAAAATTTATCAACTTGAACCAAAACATCCTCAACTATACCCCTAGGCATTTTTATAGATCTATCAGCAAGTTGCAAAATGATAGGTGTGGATTTCAGTTCACCTAAACCAAGTTGTTCATACACAGTGTAAGGCAATAAATTGACACTTGAACCAAGATTCAACAAAGCGTAACCAATTTTTGAATTTCCTATCACACAAGCAATTGTAGGTGCTCCAGGGTCCTTGTATTCAGGTGGTATATTACTCTGAATTATAGCACTAACCTGCTCAGTAAGGAAAGCTTTCTTATGCACATTTAATCTTCTTTCCACAATGCATAAATCCTTTAAAAATTTTGCATAGACAGGAATTTGCTAAATAGCATCTAACAAAGGGATGTTAATCTTGACTTGCCTAAAAACATCAAGAATTTCAACGAGATGCTTATCTTTATGCCAGAACTAATCGCTGAGGAAGAGGAGCAGGTATAGGACAATCAATTTTCTCATGCTCATCAAATACATGCTCTCCATCTTTATTAGAAGGGTTAGAAACCTTACTAGAGTTATATGGCTCATGTGCTAGAATTTCTACCACCTTACAGCTTCTTAAAGTACTCACCACTTTGATCGACTTTAAGTTAGGATCCTCACTTACTGCTTGCACTTGATGCGGCTGCCCATGTGGATTTGGTTGTGAATGTAGTCAGTCTTGTGAGGGAACTCCTTATGTCATTAATTGCCAATGAATTCTGGTTGTTGAGTATTGCTTGACCTTGCATGAACTGTTGAAGTGTCACACTCAGCTACTGAACCGTATCTTCAAGTCCCTTCTTTTGCATTGGAGGTGCTTGAATTGCTAGTCGAGAGGGCCCCGGAGCCAAGGTTGCTGGAGCTACATGCTGTTCACCCCTCCAACTAAGATTTGGGTGGCTCCTCCATCCTGAATTATATGAATTAGAGTAAGGACCAGAATATGGTTTATGTATCATGTTTACAACATTAGATTGGTCCAATAATACTTCTTTGAAAGCAGGGATCGTGGGACATTCATTAGTTGAATGCCCATAATCCTCACATATGCCACACTTCTCAAAAAATTCAGGGACAACATGCACTTCATTTACTTTCTTCAATTCCATGGCTTCCATTTTTCTAGAAAACAATGTTAATTTAGCACGCAAATCATCATCTTCCTTTAAAGTATATTTCCCATGACTAGACTCAACTTGGCTAGACCTATCATGCACATCAGTTGTGTCCCAAGATTGGGTATTTTCAGCAAGATAATCAAAATATTCAAATGCCTCTTCAGGCTCTTTGTCAAAACATTCTCCATTACACATGGTTTGTACAAATTGGCGCATTTTAGGTGTCAAACTTTTATAAAAAGAACTAATTACAAGCCAATGTTCATAACCATGGTGTGGGCATGAATCTAAAAGATCTTTGAACCTTTCCCAACATTGATAAAAAGTTTCAGAATCCTTTTGAGAAAAATTCATAATCTGTCTTTTCAAAGCATTTGTCCTATGCATTGGAAATAATTTTTTCAAAAATCATGTTTGCATCTCTTGCCAAGTGCCTATGGCTTTAGGTTTTAATGAATTCAACCATGTTTTAGCTTTTTCTTTCAAGGAAAATGGAAACAACTTTAGTCTAATAACCTCCTCAGTGCAGGTCCGGTCCATGAATGTAGAACAATCCTCTTCAAACTCTTTGATATGTAAATAAGGTTTTTTAGAATCCAAGCCATGAAAATGTGGAATTAATGGAATCATTCCAGGTTTGAAATTAAAATTGTTTGCATTCAAAGGTTGAATTATGCATGAAGGTGTGCTAGTTCTGACAGGTTGCAAATAATCTCTAAGTGTCCTATTTTGTTTCATCATTTTCCTATCATGATCCTCATTTTCAGCCATGGTGCTATGTGTGTCAAAAGATGATTCAAGAGAAAGATATGTAGAGTTAAAAGATGATAGTGATTTTGTTCTAAACAATCGAGAAGTTTGGTCCCTACTCCAGCCAGTCATACAAACAAAAATAGAAAATAAAGCAAAATGTAAAATAAACAAACAAAAGAGAAAAAGATCAGATGTCACCCAAGCTGTGAAGAGGTTCACAACTCCACAAATGTCCTCTCAGCAGTAGAGGAATGCTCTGATAAGCACCAGTTGTCCCCGGCAATGGCGCCAAAAACTTGACTCGGTCTTGAATGTACTTCCAAGTGTAGAAGTGTCAAGTTGTATCAAGGATAAGTCTAGGATCGTATTCCACAAGGACCAAGGGTTTTATCAAAGCGTTTGTGAGATTTTTGTGTAACAAATGTGTCGACTATGAAAGATGAAAATAAAAAAAATAAAATGCAATGTAAAAAAAATTGAAGATGAAGTAAGAAAAAAAAGTATGAATTTAATTCCTGCAAAAATATAATCAAAGCTGAAATTAGAGTTTCTAATCAAAAAGATTAACAAACACTTGGGTTGGGTATGAGACTCTCTTTATTTCGGATCCTAGATAATTTTCTCGATTAACAACCCAATCAAGGCATTGATAAACGGAAGATAAAAAGTTATGCTTAATTTTTGCAATATTTCCCTAAGGAATTATCTACTTTACTAGTCAAACACACATTTACAATCAATCGAGACCAGCCTTGATAATTTTCAAGCTTTTGTTGTACCTTACGTCAACAACAAATCAAGAACAAGAGCTGCAATCTATTTCCAACTCAAATCCAACTAGTAGCATAGTGAAATTAATATTTATCAACAAAATATTGCATTAAACTAGAATCCCAAAATAAATCAAGTCTCATTCCACAACTCAAGTTTTAGAAATTAGCTACACATGGTATCTCTAACAACAAAAAGTAATCTAAGTAAAGTCATTGAAAACTAAGAAAATACCAACATAGAATAAACCTTAGAATGCAAAACAAATAGTCTACGAAATACCCAGCAGTTCAAAAGGTCAACGCTCAAAGAAATAACAACAAACCAAATCCGGCCAAATGAAATGAATCCGTAAATGAAATTCATGTCTAATCCAAAGAAAAAGTAAAAGCAAGAAGAAAAGTAGAGGTTGAACAGCTACCACAAGAAACGAAACTAAAATAAAAATGCAAATGAGAGAGGTCCATCCAAAATGAAAAAGGGCTGAAAAACTGGAAAGAAAGAAAAAAAAATACAGAAACGAGAGAGGGAGAGCCCTCGTCCACCTAAACGAAAAATGAAAGAGAATGAAAAAATAAAAACCAGCGTGAACCCACCCCACGCCGTCCTCTCAACTAAAAACAAGAAAGAAAAATAAAATAAAATAAAGAATGCCCACCGACTTGCAGCCCGTATGCACCTAATAAATCCAAAAAAATTAAATGAATCCCCTCGCACCTACTGCTGTCCATTGAGGCCACGATTTGTGTGGGTCTGCATCTTCTGCTGCGTGTTCCTGCACTGTGTCGTGCTCCTGCTGCTGCTTCCTTTTCCGTGCATGAGTGTGCATATTGAGTTGAGGCTAAAAACCCCTTTCAAGTTTGGTTCGTGTCCTTTCAAAAAATACCCCCCCTAACCTATAGGTGAAATATTTGTGTTAGCATCAAGAATGGTAAAATTTAGATATCAAATCTGATGTGGATTATCAGCTGCAGTTTAAATCTCTTTTAAGTACATAAACAACATAATTTTATCAATGAGTCAAGTACTAGAAATCACTGCATAATTAAGTGCGTAATTCACTTTTAGTTAAACAATTTATTTAATTTAGCAGCCTAATCATTCAGTTTTTAACACTTTATCAATTACAAGACGAAGGAAGAGAAAAAAAAACGAGGGAAGTGGAGTTCGGGAATTAAATAAAATAATAAAATAGAAATTTGGTTTGTGTACAGTAGTTCTCTAGAGATAGTGAGGGGTTAAGAATTACTGTAGTTGAAGTCAAACTTTTCATCTATGACTAGTCTATGACCAATCCAATGCTGAGGAAAATAACCAATAAAGTCTAAATTTTGGACTTGCATTTAGTAATGAGGAGACCATTGTCAATGCTCCAAGCAGTAAATCCATTGATCTTTCCTAATCCTCGGGTCTTTGAAGACGTCAGTACTATTTCAGAAAAGCCAAGCACGTCTCCTTTTGGCCTGAAGACATCAGGATGAAAAAAAGAAAAAACTTTATGCCACTCGATTAAAGAGTGATTACAAACCCCAACAAAATTCGAGACTAAAACCAACATGCCTCTCTCTCTCTCTACCATTATGCCATTGTCTCCTCCTCTTCGTAGGGGACAGTACTCCTACAGCTCACAATAGTGTAAATCTTTTAAATTAAATACGTCTCCAAATTTCACGACAGTTCAAAAAATTCAGAAGACAAAAAAATAAAATATAAGATTTGAAATAAAAATGTATGGGCAACTTGTCGTGGTCTGCTGACTCTTTTTTTCATCTTTGCCTTCGTTGAACGCCAGCCTCTCCTTTCTGAAATCATGTTTCTTTTTATTAGAGGCTAAAACAATGTGATGTCTATTTGTCACGAGCTTTATGAAATTTGGACTGGTGCCCAAAACACCCCGCCCAAACAAATCACTTCCCTCTCCTCTGCACTCTCTCATAGGGGTGTAAAATAAAATTGATAAATCAGATCAAACCGGACTGAATTAGTGGGTTTGGTCTAGTACCGAGTTTGGTTCGGTCTAATACCGATTTTATTTTTTTTTAAACCGGTCAAATCGGTCGGATTTCAATTTTTCATTTTCTAAAACCAGACTAGATGAGTTCATATATCTATATTATAATTTTTTATATTATATATAATTTTTATATATAATATATAATTGTGATGACCCGCTTTTACGTGTATTTTCACTGAAGGGGTGTTTTTAATTTAATTAATATATTGGTTTATTTATTTTAAATTAATGTATTTTAATTGGTTTTTATTTTATTTGATGTGGTGTTTAATTTATTTTAGTAGTTTTATGTTTTTAAAAATCGTTTTCGGCGGATCAGTTTTTGGATTCCGGAGTGAGGATTGGACCTCATTTCTTTTCTTTTCTCTTTTCTTTTTCCCTTTTTCCTTTTTCTTCTTTTCTTCCTTTTTCCTTCTTTTTCTTTCCTTTCTTTTTTCTTCTTCTTTTTCCTCCCCGGTTCTCTCTCTTCCCGTGCTCTCCCTTCTCTTTTCTCCTTCCCGTTGCCCCTACTTCGGCCGGCCGTTTCTCCACCATCCGGCGGCTGTGTCCTACACCACCCCCGCCATTCTCTTCCCCTCCCACCAGAGTTCATCTCCACCAATTTTCACCTCCATCCGAGCCGCCGTTAGCCACCACGAGCTCCTCCAAGCCACACAGTTTTTCACCACCGTCCGGCGGCTGTGTCGCACCACCTCCGGCCACCATTTCTTCGCAACTTCTTCCCCTACCTCTTGCCGACCTAACCCACCTAATTTCGGCCCCGATCCGTTGCCGAAGCAGCTCCCACGAGCTCAACTCCGATTTGGGCTTTTTCCGCTTCCACCGCCGTTTCCACTGCCACCCACGGCCAAAACTCACTTCCTTTAGCTTAATAAATATCTCAAGGCCATTCCCTATCAATTTCGTGCCTTGGTTTGTCCCCGTTCGAAAGTGGCTAATTTATTACCCACGGCCACAGTGTAAATTACACTGTTACGTTGCTTTTCCTCCGCCGTTTGCAACGCCGCGAGCTTTCAAAAAATACCTTATAGCGCCGTAAGTATTTTCAAAACTCTAATTTTAGATTTAAATGTATTTTGCTCTTACAATAAATTATTAGACTGGTTGGTTGATTCCAGACTGAGTCCGAGGAGTTCGGGGGTCGAAATGATTGAGGACGGAGTTATTTGGTTGATCTTGATATTTGTTTGAGATATTTGTGCATTGATGTTTGCATTGTATAGTGCTCACATTTTCATGTTTAAAATGGGAAAACCGGGTTTTCGTGTAATTGCATGCATGTACAAGTGTTTGTGAATGAAAACTGGACTTGTAAGCGAGAACTAATTTATGGTATATGTGAACGATTGGATGGTCTGGTTTGAGTTAAAGACACGCATAGGGATGGTGTGTGGCGCCCCCAAAATCCCCACGTACGGATACGGGGAATTCGAGGCGCCCGGATGGTGACATCACGGGTCACCATCCTAACGACGAGTGCCAAGTGTGTGCAAGCGACAAATGTGCACAAGAAGATTTCGCAGCGGATAGCAAAGTCAAATACTAAGTACCAGAATTTTTCTTAAATAAAATACAAACGGTTCAAAGGTACAGAATAAAATATTACATGATATAAATATTGTTTTAAAACTAAGTACAAAGCATAACTTCAAATCAGAACTCCGGCGGAGCCGTATCCTCGGGCTCAGCCTCCTCCTCCTCCTCGAACGCTGCATCAAAATCTACGGTACCAAAAATGGTGCCGCAGGTAAGTAAAACCCAAACACCACTAGATAAAAGCATATTAAACTCAAACAACAAGTATGAATGAATGTCAATGCTCCAAAACTCATAAATCATATTTTCCACGCACGCCAAAAACCCAACTGGCTTAAAAACATAACCTTTAAAACCAAGCCTCGCCATTATCCCAGATAATGGCCCAAACCACCATTTTCCCCGAAAATGGATCACAAGACCATCGCCATTTTCCCAGAAAATGGCCCATATCCGAAAACCATGAAAACCAACCAATTATGCATGCACCATGATCTCCCCTAGGGATCATCCGCACACTCTGGCTCTGTGCCACACCGCAGGTAACGTCTACGCGTGTGACACCTACACGAGTGATGCCCAGACTCGCGCCTCCAACTCGCGCGTACCTGGCCAGGCCATCCTCTAGTCCCCGCCACTAAAAGGACCACGGAGTCGACACGACAGCGTTACCGTATCGTGCGATCCGGTCGTCGCCCGGCGACAACCCAGGGGATGTCACTCAGTATTATCCACTCCCGAGTGACCAGAGGAGCTCCACCGAGATAATAACCCATCCCGGCTTGGGCTCGTGATACGCACACTCCCAAAAACCATTTACGCCAATAAAACATGATTTTATCCAATAAAATAAAATACAAGTGCATGCATCATGTAAATGCCAATTTCAATGCTCGACAAATAAATTCAACCATAGCACAACAAATCAAGCAACTCCGTCCTCAATCATTTCGACCCCCGAACTCCTCGGACTCAGTCCGGAATAGCGAACCAACCATAATAAATTATTGAAGAGAAAATACATTTAAATCTAAAATTAGCAGTTTGTGAAAATACTTACAGCGCTATAAGGATTTTTATGAAGTTCGGCGCGATTGCGAACGGCGGAGGAAAGCAACGTAACAGTGATAATCACTGTTCGCCGTGGGTCGAAAAATTACCACTTTCGACGGGGACAAACCAAGGCACCGAAATTGATAGGGAATGGCCTATGAGATTTTATGAAGCTATAGGAAGTGAGTTTTGGCCGTGGGTGGCGGCGAAAACGCCGGTAGGGGCGGAAAAAGGGCAAATCGGAGTTGAGCTCGTGGGAGCCGCTCCGGTGACCGTTTGAGGCCGGGGATGGGTGGGTTAGGTCGGCAAGGAGTAGGGGAAGAAGTGGTGAAGAGGTGGTGGCCGGAGGTGGAGCGACGGCGGCGGATCGGGCCTCAAGCCGTGCGGCTTGTTGGGCTTTTTCCGGCCAAACGGCCGGCCGGTTGGGGCTGGGAGTCGGAGGGGATGATCACCGGCCGGAGGGGAGTCGACCGGCAGGGGTGGCGTCGGGCACGACGCCGGCGAACGGCGGGCCTGGGCGGGAAGGCTTTCCGGCGTGGGTGAGGAGAGAGAGAGAAAGAGAGGGACGCGGGGAGAGAGAGAGAGCCGAACGGGAGAGGGAAAAAAAAGGAAAAAGAAAAGAAAAAAAAAGAGAAAAAAGAAAAAGATGAAGGAAATTAATGAGGTCCAGTCCTCACGTCAGAAGTCCGAAGACTGATCAGCCGAAAACGGTATAAAAACATAAAACGATTAAAATAAATTAACACTACATCAAATAAATAAATAAACCCCAATAAAATATTTTAAACACATCAATAAACTAAAATAAAATAAATAAATAGTAAAAACCAACTATTTAAATTTTTAAAACCAAAAACAAGCCAAAATAAATTAAATCACAATTTAAATCCGACAGCCTATAAAATCCATTTAAAACTCGATAATTTAAAATAAAAGCACTATAAAATATTTAATTAAATTAAAATATTCCTTCAGTGAAAATAACACATAAAAGCGGGTCATCACATGGTGGTAAGCAGGGATGGTGGTAGAGTCCCGCCTGCGATTCCCGCCTACAGTGCTTTGATGGTTTGGTTAATGGACCATTTTCTAGGAAAATGGCGAGACTGGTTTTTGGGCCATTATCTGGGATAATGGCGAGGATATGATTAAAGGAATGCTTTTGGGCCAAATGAGATTTTGGCGTGCGTGGAAAAATGTTGTTTTATGGGACATGTGCGTTGCATTCTTTCATGCATATTATTTGAGTTATAATATATTTTTATCTAGTGGTGTTTGGCTCTTACCTGCGGCACCATTTTGGTACCGTAGATTTTGATGCAGGGATCGAGGAGGAGGAGGAGGCTGAGCCCGAGGAGGCGGCTCCGCCGGAGTTTTGAGTTGGAGTTTATGCCTTGTAGTTGGTTTTGAAACAATATTTGTAGCTTGTATTATTTTATTATGTATGTTTTGAATCGCTTTGTATTAAACGAATAAAAAATTCTGGTACTTAGTTATATGTCTTTGCTATCCGCTGCGTGTTTCTTCGTGCACATTTGTCGCTTGCACACACTTGGCACTCGTCGATAGGGTGGTGACCCGTGTTGTCACCATCCGGACGTCTCAATTTTCCCCGTGTCCGTACGTGGGGATTTGGGGGCGTCACAGGTGGTATCAGAGCGGTTTGGCTCTGGGTAAAACCACATGTCCCGTAGGTAGTACCAGAATGTTTTTAAAGTTGTGTTTTAAAATTTATTTTAAGTAAAGTTGCTATTTGACGTGTTTTAATTTGTTTTGAATTTGTTTGAGCTTGTTTGCTTGTTTTTATTTATTTAGTTATGTTATTGCATGCTGGTTTCTTTTTGTTTTCTTGTTATGTGGTTTTGGTTTTATGTTGTTGGTTTTATTCGTTTTTCTTAAAGGGGGTCAAGGGTTGTGTTGTGGCAGGAAGGCGGTATAATCGAGGATACTATTATTAGGCATGAACATTTAGTGTAGTAGGTTTGAATTTTTAGCGATGTGGTTTGCTTGTATGATGTTGAGGTTTGAAGGGAATGTCATGGTTTAAGCAATCTTTGTAAAGTGGGAACTCACGTAGCAATGAGGAGAGGAATTAGCTTTAAGTCGCTTAAGATGATTGAGGTCAAGGTTTTGTAGAATTTATGTACCGAGGCTATAGTATAGGAGAGTGTAGGTTCAACAAACTTTAAGGATGTGTTTAAGGGAATTTTATTTAAGGTTTGCGACCAGATATATGCAAAATGGTAGTTGCCACCGGATTACAACTTTTCAGGATTTAGTGGGTGTGGCCACTCTTGTGGAGTGAGAGAATAATCTGAGTATGGGCTCCCCTCCAGGACATAAGAGGCGGAGTTTTTCTGGTGAAGGAAGTAGTTTGGGTTCACCTCAAAAGTTTGTTCAGTGGACCGGGACTCGACCACAAGCAGCCTCGGGAGTGCGTATGGGAGGACGAGTGCCAGTTGGTGGAAGATGTAATAGAGCTCACGGAGGCGAGTGTCGTTTGGGTAGTAACCAATGTTTTGAATGCGGTCAGATGGGGCATTTTGCTTGTGAGTGCCCTAGTCGGGTTCAAGAAAGCCGTGGAGCTTGTCGTAGTGGTAGAACTAACCAGAGGCAATTAGTTCGGGCTCGAATGTACGCAGTGACTCTTGGTACTATTGGAGGCGAGGTTACGGAGACTCAAAATTCGACAAGCTTTGGGGGGAAATAATTAAATTTCAAGTTTTAGACTTCGTGATTTGGATGAGTAATTAGGTGGCAATTAGGGCTTTAGATTTTACAAGCTTTTAAGGTGAATGTTTTGAATTAAAGCCACCAATCTTGAGAATTTCAGAAAATGATTTATTATCTATTAATGCTTTAGAATTTGAAAGATTTGAGAAGTCGATTTTTTTCTATTATGGGATGTAAGTTCTTTGATCTTAGAGGTTCCAGAAGATGATTCTTATTTGATTTAAGGTTTTAGAATTGCAGAGTTGAAGGACTAATTTATAATAAGAATTGAGTTCTTAGTTTTACAGACTTAGTGCTGTAGCTTGATCTACTCTAGTGAGTGATTAGTTTGTAACCATTAAAATTGGGTTGATTAGAGTTGAGTTATTGATATGAAAATTTTTCTAGAGTAGATTTCTTTGAGGATTGGAGGTAATGATCTAGTTCGTGTATTTCTTTGAGTATTGAAGATATCGAGCTAGTTTAGAAAATAATTATTGTTAACTCAAGGTTGTAGTAGTAGATTTTAGGAAATGATTTTTATTGATTTGAAAGATATAGGTCCATCAGGGTGTTGGAAATAGTAGATTTTGTGTTGGTATTGAATACGATTGAATTTGAGGTTATATGATCCGTAGACTTTTGGGAATGGATTCTTAGCAGGTTTAAGGTCATTCTCGGTACCAAACTTTAAGCAATGGCTGGTTGCTGATTTAAGGATATAAGTTGAGTAGATTTAGGAATGATTCTTGCTGAGTTGAGGATATAAGTCCAGATGATGGAAATGTGATAAGGGATCACTTGTACGTTTGAATGATTTTTGGTGTTGGCTAAGAGTGCATGGGATCGATGAGTAGTAATGGTACGTATGTATGGATTTCGGAGAGTGCTGGTCCTAGTCTCATCTATTTTTTGACTTGGTAGGAGTTGAAGAGGAATCTGTGTGGTAATATTAAATTCAAGAGATTTTTGGCTTTGAGTTGTTTGGTAAGTTGAACGGAATGTGCAGTCAAAGCGGGTTACCCATTGGAATGGTGGTTTGAAACGACTGTTGTGTTTATCTTCAGAATTAATTGCTACTTGAAGTCATAGGAATTTAAATTGGTGAGGCTATACTTTTCTTTGGAGATCAAGTATCCAGTTGGGAGAATTGGGGATATGGTTATTTAACTTGAAAAGAGATCGTTAGGTCACCATGTGTGGTGTATGAAGTAATAAATCTTGGAAGTTGAAACTTATGCATCAAAGGTGGGTAGCATAATCATATGTATGAAGTAATAAAGCAGTAGGATCCATGAGTGTTGTTTAATAGTTTTTGATGGATTGAAGATTCAAACAATATGGCCTGTCTTGAGATTTATTTGTGAAGTGTTATTGAAGGAATTAGTTGTACTAAAACTAGAGTTTTTGAGAGTACAAGTAGGTGGGTGAGTTATCATGAGCGTTTCGGTTATGTCTAGGTGAAGTCAATGGTAGTTTATAGTGAGTTAGTTATTGCAAGATTTGATGTTATTCAAAATATAGGTAATGAGCTTGAAGTGTGGGATATCGGATAGAAGTTGTAGGCGCTCTCGTTGGTTGGCTGAGAAGGACTTGGGCCTTTTTGGAGATGTTCCTTATCTTTAGAAGAGACAGGTGTATTTTGGGATGATGTTATGTGTTTTCAAATTGGGGCTTGGAGGTTGATTAGTACTGGTTTCTGTCATCAATCAATGAGTGTATTTTTGTGAAATGTTGGTTTTCGTTTGGGGCAGCGATGGCCAACTGAGGAATGAGTGGAGATTTGTGGTTGTTGGA
Source organism: Carya cathayensis (assembly GCA_011037825.1). NCBI lineage: Eukaryota > Viridiplantae > Streptophyta > Magnoliopsida > Fagales > Juglandaceae > Carya > Carya cathayensis. Next base: position 191,061 of record QGSO01000605.1, read on the forward strand.
GGCATACGATTTTCTATGGAAATGTGGTAAAGGTTTTCTTGTGATTAGGTGTGGATTGAGCTTGTACTTCATGATATTAATTTTTGAGGACATAGCCTTTAAGTATTTTGAGGAGTTATCAAAGTGCGCACGAAAGCATGATTTTTGGAGATGCTTAGAAGTTCAAATTTTGTATCGACTTTGAAGATTTAGTAGTGATTCGAAGTTTTAATGGGAGATTAATCATTTGGTCGTGCAATTTGGTTTATGGATGGTTAACTTTGGAAGTGACTATTAGGTTACCAAAGTTGGAATAGGATGAAAATTCGGAAGGTAAAGAAGAGACGTCGTCGATATTAGCAATCTATGGTGTGAAGATAATAACTATTGGAATTTGTTGGGAAGAAGTCGGGGAGAATAAAATTATTGGGCCTGAAATAATTCAAGAGATGCAAAGCCAAGTTCGGATCATAAGGGATAAAATGACGGCAGCTCAGAGTCGTCAGAAAAGCTACGCTGATACCGGGAGGAGAGAGTTATCTTTTGAAGAAGGTGATTGGGTTTATCTCAAAGTCTCTCCCATGAGAGGAGTTAAGCGTTTTGGTAAAAAGAGAAAACTGGATCCGAGGTATGTCGGCCCTTTCCAGATTTTGGAGAAGATAGGGTCCGTTGCTTATAGAGTTGCTTTGCCAGATTATTTTGGGGATATTCATGATGTCTTCCACGTGTCATCCTTGAAGAAGAGTTTTGGTCAACAAGAGCCGCACTTCGTCGACCCAGAGAGTATTCAGTTGCAACCGGACCTTACATATGAGGTTGTTCCGTCGCAGATCGTGGATTGGAAGGAGCAACAGTTGAGGTCCAAGACGATACCTTTGGTTAAGGTGGCCTGGGGAGATCCGTTAGCTCAAGATTTCTCTTGGGAGCGAGTAGCGGACATGAGGGAGCAGTACCCCTACTTGTTTGAGTAATGACGGTACGTTTCTTAATCTTGTTTGCAGGTGATTTTATGTGGAATTATGTGGCTTGTTTCAAGTTGGTGTTTGATCTTGCAATTTCGAGGACGAAATTTGTTTTAAGGGGGGGAGAATGTGATGACCCGCTTTTACGTGTATTTTCACTGAAGGGGTGTTTTTAATTTAATTAATATATTGGTTTATTTATTTTAAATTAATGTATTTTAATTGGTTTTTATTTTACTTGATGTGGTGTTTAATTTATTTTAGTAGTTTTATGTTTTTAAAAATCATTTTCGGCCGATCAGTTTTTGGATTCCGAAGTGAGGATTGGACCTCATTTCTTTTCTTTTCTCTTTTCTTTTTCCCTTTTTCCTTTTTCTTTTTCTTCTTTTCTTCCTTTTTCCTTCTTTTGCTTTCCTTTCTTTTTTCTTCTTCTTTTTCCTCCTCGGTTCTCTCTCTTCCCGTGCTCTCCCTTCTCTTTTCTCCTTCCCGTCGCCCCTATTTCGGCCAGCCGTTTCTCCGCCATCCGGCGGCTGTGTCGTACACCACCCCTGCCATTCTCTTCCCCTCCCACCAGAGTTCATCTCCACCAATTTTCAAAGCCATCGGACCAGCCGTTAGCTGCCACGCACGGCTTAAAGTTGCTGCCCCAGCCCTGTTTTTCACCCCTGTCGCTGGTTTCTTTCTCCGCCCAGAACTGCCGCTCGCCGGCGGTGTGGCCTACACCACCCACCCATTTTTCTTCCCCTCTCAACGGTGAACATCCCCACCAAGTTTCACCTCCATCCGAGCCGCCGTTAGCCACCACGAGCTCCTCCAAGCCACATGGTTTTTCACCGTTTCCGGCGCCGTCGCACCACCTCCGGCCACCATTTCTTCACAGCTTCTTCCCCTACCTCTTGCCGACCTAACCCACCTAATTTCGGTCCCGATCCGTTGCCGAAGCAACTCCCACGAGCTCAACTCCGATTTGGGCTTTTTCTGCTTCCACCGCCGTTTCCACTGCCACCCACGGCCAAAACTCACTTCCTTTAGCTTCATAAATATCTCAAGGTCATTCCCTATCAATTTCGTGCCTTGGTTTGTCCCCGTTCGAAAGTGGCTAATTTATTACCGACGGCCACAGTATAAATTACACTGTTACGTTGGTTTTCCTCCGCCGTTTGCAGCACCGCGAGCTTTCAAAAAATACCTTATAGCGCCGTAAGTATTTTCCAAACTCTACTTTTAGATTTAAATGTATTTTACTCTTACAATAAATTATTGGACTAGTTGGTTGATTCCGGACTGAGTCCGAGGAGTTGAGGGGTCGGATGGATTGAGGACGGAGTTGTTTGGTTGATGTTGATATTTGTTTGAGATATTTGTGCCTTGATGTTTGCATTGTATAGTGCTCACATTTTCATGTTTAAAAAGGGAAAACCAGGTTTTCGTGTAATTGCATGCATGTACAAGTGTTTGTGAATGAAAACTGCACTTGTAAGCGAGAACTGATTTATGGTATATGTGAACGATTGGATGGTCTGGTTTGAGTTAAAGACACGCGTAGGGATGGTGGTAAGCAGGGATGGTGGTAGAGTCCTGCCTGAGATTCCCACCTACGGTGCACGACGCGTAGGGATGGTGGTAGAGTCCCGCCTGTGATTCCCGCCTACGGTGCACGATGCGTAGGAATGGTGATAAGCAGGGATGGTGGTAGAGTCCCGCCTGCGATTCCCGCCTACAGTGCTTTGATGGTTTGGTTAATGGGCCATTTTCTAGGAAAATAGCGAGACTGGTTTTTGGGCCATTATCTAGGATAACGGCGAGGATATGATTAAAGGAATGCTTTTGGGCCAAATGAGATTTTGGCGTGCGTGGAAAAATGTTGTTTATGGGACATGTGCGTTGCATTCTTTCATGCATATTTTTTGAGTTATAATATATTTTTATCTAGTGGTGTTTGGCTCTTACTTACCTGCAGCACCATTTTGGTACCGGAGATTTTGATGCAGGGATCGAGGAGGAGGAGGAGGCTGAGCCCGAGGAGGCGGCTCCGCCGGAGTTTTGAGTTGGAGTTTATGCCTTGTAGTTGGTTTTGAAACAATATTTGTAGCTTGTATTAGTTTATTATGTATGTTTTGAATCGCCTTGTATTAAACGAATAAAAAATTCTGGTACTTAGTTATATGTCTTTGCTATCCGCTACGTGTTTCTTCCTGCACATTTGTCGCTTGCACACACTTGGCACTCGTCGATAGGGTGGTGACCCGTGTTGTCACCATCCGGACGTCTCGATTTCCCCGTGTTCGTACGTGGGGATTTGGGGGCGTCACAATAATTATATATAAAATAGTTTTATATTATATAATAAACAAGCATATAACCCGCACAGACCGTTATTTATGGTGGATTTTATAGATATATATCTATATATATAAATCATGGGATGGAAAATAAAATTGTGCCAACTTTTCATTAAATGTCTTCACTTACACTGCATATTACAACCGTGCATAGTAAAGTCCTTGCTAGTAATTATAATAAAATGGTAATACATTTATATATACATTACATATTCGTCGAATAAATTATTGTTAGAAAATTTCTAACAAACATCAAATTAAAAAATACACAATTTTAATTGAAAAATAAATATCATATGCCTTCACTAATCTACTCGTAAATTTCTCGTCGAACACGTATTTCAATATTTAAGCCAAAGATTCTAAAATAACTTATTTTAATTCCTCAAAACCTATAACCTTGAAATACCACAACTTCTCTAAATCCATCGATAACCACTTAAAATGCTCTAACTAAGCTATTAAAATCTAAGACATTTTCTAAAACTGTATAATAATATTAGTAATAAATTCAACTATGCCACAAAATACAATTCTGGTTTAAAGATTCATTATAACAAAACTGATTAAAGTAGGAGGGCAAAGATTTCATTTAATAAAAAATTGACTAATAGTTAATTAAAGGGTTGACATAAAATTTCATACTTACTATTTACTTACTGAAATTTCATCTTTTCTCGGTATTCACTTCTCAAAGAGGTGGTGTGATACAGTCTTCTCAATGGATAGTCTACATTCCATGTGGGGTAATCTCCATTTGAATGAAGAGGAAGAGGATGCTATTGTTATTGATGAGAATGTATGTTTTGGGGTGCAACGTAAAGGAGAACGCAACTTGATTGGAAAAATATAGAGTGATAGACAGGTGGGTAAGAATGTGGTGGAATCTACACTTGCTAAAATTTGGCGCCTCAGTAAACCTGTAGTGCTGAGGGAGGTTGCTCCTAATACTTTTATGTTGATTTTTGCGACTCATGCTGATAAAGACAGGGTTGAAGGTGGCAGACCATGGTTTTTTGATGGCCAACTGTTTGTTATCAACCCTTTTGATGGATCCATTCCAGTTTCCGAGTTGAAGTTTGATCATGCCTCTTTCTGGGTGCAGTTCCATAATCTACCTTTGCTTGGAATGAATAAAGAATGTGGGGCTAAGTTGGGCAGTACAATCAGAGAAGTGGAGGAGGTTGAGGTTGATGAAGATGATGTGGCTTGCGGTAGGAGTCTGAGAGTGAAGATTCTGTTATATCTGAGGAAACCTCTTGCTCGAGGAAGAACCATTGTCTTGCATGGAGTCAAAGTAATGAGTCCTGTAAAATATGAGAAAATCCCTCGGTTTTGTTTCACGTGTGGTAGAATTATACATGGGAGTGTAAGGTGCCAAGTAGAGAAAGATGCATCAACATAGTTTGGACCCTGGCTACGTGCAGAGTCACCTCTGAAGAAGCGATGGGAGATAAAGAAGGAACACTCAACTGACAAAGGCAGCAGTTCAGAAGCTGGTATGGAGCAGAACACGGTGGCTGATGGTGGAGCAGCTGATCACGGTGGTACATGAAGATTACTAGTAACGTTTTATCATCATCAATGCATAGTGATGATGGTATCAATGGTGATGGTCTGGGTGCTGATAATGACAGTATGAATGATAAAGTTGTTACTGACTGTTATGAGGAGCAAGGTATAAATCAGTTTGTAATGGAAAACTTTGATTTCTTATCTGATGGCAACCTTGGAGGGAAGGAAATACCTGCTCCTGAGGTACTTTTTGGGCCTGCTGGTGGGCCTGGTGGGCCTGCTGATTCACAAGCTGGCCTTAATGAGATTGATTTGGTTCAAGAGGGCCCTGAGGTACAACCTGCAGTCCATCTACTTCCTTTAACACAACAAGGAAGACATACACGAAGTTCTTGGAAGAAGAAGAAGGCCAGAGGGAGTTATATACCTGCTGAACCACTGGAGAGGTCTATAACTAGGAAAAGATCAGGGGATGTTTTTTCTATGGATCAATCACTTCTCTCAGTATCTAAGAAAGGTAAGTTTATTACTCTTTCTACTGATCATGATTGCTGTATTAGAAATGGTTCTAATAAAAAAGGTAACTCTATATTGGGATCGGCAGTGGCTGTGCAACAGCCCTGCCGGGAACAATGAGTCTTATAAGTTGGAACTCCCGTGGGCTTGGGAACCCAGTGGGAGTTCAGGCCCTTTCTGACTTGGTCAGAAATGAAGTTCCTGACATTTTGTTTCGTCAAAAGACAAAACTTAATGCACGAGTTATGGAAAGGATGAAGTATAAGTTGGGGTTTCAAAGTTGTCTTGCTGTTAGTTGTGAAGGTAAAAGTGGAGGGATTGCTCTTTTCTGGAATAAGAGATTCAAAGTGGAAATTCAGACCTTTTCTAAGTTTCATATACATGCAAAAGTCACTGAGGAGGAGGAGAATGTTGATTCATGGTGGTTAACTGGTTTTTATGGTAATCCAAATGTGAGTAAGAGGCATGAGTCCTGGAATTTATTGAGAACATTACTGGTTCCTAGTGATAAAGGCTTGTTGATTTTGGGAGACTTTAATGAGATTCTAAGTAATGCTGAAAAGAGTGGAGGTAGAGACAAACCTGATAGACAAATGAAGGCTTTTAGGGATGTTATTGATGAATGTTATTTACATGATTTGGGTTTTAATGGTACCCCTTTCACATGGTGTAACAGAAGGGAAATGGCTCATTGTATTAGTGAAAAATTGGACAGGTTCTTATCAAATTTAAAGTGGCATTCTTTTTATCCAATGGCTTCTGTTACTCATGGGGTTATAGCTTACTCTGACCATGTGCCAATTATGTTGAAGCTCACAGCAGGGAGTGTACAAGGTCCAAGAAAGAAATTTTTTAGATTTGAGGCAATGTGGGTTGATGCTACTGACTGTAAATAGGTTATTCAAGAGGCTTGGAGGGGCGTTGAAGGAAGGAAAGATTTGAGCATTGTAATGAGGAAAATTGAACACTGTGGTGAGAAACTTACAGTGTGAAATAAAAATATTTTTGGACATGTGCAAAGGAATTTAAGAAAGGCAAAAGAACAACTATGTTTGGTACATCAGGCAGACCCTCTTTCTGAGAACAGGCAGAAGCTACAAGAGGCTAGAAATGAGGTCCAAAAATGGTTAACCAGAAATGAGATAATGTGGAGACAGAGGTCCAAGGCCTTGTGGTTAGCTGAGGGTGATAAAAACTCAAGGTACTTCCATCACAAGGCAACGCAGAGATAGAAGAAGAATTGGATAAAAGAAGTGAAGGATTCGAATGGAGTTTGGCAGAATAATGAAAGAAGAGATGCAGTTATTCTTGATTATTTTAACTCTCTCTTTAAAGCTGCTGATTGATCGGTGCAAAACTGCAAGTGCACAGTATCGTAGTTTTATAATAAAAATGGTAAGAAGAGTATCGTCCTCAGGGATTGGTACCTTACTTATGCCAAATACCAAAATTATACTAATCTCGATTTTATCTAGAGGAATCACTAAGATTTTGGAGTTGCAATTTAAACTAAAATTGACTCAAAGATTAATAAGCAAATGAAATAAACTGACGTTTGAAGATCAGATTAATGGGAAAGAAAACTTCTAGGAAACCGATTTCACCTAATTCGTCACTATGCTTTTATCATCCAGCTAATTTAATTTAATTCTTTTTGTCGATTAGCAAATCTCTAATTCATCCAAAAGCCTCTTTCGATAGTCAATTGGAAATTATTCTTGTTCATCAATTCACACAAGAATATGCAAATTAAATAATCAAGAACACATTAAGACCAATGATTTAATTACTACATAGGTTCATACAAGTCTTTCGATCTCTATACTTACCTATGCTGAAATATTCAAGATCTACCCTATGATTCCCTCTTTCGATAGCAAATCACAAGATTAAAAATCATCTAATCAATGGCCAGTTAATTAGAAGCAATAAATTCAGAATAATTCAGATAAACAAAGAGAGAATTGCCTTAAATTAACATAGACAATCAAGCATAGTTTGGAACTAGGTTACATCGTTTTCCTAGAATAAAGAAATTTAGCTCATACTAGAAATTGAATTCAACATAAACGAATTCACCATAATTGTTCTGAGAAAATTGGAAGAAAATAAACGCTGAAAATACTCCTTGCAGCCGCAACTCGTCGTCAAAAACTCAAGGAATTGATTCACGGCTTTTCTCCCGTCTGTGCTCGTGTATGATTCCAACGTACGTGCAATATGTGGAATCCCCTCTCCAAAACGGATGATTTGAATCCTCCTAGATGTGTTTTTCAGTCCCAAAAGGTGTTCTCCAGTCAAAAGTACGGCCATAAAGTGAAAAATCACTTTTTATTTGATGTGACGGCAGAAACCCTAGATCTGTCAAAATACGATATTCGCTCAAGCGGGGTGTCGAGCGAACATCGAGCGGTCGACTCTGCCTAACTTCGCTCGAGCAACTTGTCGAGCGCACCTCGAGCGTTCAAATCTGCCTGATTTCGCTCGAGCGGCCAATGTCTCCGCTCAAGCGAACTTGTTTTCCCGCATCCCGCTTGAGCTCACTGTCGAGCGGCTGTCGAGCATTTGAATCTGCTTGAATTCGCTCGAGCGGCAAAAAGCCTCCGCTCGAGCGAAGTTGTAAATTCTGCAACATGAAATATTTCAAGTCGTCAAATAGATGAAGTGGGAAGTATGGGTTTTTTACAAGGTCTGGCAGGCAGAATAACACCTAATATGGTTGAACAAATGGATATGCCTTTTTCAGAAGATGAGGTAAAGAAGGCTTTAAATGAGATACATCCAACAAAGGCACCTGGTCCAGATGGTATGAGTCCCCTCTTTTATAAAAAATACTGGTCAGTGGTGGGCAAGGATGTTACTGAATCAGTTCTTCATGCATTGAATAATGGTTGCTTTCCATTTGCCATCAACCACACTTATGTCACCCTGATTCCAAAGAGAAAAAACCCTGAGTTAGTGTCAGATTATAGACCAATAAGTCTATGTAATGTGATATACAAATTGATTTCAAAGATTCTAGCCTATAGACTAAAGCTGTGTTTGCCTACTATCATTTCACCATCTCAAATAGCATTTGTTCCTGGAAGACTTATCACTGACAATGTGCTAGTTACTTATGAGATGGTTCATTTTCTAAGAAGGAAGAGGAAAGGGAAGGATGGCTTCATGTCACTAAAATTGGATATGGGTAAAGCTTATGATAGGATTGTGTGGTGTTTTCTTCAGAAAGTGATGGAACAGATGGGGTTTAGTGAAAAATGGGTGAAGCTGATTATGTTTTGTGTTCAGACAGTTTCTTTCTCTATTCTTGTAAATGAAGAACCAAAGGGACCTATATATCTAACTCGTGGCCTGGGACAAGGAGATCCTATTTCTCCCTATCTTTTTCTACTATGTACTGAAGGTCTAATTCTATTGTTGGATCAGGCTAACTTCCATAATCAGGTTGAAGGAATTCGAGTTTGCAGAGGGGCCCCCAAGCTAAATCATCTGTTATTTGCAGATGATGTGGTTCTGTTTAGTAGAGTTAATATGCAAACATGCTTAACCCTCCAACATCAGCTGGACATCTATGAGAAAGCCTCTGGTCAAAAGGTTAATCGTGAAAAAACCTCTATGGTCTTCAGTCAGAATGTAAATCAGACCCAAATGGATGAGATTATGCAAATTTGGGGAATGCACCAGTTTCAACAATATGATAAATACCTTGGTTTGCCAACTATGGTTGGAAGAGGTAAATATCAAGCATTCTCAACCTTAAAACATAGAGTTTGGGCCAAAATGCAAGGGTGGAAAGAGAAGCTATTATCACAAGGGGGAAAGGAGATCTTACTCAAAGCTGTGGCCTTATCTATACCAACATACACTATGAGCTGTTTTAAACTACCAAGGTCTTTATGTTCTGAATTGGAAGGGATGATGGCAAGGTTTTGGTGGGGACAGAAATTAGATGAAAGAAAAATATGTTGGATAAACTGGAAGAAAATGTGTGAATCAAAGCTCAATGGTGGATTGGGATTCAAGAATTTACAGATGTTTAATATGGCCCTTTTAGCTAAGCAAGGATGGAGGATTATGACTCAGGAATCATCTCTTCTTCATAGAATTTTTAAAGCTAGATATTTCCCTACTTCTAGTTTTAAAGATTCAATGTTAGGTGGCACCCCTTCTTTTGTTTGGAGAGGTATTTGGGAAGCTAAAACTTACCTCCTTAAGGGATGTAGGTGGTGTGTTGGGAATGGTCTATCTATTAATATCTGGGAAGATTATTGGCTTCCAAACCACAAGTTGGTTCCTACTCCTCCTATAACTGTAACTGATTCAGTTTCTGATAGGGATAATTCTGTGGCATCTTTGATGATGCAGAATCCAAGAAGATGGGACATGGAGAAGGTCAGAAGTTTGATACCAGCAAGGGAGGCAAATGAGGTGCTCTCTATCAGACTGTCTTCTGAGGAGGTTCCTGATTCACTGGTATGGGAACATGAGAAAAGTGGGATGTATTCTGTCAAAAGTGCTTATGAGTTTTTTCACTCTATGGATACAGATAGAAACAGAGCTGAAAGTTCAACTACTACAAACCAAAATCTGCTATGGAAGAAGTTATGGAAGCTTAATATACCTCATTGAGTAAGAGTATTTGCATGGAGGACATGTAAACATATTCTACCTACACTGCAAAATCTTAAAGCTCGAAAAGTGATTGATAATGCTGTTTGTCAATGGTGCCATACAGAAGATGAGGATTTAAATCATGCTCTATTTTACTGTCCTCTAATTAGAGACAATTGGAATCAATTCCTTCCTATCATAACAAATTCATCTCCTAGAGTGGACTGTCTGCACTTAACTCTATTAGTTATGAGAAGGAAAAAGGCAGGGGAGTTAGAGAAGTTCTTCTTAATAGCTTGGGGCTTATGGTATAGGCGAAATCAAAAGATGTTTGAAAACAACCTCATGACAACAGACCAAGTCATTCAGCATGCTCTCACCTTATATCAGGAACATACTACAGTAAAGGAAGCACAACAGAGAAAACAGAAGTATAGTTGCAGATGGCAGCCACCTCCTGCAGGTTCATTGAAACTTAATGCGGATGGAGCAATCTTTAGTGATCAATGTCGATCTAGTATTGGTGTGGTTTTAAGAGATGATAAGGGACAAGTGACTTTTGCTGCTAGTAAACCAGAAAATGCTCTTACTGACCTAATGGAGATAGAGCTGATTGCTATCTTGAGAGGGATTCAGTTGTGTATTCCTCTAGGTATTGATGAGCTTCAAATTGAAAGTGATGCTCTTCTTGTTATTGAAGAACTCAAAAAGGATGGAAGATCTTCAACCCTATGGAGCTCTCTTATTCATGAAATCAAGGCCCTTCTATCCTCTTTTCCAGCTTGGTTTATTCAGTATAGAGGCTGTGAGTCAAATGGTGTAGCACATACTCTAGCTAAGTTTGCATGGCATCTTGATGATATAACTCTATGGTGGGATGTTATTCCAGAATGTATATCCCAAGCTATTTGGGTTGGTTCATCATTGTAATGCTTGTTTTATGAATGAAGTTTGCAGATTTCCTATAAAAAAAAAAAAAAAAAAATTCTATATAAAATCTTGTACTACAACCAAAATCCTACGCACAGCAGGATTATAAAAAACACGTTCAATAAGTACCCATTCAAGGACATTTTGGGAAAGAAAAAGAAAACATGACCTACATGGCTCTTTGAAAACAAAAACTGGGATTTACAAACACGTAACAATGGCCATGCTTACCGAGGAGGAAGGGGGGACGCAACGGCAGGGCTGGGTAGATGTCGCAGGTGGTCCACACGGCCTGCGGAGCACTGAGAGATAGAGATAGAGAGTGAGTGGTGGGAGAGAGAGTCCGAAAAATGGTGAGAGACATCGGAGAGGAAACTGTGGCACGGTGTGACCTTACCGAGCGAGAGTGGCGACTTGGGGTTGCAAGAGGTGCCGGGCGGCATTTTCTGTGTGTCGCGAGGGGACGACAGGGCGGCGGCGTGGGTGGTCTGGTTCAACGGCGCCTAGGAACGTAACACAATGTTGCTCTGTTTTCGTGGGCTAAAACAGGGGCTGTTGGGTTCATGGTGGTGCTAACGGTGGCTGAGCAGTAGGCTATCATGATGGTTTTCGCGTTTTCCGTGGCTGTGGGCAGTTCCTACGGCACCGTTGCTTCCAGTTTCGCGTTGCACTACTACGCAGTGTGTGATCGGGTGCAGTCTTGGAAATACGTCTACAATGATGTCGTCTGCCTTCAAGAAATACAGAAACGTCTTGACTGCTCAAATATTCAGACATATAAAAGTTAGGAGAAGCGGTACGTGTGAAGCGCTCGGGGGGAACCAATGAGGTGCTCACATGTGGATCAAATTTTTTTGTGCTAAGCAGCATGCGATGAGGGGCAAATATTTTACCGACTAATGTGGTGTGGATGCAAGTTGGAAGACAGAAACTCGGTATTGAAAGGGCATGTTTTAAAACCGAAGTATGCGGGATGAATGACACATCAGAAAAGTTAAGACTTGGCTTTTATATATAGTAATAGATTAATAATTAATATAATATTAATTTTTAAAATCTTATATCACTATAATTTATTATATTAATAGTTATACTAATATTATATCACTATATTATATATTATAATATATCACTATAGTCTATAATATAATTATAATATATATTATAATATACTACAATATATTATTATTATAGTATTATATACTATATTATATGATATATAATATAGTATATTAAAATCGAAAAACTAGAGTACGGGTTTAGAAGTGTAACCGGAACGTAATCGTTTTTTAAAAATACAAAACCGATGCATACCGGTTCGATCTTGAATTTTGTCTAAAACTGAACTAGACCGAACTGGTTACACCCATACTCTCTCTCTCTCTCTCTCAAACTAGATCTGAGAATTTAACTTAGCGCTTGCCTAGCTACGTAGTTCAGTTGGGATGAAATTAGATATTTTATTGAAAGAGTAAAATATTATTATAATATTATTTCTTAATATTATTTTTATTTTGAAATTTGAAAAAATTGAATTATTTAGAGGTAGCCGGTTTCACTTAGCCAGTTCAATCGTATATAGTCCAATGGGCGTTTCACTTAGCCAATTCTGAGTGCAAACGAAGGCCTCCATAGTTGTCGATGCCAATGAACTCTGATAAGCATCCAACACGCAACCTCCAGTGCTAAACGTTGACTCAAAGGCAACTATAATGATAAGAATAGCTAGCACATCTCGAACTACTTAGGAAAGAATAGGAAACTTGGTGGAATTAACCTTCCACCAAATTAATAAATGAAATGCATCACTAGGTACCTCGACATCTTCTATCAAATAACACTCAACCTCAAACCTATACTATATAATATTTCTCGATGATACCGTCACACCAGTAGTGATGAAAGATTTGCACCTTTGTCATCTAAGGACGATGTCGAGCTGGTCAAGTTTGAGAAGCTATGACTACCACTTGCTGGAGTAGGTTGACCACTATTGTTGTAGTGGCTATATAAGTCATCAATATTATTTCTCAGCTCTCTAATAAACTATTCAGCCTTCTCTTCTCCGAGGACATCACTAATCCAAAATTCTATAATTTCCAACTTATGTCGGTCAAGGATCACAGCCACAAATCATAACCTATTTATCTTTTCAATATTTTCCTAATATTTATCCTATTTGGATTTTATCCTTATAGCCATGGCAAATAACAATCCCATAGTGTCAGCACAACTCTGTTACAAGTGTTCATGAAGCCCTGAGAGCTCGTCGAATTACAAGTTCGCAATACAATATTTGGATCCAGATATCTACATGGTTATATCATAAAACAACTTCAAAAAATCAACAAAATACTTCACATTGGCCTAATCTACTGTATCCAATGCACCGAGCCCCCTTCTCCCCCTACTGACTCTAGCAAAGCATACATCAGGCCCCCATCCTTGACCTCCATCTGCTCGAATGCTTTTTGGTACTTTTGTGCTACATCCAACATCTTATATGTCGAGTTTCATTGAGTTAGAATGTCCAAGACCAACATGGCAAAACATAGAATCAAAAGATGCTCGGTTATTGCCTTAAACTTGTCAAGCCTTTGGAGGGAAGCCCTCACATATCTCACAATGTTGCAGACTTTGGTAATGAAATTATCAACCTCCTTCAAGCCCTCAACAACTATGAGGTTGATGATATGAGTACAGTATCGAACATTTATAAACTCATGCCCACGAATGAAATCCTCTTTTGCTGTCGTATTCTGTTTGAACCACTCAATTGCATGTCATTGGCACTTGCATTGCCAACTATGATACAAATGACTTTTTTAATTCCCCACTCCTTCATTAAGTCATCTATTGCCATACTAATAGATGAATCATTGTGATCAACAATTTCTTTAAATCCAATAATCTGCTTATGTAGCATCCACTCACTATCTACAAAGTGGGCTGTGATACACATATAGCTAACATTTTGTTTGGACGTCCATGTATCAGTCGTAAATGAAACTCTTTGGCTAGTGGTAATAAACATCTCCTTCATTTCCGCATTTTCCTTCACATGCATCTTTAAACAATCTCACATCACTGTATACCATGAAGGCAAGGGAAAACGTGGCTCAGGAGTGTGCACACATTTATTAAAGTGCCTTTTTTGTCAACTATGGTAAAAAGCATCTCATCACAAATAAGCATCTCTCTGCAAGCAATTTCCGCAACATCTTCTCAATGTATTGAGGAATTGACAGCTTCTTAATATGCATACCATTAGTGGTCGTTGAAGTCTCGTAACTGAGTTTGGTCTGATCAGTGCGTCAAACTCTTGGCGATCTTATAGTACTGGCAACCATTAAGATGTACTATTAATATACTAGTGTCTTGCTTCTTCGAATAACAACCACAAACTTACCCATAGTGGTGGCATCTTGCTTGCAGGTTAGTACGATTACCAACAATTTTGGTGAAATGTTCCTATATACACGACCTTCTTTTAGGAGGTCGTGGTGAAAGATCATGCTCAATGAGGCTATACTACCGGGGCTCTACTACTTACACAGGAAGTAGCTACTCTAGATGTGGCTCTAGGGATGGAAGTATCCACTGATGTAGGAACTTTGGCATCCGCCACATCCCTTTTTGGACGATCGTCTCCACTAGGTGTAGCATCCATATCACAATCAATTGTACTGAAAAAAATATTTCAGAAGCAAACAAATTAGGAAAAAAAAAACCATATGTAATGAGAATACTGTATAAATATGTAATGATATTGTAATGCTGAACTATTATTGGTATATATTCAGAAATTCAATAGCCAAAACATTGAAAACAATAAACCATGAAAGAGCACGAATAAAATGGACTATCCACTAGAATGGTTCATAATTGGCAAACAGAAAAAATAGACTTTCTTCTAAGTTATGAGTACGTAGTGGTAGTAGTACTATATATTGATGGCAAATCTGTGTCCACTTCTTGAAAACTCCAAATTTTCCAAGGAGAAATATTACTAGAATGATGATGATGCAGCAAAACGGAAGATTCTTAATTATTATGAATGTGAAACCCTTTTTTATTTTTTTGTTCCTTTTTCTTAATTTTTTGGCTTAAAGGTTGGCAAAGTGATTACTTTGCTAATTGTCAATAAAGGTCCATATGCATGCAGCAGCAAGACGAAGATACAGGAATCACAGTTGTAAAGGCTTTCTGAGTGGTGACTTGTGAATGCATGCGTGTGAGAGAGAGAGAGAGAGCGAGAGAGAGACTAGGCTTGGGAGTGTAAAAAAGAGGAGACATTAAAGGAAAGTTCTAAACAAGTTAAAGCGCGCAGTGAAGTTCACAAATTAAACAAGAAAACCGTAAATATATATAGTTTGCTTTCTAGAAAGACAAGATTTAGATCAACCGGCTTTCGTAGTAATGTCCACTGCTGTGCTATTGTTGCCAGTAATTTTACTAGCCCATAGATGGCCAAGGAAGAAGAAGACAACAAGAGGTAAATAAAGTCAATTGCATGGTATTTGTTCACATACATATATATATATATGTATATATATACAGTGGTGGAGCCACGTTGGGGCAGGGGGTCATGGCCCCCACAGAAATTTGAAAAATAAATAAATATATATGTTAATTTTTTTAATTTAATAAAATAATATTAATTTATCATGTGTTAGCCTCTCCTCTAAATATTATTTTGGCCCCTCTATAAAATTTATTCTTAAATAAAAATGAAATAAATAAAACACATCTCATATAAAAAAAAATACATATTTTTATTATAAATAAAATTAAAAAAATTCTAACTATAACTGGTAGTATTTATAGCTTCTTTCCATTTTCTAAAACATTTTAATCTCCAAGTTATGGCTTACAACAATTTGCCAGACTGCCTTTTATAGACTACATTTCCTTCGCACACGGCACAACACCATACTTTCACATCTCATCCTTCACATTTTGTTTTCTCCATTTTTCAACATCAAAACACATCTTGTCCTTCACATTTTATTTTATCCATTTTTCAACATTAAAACAAAGAAGAAAAAAAGCAGAAGATTTTACCTACTCTGCTACTCGACTATGAGATGCGACACGGCGACTGCCGACGAACCATTTCCAGTTTTCAAGACCAAAAATTTTCTCGCCTCCTCGCATCGACGCATGATCGCATCTCTCTCTCTCTCTCACAAGTTTGCAACCTCACTCGCTCAGTCATTCTTGCTCTCGTAGACTCGCTCTATTGCATTTCAACGCTAAAAGGTTCGGCCTTTTTATTTTTAAAGCTTCCAGATTGATGAGATCATGAGATAGTCAAATAGTCAAAGATGGAACTTGGCCCCTTTTGTCTCGACATGCTTTTTTCTAATCTATTTTTCTTCTTTTCTAATCCTCGGCAATAGTTTCTCACGTCTCACAAAGTAACAAATTTCATAATATTATTTATTTATTTAATAGATTAATACTTTTAGTAGATTAATACTTTTATTTATTTAGTAGATTAATAATTTTTTTCTATATAGTAAACTAACATTTTATTTTTTAGTAGATTAGCAGACGTATTTGATAGCCCCTGCCAGTTCTCATCTCACAGTCCCATGGAGCACCATTTCCTTACACCTTATTTCTTTATCTGTATGCGGGTATGTCTTTTTTCTTTATAAAAATTTTATATTGGTATTAATCATATTATATATATATATATATATTACATATATTAATTGTGTATGGTTGTATGTATTAATTTAAGTTGTTTCTTTTTTATAGAATTATGTGTATTATTGAATTAATAATTTGTTTGATTTTCAATTTTAGATTGTTTGGTTTTAATTTGAGACCCTATTATTAGAATATCTATAAAGTTTATCTAAGTTTCTAATTTTATTTTATATGTTTCAATTTGATTTTAAATTTAGGTTAATGAATGATGTCTAAATTAAAAACTATCGACTCATTCTTCAAAAGAAAAGAAGTTGATCTTTCAGAAAATTCTTCTAAAGTTTCAAGGATTTTACCTGAGGAAAATCCTGATCTTAACTCTCCAATTTTGGAATCTGAAATAATTCATTTTACATCGTCAACATTTAATTCTAAAGAGATTGATATATCTTCTTTACAACGTGATCTGAGATTACGTCCTCCTATATGGGATTATCCAGTCAATCAGTGTGATAAAATAAGAAGAGCTTATTTAAAAATGGGTCCATATCAAATACGTCTCTCAAAATATCTATTTTCTAGTTCTGAAAAGCATCCTTGTCACTTTCAAGCTTCATGGTTTGTACAGTTTGGATCATGGTTAGAGTATTCTCCATCAAAGGATAGTGCATATTGTTTACCTTATTATCTTTTTACAATGAAAGCATCTCAACGTTCTAGATGAGATGTATTTATTTTCATGGGATTTAGAAATTGGAAGAAGATTAATAATGGAAAACATTGTGCCTTTTTAAATCATATTGGGGAAGATCCTTGTTCTTGTCACAATAAATCTGTGAAATCTTGTGAGGATTTATTAAAACAATTATAGCATATTGATAAAGTAATGAATGCACAAATTTCTGAACAAATTCTCAACAATCGACTCTGAGTAAAAACATCTATTAATGTTGTTCAATGGCTTGCATTTCAAGGATGTGCCTTTAGAGGTCATGATGAGACCCTTGATTCAAAAAATCGAGGTAATTTCTTGGAGATGCTTAAACTCTTGGCTTCCTATAATGACAAGGTTGGAAAACTTGTTTTGGAAAATGCTCCTAAATCTTCAAAGTATACTTCACCCCAAATTCACAAAGAGATTTTGGAAGTTTTTGCAAAGAAAGTAAGAAATAAAATTCATGAAGACGTTGGGGATTCTCGATTTTGCATTATTGTTGACGAGCCATGAGATAAGTCTAAGAGGGAGCAAATGGCTATAATCTTGTGATTTGTTGACGTTAATAGTTTTATACAAGAATGATTTTTTGATCTTGTACGTGTTAAATATATATCGGCATTGACTCTAAAGAATGAAATATCTTTAGTTCTTTCGCGTCATTGTCTTGATGTTCAAAATATTCATAGGCAAGGATATGATGGTGCTAGTAATATGTGTGGAGAATGGAACAGATTGCAAGTATTATTTCTTAAAGATTGCCCATATGCATAATATGTTCATTATTTTGCTCACTGATTACAGTTAGTATTAGTTGTTGTATCTAGAGAGGTGGTTTCTATTCATGAGTTTTTCTCAAATTTAAACTTTATTATCAATGTGGTGAGCGCTTCATGTAAACGTCATGATGAATTGCAAGCTGCTTAGGCAACACATATTGCACATATGATAGCTATTGATGAACTTGAAAAGGGAAAATGAGCTAACCAAATTGGCACTATCAAACGAGCCAGTGATTCTCATTGGGGTTCTCATTTTTATTCTATTTGAAGTTTGTTGCGAATATTTGAAACTACTTGCTCGGTGCTTGAAACCATAATAAAATAAGGATCCACTTACTCTCAACGCAAGGATGCAAATGTTGCTTATAAAATGATTACCTCATTCCAATTCATATTTATTTTAGATTTAATTAAGGAAATCATGGGTATTACTGATGTTCTTTGTCAAGTTTAGTATAAAAAAATCTCAAGATATTTTGAATGCCATGAATATAGTTTCTAGTACAAAAGGACTCATTCAAAAGTTGAGAAATGAAGGTTGGAAAAATCTGCTTGAGAATATTATCTCTTTTTCCAAAAAATTTGATACTGACATCCCAGAATTGAGCTCTCGTTATGTACAAGGTTGTGGTCGTCATCAATGAGATCACATTATGATAGAGCATTATTATCATTTTGAAATATTTAATGCTATTATAGATTTTCAAATGCAAGAGCTTGACAATAGGTTTGATGAATGAATGACAAAAATTTTAACCCTTAGCTCAACTTTGGATCCAAAGGATGGGTATAAATCCTTTAATATTAATGATATATGTTATCTTGCTGAAGAGTATTATCCTCTTGATTTTTCTGAGAATGAGAAAATCAATTTAAGGTTTCAATTGAAGCATTCTGAAGTTAATGTGCTTAGCAATCCAAAGTTTCAAGATTTGAGATCCATTGCAGATTTATATCGAAGATTGGTAGAAACAGAGAAATCAAAGATATACTGTGACGCCCCCAAATTCCGCTTGGGATTGAACGGACATTTGAAGCGTCGAGACATGCAACACAAGGTTACCTGCCCCCGTTCATGACAGATAAGATGCAATGTTCCTAACATGCATCTAGCATTATGCAATATTCGCAGCGGATAATTTTTCTCTTTAGCAAAACTATGCACCAAACCAAAAATATCCCAAATACTTGAAACATATTTCATACATAAAGGCATACTAAAAAGCCGTGATCACCACACTAGTCTAAAATGGTTGTGATCAAAAGAATACTTGAGATACAACTCCAAAAGTACAAGTATTAACCTAAGTTAAATACTATACCATCATCAACATCGCACCGTGGCCTAGTCGACCGTATTCAGTTGGTCAGATTCCAATTCTCCTTTGGGTCCTGTAACAAGATCTACCATTCGGGGGGAATGGTAGTTGGGACTACCACAGTGAGATTTGATTACAAATCTCAGTAAGTTAACATAAAACTCACACACAGGTTAAAAATGCATGCATGGCAGTAAAAGCATAAATGCATAATTATAGTCATACATAAACATAGTATAACTTGACATATAGCATGACTTAACCAGAACTTAAGCGTGAACTGAACTTGACTTAACATGGCATGAACTTAAGCTTAAAACATAACATGAACAAACAACATAACATGAACGTGAAACATAACATGGACTTGAAATATAGC
The DNA here is from genome assembly GCA_011037825.1 of Carya cathayensis. NCBI lineage: Eukaryota > Viridiplantae > Streptophyta > Magnoliopsida > Fagales > Juglandaceae > Carya > Carya cathayensis. The sequence goes on from QGSO01000605.1 coordinate 210,772, forward strand.
ATGAACGTAAACCTGCATAACATAAATAAGAACTTGAAAATAACATAAACTTGAACATAACATGTACGTGAGTATAACATAACATGGACTTGATCTAAAACTTGACTTATCATGTATTTGATCTGAAACTGGACTTAACATA